>LR737397.1:1973989-2071134 GCA_902655005.2 Marronus borbonicus
TATTGTATTTTCTCTTTTTACGTGAAGATTTTATGTCTAGCTTTCGTCCGTTTCCACAGCTCGTGATTTCTAGAGATAAGTCCGCCAAAGTTAGAGATATTTATTTTGATAGAGTTTACAATACTCTAAGAATTCTTACTAAACATATTGAAACGGACTAAAATAACTGAACGCCCACATTTTCGCCCAGAGAAATAAGCCTAATCAACCGAATTAAAATGAAACCAATATAAAACCCACCATCGAACTAATACATACGGCAATACACAGCAGCTAATACGTTATTTATTGCAGTTCTATCGCATTTTCCGCTAGAATAAACAGCCGGCGGCCGCGAGAGTAAAATGCAAAATACGCATCAAATTTTTGTTGTGCGTGTACGCTCCGGCATTTTCCCCCGATCTATCAACAGTAAAAAGCGATAAATCAGCAATAATCCCCTTTAAATAAATAAATATAGCTGCTGAAATATCTGCGCGCTGGAATTTTTTTGCATTCGATGTGATGTAGGTATGTATTTACGTATGAAAATGTGCGTTCGTACATATTGCGTTTTAAAAACCGGAAACCCGGAATAATGCTATAAACAAATGTCCGGTTCGAAAATGCTCCGGATACTAATGCAGGTATTGCTAGAATATGTGCTGGTGTATTTGCATGTGTAATGATGGACAATACAATATAATACGGATTGTCATTGCGCATTGTTAAATAAATGTTTTTAACTGTTTGAACAAATATAAAATTTTATGATTTTAATGTGAGAAAATTGCAATAAGAATGAGAGAATTATAATCATTTGACATGTACGTGTGCCCAGACGGGGTACCCGCATACTCTCGTAATTTTCTTATTTCGTTATTTTCTATTTTCTGAAAGGATTCATCCTTCAGATCAATTTGTTTGTTTGTTTTCGTATAATGAACGCAGCAGTCAACCTTGCGAAAAACGTACAGCGCGTTATGAAAATTAAAAGATGCGATATCAACCCCTATGAACTTATCATCATTAAAATGACGATGAAAATCTCCCTTAAAAATGTGATTTAACATCATTAGAATTGAAGAAATGGTTGATATACAAATCCATAGTTGTAATTATTGAATTATTTAAGTTATTTCTATTGACTGTGGGGTACTATGATAAATACTAAAGTATCGACATATTCGTCACCACACGTTATGATATGATTAATTCCGAAAGAATTCGTGAATTTCCATTAACCATACGTGAGAAAAAGATATTAATTCACAAGTACTTATTTTTACCTCATATGTACCCTAAAAAAAAGTTCTTGCTTGCACCACAAAACTTAAACATGCGCCCGTCTTACACCAATAAATCCATAAAAGCTACATGGACTTTTTTCTCTATTTAACATATATGATTTCCTCATTCAATATTATGCGAAATTTCCTTTGCATTGCTCTACATGACTTGACTACTCGATCCTTCCATAGCGGTAATTAACTATGTGCTCTATCGGCATTTCCTTTGTCGCATACTAGTTTATCACACTGGTCAAACCTTCAATCTCCCTGTACGTGGAGCTTTGTACTTGTACCCTTCTGTAGGCAATTTATTTTTATATATTTTACATATTTTCAGTAACGAGACTATCTTTAATTAGATACTCTGACTCATACATGTAAAAACAGGAGTTAACAAGAGTGCCATCCATGGACATTATATTGTAATAATGAATTTGAATAATCAAGAGATTATACAGAAATGTTGACGGGGTGCATTGCGAAATCCTCGTGGATCCCTACTTATTTCTTCTAATATTCTCTTCGATCCATTTTCGAATATTCATATCTTCAATTTTGTGTGTTTCCTTGCTTTTCTAACCTGTTCAAATTACTTTAACACTGTCTTATAATTTAAGCAGAAGTATCGAAATTCTACGCAACTACTGAATTCTCTTTATTTCAAATACCAAAATTTTTCAAGTAACTTCCGCTCTTTATCAGAGCGCATCCATATAAAATTTTCATGTGGATGCGTCAATCCTCGCTGCTCAGCTGTCCCGGATTAATTAATTAGACTCGTGTGGTGTGGAGTGTGCCGATACTTTAGTGTTGCTTGTTAAATGTTAAACTTCATAATTTTGTTCAATGCCATGAATATTTAATCTTCATCTTAATGAAGAGTGGAATTCCGCTCGAAGAAATTTTGATGTTTGAAATAAAGAAAATTAATCAAGTTTTTCTCATTTTTGCCTCTATAATTCAACGATGTTTCGAAAATGTTTTAATATATCAAAACAGATTTGGATAATATAAAAGGTACGCTTTTAAGCCTAAAATATCTATTATAATGAATGGACCCTTATAAATTTATCTTTATTTATTTATCTCTGTCAGCAATTGTTACATATCGTTTGAGAAAATTTAGTTCCTAAGAAAGTTTTTTTCTTTCCAAAGGAGAAAATATTTTTTATTAAATTTAAATGTATTTATCGTCAAGTGGTTATAATTTCTTCATGTTCTTGATCACTACGTACAGAATGGTCTAGTTATATTGTTACAATTTCTTATCTCACAGAGTAATCTCATTTTAAGATATTTCTTTTATGTAATTCACATTTCAGAAGTTAGTTGAAAGTCAGCTTCATATTTTTTTAATTTAGATCAATGAGAAAACCTCGCAGACAACCCTCTTCCTTCGTGTCAAATTTTAACCCTAGAAAACAAACGAAGAAATCGTGGGGTCGAATCTGGTGGATGTGCTATGAGATGAGTGATTGATAAATTCAAAGCATAGCACATTTTGGCCACGTCCGGCTGACTAACTGTGAGAGGGAAGGGGGGAAGGGAATTTTCTTCCTCTTCAATTGTGGTTGTTCATTTTTTGCAATTTTTTATCTTCTAAAATGGTGCATTTTTCAAGAGAGCGAATGAACCACAATAGCTTAGAACATGTAATAGAATTATTAAACGACGAGGATGATTATACGCGAAGAAAAAGATGCAAGCTCTGTGGGGAAACTGTAGTGTTGATTACAAATATCGAGAATCTTGTTTTAGAAATTTTTCTCTATGCGACGCTTTATATCATAACACGGGATGATCAATATAAGCTGTTATGAATTTTAATCACGGAAATTAGGCATCTTTGGATTTATTTTTAATTTAGTTATTAAATTTTGTATTTGCCTTTCTTTTATGGCATATGAGTTTTGGCAAAAAGTCAACTAATAAACCTTTATTTTTAATCTTCAATTGGTATCATGAATCGAAAGTGACTCGATCACTTACATACACCTTAAAAGATTTGATAAACTTCAACACAATCAATAAATATCAAGATTAAGTCAATGGCAAACGCAAAAAAAAAGTTAAAAATAATTAATTGTTCCTATACATCTCTGCCATACGCTGTAATATGTACAAACATATGAACACCTATAGCGCTCATTAACTATTAGGGACTAGGGGGATGAGCTAATTATATTGCTAAGTCCTACCACATACTCGGTACAAGTCTTTCAATTCAGCACGCACCTTAAAGTCGCTTTCTTCCGCCTATTACTGCAACCTCAACCAAGCATTCCAAGTTTAGAAAAATTAGAAATATTACAGCGTAAGTTTGTCACATTTCTCACTGTAAAGACTGGCGTAAACCCTATCCCGCTTCGTATAACACTGCCTGTTCATTTTTTAACATGCCTCCACTTACGTAGAATCCGCTGCTCAATGGGCATCCGTATTCTCAACAGATTGCTCGATAGTTCTCGATTGCTAGGTCTGTTTAGTTTTCATGTGCCTCAACGCAATACCCGTAACTTGCAATTATTGTATGTTCCATTCCTCCACACCAATACAGCAACAAATTCACCCCTTGCGCGTATTAGCAGCGCTATCAGTAGCTTTAATATAAATTGCTTTGCCCATACATATAGCTAGTATAAGCGATGGGTTCTTCGTGTGGTCTGTCGCTGTGTTTCCTGAGCATACTTTCCAGTACGCTGTTAATTGGACAGTTTGCTTTTTTCTTGTTGTTTATTAGTTTCATAGCCATTTTTTGTTAATCTTTTTGATATTGTCTGTCACGGGACGCTATTTTGAACTTTTGATCTGCTTGTGCCTCAAATTTTCATTAAATAAATAAATAAAGTTAAGAATGATTTTTTTGAGTTCCTACTTGAATCACTTGCAATTTGTGATTTTTGATGTCGCGGGAGGTCAATTCTGATGCGACATACGGAAACGAATCCAGAAGGTGTACTTCCCTACACATCCCGAGGACTTCCATATTAAGTTGATTAAATAGGACAGAATACAAGACAGTGAAACATAGACGTTTACGATTATATATATTCAACTAACCAATGTGTTCAATATAAGGCGATCTTCTTCTCAAGTTGAATAATATACAACAATTTTGCACCATTTGAAAGTTATAACTGTGCAGCAGCTCTTAGTTTGGTGTCCATGACTTTCTTGTTACATTAATGTGTGGTTAACATTCTCGGAGAAAATTACATATAAGGGTATAAGTTATATCAGAAGTCGTAGGTTCCAAAGTTTCCCACGGTCGCTGGTGTAAATTTACAAAACTCGTTTTAGGGTGTACTATGCTAATAATACGAGGAGAGTTCAATAAATTGCTGGCCTTGTGAAGAAAAAAACGTGTTTATTTATAAAATTCATTTTATTTTTCAATAAACCTCCTTTGAGGTCGATACACTTAGTCTTTTTTATCCCATAAAAAAAAAATACGATTTTTCTAACCCTGGAAAATAGGCATTTGTCTTCAGCGTTTAAGCCAACTCTTTCTTTGCCGAGCTATTTTCTTATATTCGGAAATAGGAAATAATTGCTGGAGACTAAACTGGCGAATATGGTGGGCGCGGAAGCAATTAGTATCCCTCAAGGGATTTTGTCATAGCGACGACTTGTATTGCCTTGATGAAACAAATTTCTTTTCTTCGCCAAATACAGACGTTTTTCTTCCACAACATTGTCAAAACGATCCAATAAGTTGATACAAAACTCTCCATTAATCGTCTTACCCTTTCCAAGAGCAAAAGGATTCGTAAATTACTGCCGTATCTGTTTGAAAACCGAGCAGGACTCTCTTCAAAAGTCAATTATCAGGTAATTATGGAACCCCCTCATATACTACCCGACAAAAACATAGACACGGTATCGTTTCTATTTACGAAACAAAGTTTATAGATATTATGTAAAATGTAAATGAGGGTTATTAATACTTGTTATGTAAATAGTCCATTTATAGATATTTCTGGGTATTTATTGCTTTATGAAGGGTAATTGAGATTTTGCCAGAACAAGATAGGAATTTTAAATGCGACAAAAATTTAGACCCTGTGCATTTATTACATTAATATAAGCAAAAATGTTTTAATTTCATACTTTTCGTTATATGCAGCGGTTGTGCTGGTAATGTGTACACATTTCACCGTGAGAAATTATATTTTATAAAGTGTGCGCAGTATGGGTAGAAAAAAGCAATTATCATTGATGGAAAGGGGTAAAGTTCTAGCCTGTCAGCAAGATGATGTTGGTAAGAAGGAAATTGCTCGTCGGTTACGAAGAAGCGATCATTGCGTTAGAAATTTCCTAAAAGATCCGGAAAATTACGGCAAACCAAAAGGCCAGGGGCGACCGAAAGCTGTAAGTGAGCGGGATAAACGCATGACATTGTGATGTGCATCCCATTCTTCTGCGTCTGCGAAAGTTATTGCAGAAGAGGCGGGGGTACAAACGCACGTGCGTAATCAAAGGATTTTAAAAGCGTCACCGGTAATATCACGGAAGAAAATGTTGAGAAAACCGCCACTTTCGGCGAAACACAAAGACGCGAGGTTGAGATTTGCTGAAGAACACGTATCCTGGAAGAAACAATGGGAAAAAGGTATATTTTCCGACGAGAAACGTTTTAATTTGGACGGACCGGATGGGCATTCGCATTATTATCATGATCTGAGAAAGAAACCAAAAGTGAAAATGACCAGACGGTTAGGGGGTAGATCTGTGATGATATGGGCAGCGATTGGATTTCGCGATAAAAGTGGGATAGTGTTTTGCACAAACAAAATGACATCTGTGACGTATAAAGACTTATTGCGTGACAATCTTCTACGTTTTGGAAACCAATGGGTCGGGCGCAATTTTGTTTTTCAGCAAGATAACGCGCCAATTCATGAAAGAAAAACCATTACTGAATGGTTTAAAGAGAAAAAGATTAAAACTTTACAGTGGCCGGCGCGGTCACCAGACTTAAACGTTATTGAAAACATGTGGGGTGAATTGGTATGTCGCGTTTATGGCGGAGGCCGTCAATATTTCACGGTACAGGAACTGAAAACTTCAATAGTGACTGAATGGCAAAATATCCCTCAAAATTATGTGTTAAATTTATATAAATCTATTAATAACAGACTATTGGAAGTGATTAAGAACAATGGAGGATCTACGCATTACAGATCACTCGTTTGTTTATTTTTGTTTTACATTTGCAACAGAGCGTCTAAATTTTTGTCGCAGAAATTGTTTAAACATTGGAGTAATAATTTATTATTTAGTTCATATATATACTGGAGGAGATATTTTTAAGTTTATTTTACTTTTATGAATAAAAACTTAATTAGATATCTTGCTAGTTTCGCAAAGAAATGTTGTAACCCTTAAAACCCGTAAAATATCTTACCTCGTCTAAGTTTTTGTCGGGGAGTGTATATAGCAATACACCGCCAGCAAGCATTAAAAAATAATATTTTATTAGGAGGTTATGTGTCAATTTCCCACGTTATAGAAAAATTCTTTACGCTATTTTTTAATTCCATATTGACAATACATTGTCCTTAATGGCACATCGATATCCAGGTTGGGAGGTTACCGATAGGTGTGTACCTACAATACACACCCACGCAGAAAACCTGCAACATATCGAACAAATAATAATGTAAACATACCTGGCGTGCACGTTTTCATTTAAAATTGAACAAAAATATAAACAGTTAAATATTTATAGATAATATTTGTAACAATTACGTTAATATTTAACTTTTTGATCCCAACCCGTTTATTAACAGTTTACACTGCAAATTTACAAAACGATTAAAATAAGTAAATTCTTTCAAACGCCCGCTTTATATGCTTAGAGACTGCATCTGTGCGCTATTCAGTTTCAATAATACTGTATTGGAGTAGGCTTCCACGGTACGTCTGTGTGTATATGTTCTGAGAGGCGGAGAGTAATGTACATAAAATGAGTGTGTGTACAAATACAAATCGGTCAACAACAACTGCAAACATCTAAGTTTAACATTCTCTCTGTTCACTAATCTCGGTCGTATAGTTTCTAATCGATCCGACAATTCCACCATTTTTCCTCGTTTTTCGAGGAACACACTTTATGTGAGTATTCCGTTTTTTTTTTCCAAGAGAAGAAGAATCTAAACGGAATTATCTTTAAGAAAACATTTGACTCGTTAGACACAATTTTGTTATTTTCACACCTTTACTAAAAGGAATATCATTCTATAGTTTGCAAGTTTGTACGGTCGTAAATCGACTCCTTCCAAATATGGAAGAATATCAGTATTATCAGTTAAACCATTAACTAACCATTCAATATAATTTTACATAAATTGTGATGAAATCATAGTTTAAATAAAGCCACTAACCGTTGTAATATTGTAGCTACGCTGCCTGGGTTTCAGCCGATTTATACGAAGGACTGCTGTTTCATATGGCGTTGATCCATGATATGATAAAATAATGCCGCAATAATAAAGTACAAGTGAACACGTCTCAAATCAACTTCAATATAAATATACCTTTTGGTTGTTTGATTTGTTAGAACAGTTGGAGCTTATATAATTATATTAGTAAATAAATGGGATTACATTTGGAGTTAATTGAAGAGAACGCAAATGTTATACAATAAACTTTAAAATAACAATATTGCAATTGATAAACTTGAATCCAATGATTTGCCACAGAAAGTACGATTTCAATACGTAGTAGTGTTATCTCACGACATTTGTCGTAATGTAAATCCCTCCATTGGTAAATTCCATCAATTTTAAAAGAAGAAAGCTTCAGTTGTAAGGTTGAAGACTAAGCATTCCCATATACAAAAGAACAAACCCAAACAGGGAATCACATGCAATAGTGCTAACCATACAAACAATATATAATGATCTCAACGGAACTCTATCCTAGTACATAGCAACAATAACTGGAAGATCTCTGGAATCCTGTTATTGTTAATGATGTGGTTAGACGAGCTATAAAGTGAAAAAGATCAAGATTGCAATAAAACCTATGTACATCACCAATAAAGGAAAGTCTGTATTTTAACATCTACATTCTCAACAATACAGTCAATAAATAATTGCATGCATATCAATGATATGGTTTTCTCCCTTCATATTTAAATTAACATTATTAAAAAAAAACATTTGTTTACTTTGAGAATTTTCTTTATTTAAATAACTAAAGTATATAATACAATAAATACATGAATATTTAATGACGACGATGGTGATGATATATTTGCTGTTATGATAAATCTTCAACAAAGTAAAGGCAAAGTATCATCTGTATTGACAACAATCGAAGAGCATAGAATCTCAACTACAGTTGCGTCCCTGCGTCATACTACATCAGCATCCGTAGTTTTCTTCATTAACCATACCAAAACTGTTGTAGCAAATAATATGTTGTTGAGTGTAGGCTTTCACGACCGCAATCCATTGTAGAAATGTCTTTCGGGTGATGTCGTGTAGTTGATTTTTAACTTGACGTTTCGCTGACTATCCTGTCAGCTTCTTCAGAAGATTTCTAAAGACTGCTGTTGTTGTCTTTTGCTGCTCTTTATATATCCCATTTCTGTTCCGCTTTGCTGATCCATAACCGTTCTGCCCTGCTGATCCATAACCGTTCCGTTCCGCTGAGTCGCGTCGTTCGCTGCATGACGACCTCGCAGTGCCAACCTCCACGTGTTGCTGATCCTGTATCCATCTTCGCGATTGAAGTTGTTGGTGTTCTTCATTATTTCTATGGATTCGCGTATTATCCTCGGGTAGTAGTGGCTGGTCCTGGCTAATACCTTGACGTCGCTGTAGCTTATGCGGTGGTCTCCTTGTTGGTGCAGGTGTTCTGCTACTTCGACCTACTTCCTGTGGAACGGAGAATTCTACGAACAAGCGAGTGGCGCTGCAATGGGATCTCCTTTGTCACCTGTAATCGCCAATATCTTTATGGAAGCGTTCGAACAAGAAGCCATCGAATCCAGCAGGTTGAAACCTAAATGCTGGTACAGATATGTAGATGACACTTTTGTCATATGGCCACACGGACCAAAAACTCTAGAGGAATTCCTGCAACACATCAACAGACAACACGCAAACATTAACTTCACCATGGAAATCGAAGAAGACGGCACCTTACCATTCCTAGATGTCCTAGTGGAGCGCAATGACAGCAGCAAACTAGGCCACAGTGTATACCGCAAGAAGACCCACACAGACCGATACCTGCATGCAACATCTCACCACCATCCTCAACAGAAAAGATCCCTCATCAACACTTTATTAAGAAGAGCGGAAAAAAAATCAGCGACAAACATCACAGGAATAACGAAATACAACACGTCAAAAACGCCCTGCAGAAAAACGGCTACAGTACAAGAGATATAAGGAAGTCGCGAACGACGCGACTCAGCGGAACGGAACGGTTATGGATCAGCAAAGCGGAACAGAAATGGGATATATAACGAGCAGCAAAAGACAACAACAGCAGTCTTTAGAAATCTTCTGAAGAAGCTGACAGGATAGTCAGCGAAACGTCAAGTTAAAAATCAACTACACGACATCACCCGAAAGACATTTCTACAAATAATATGTTATCGGTATCATGTCATACATTTGTCGCAGGAATACCTTCAAATATTGAATAATCCATCATGGATCTTAATGGCATTTCATTATTTCAAAGAAAAGTTTCCAGGTGTAAGTGAAGCTGAAAACGGGATATTGATAAGTTCTTCGAGGATGCACACTTCGATGACGTACTGTCTGGAGATGAAAAAGAAGCTTGGAATTCTTCCGAATGGAAACCACAAAGCCTACAATTGCAAAGAACTGGTCAAGAATGAAATGAAAAAATGGGCTGAATTTAAAAATATATTTTTTACATTCTCATATTGGCTTTTTCTAACAACTGTGTTTTTCTAAGTGACGAGCATGGCGAACCCTTAAGCCTTAAGGTATGTCTAGTTCAGAGAGACGTTACCAAAGGAAATTTAGCCCTTTTTAGAAACATCGTACACGCAACTAATATCTAGTTTACATTATGCTATTGTGTTTTTAATATTTACATTTTTTTTTTTTTAAGAATATCACGACCGTTCCTGTGCTACAAGTAACCTATATTACATTGCATATGGTATGGTTGTAGCTCTATTTTAATATTAGTTAATATATTGGATAAGCCTGAGTTAATCCAGCGTTTTTATTGTCAAAATTATTAAGAATTTGCATACTTTCTTTCTGAAGGAAAAAATTCTTGAAATTTGTCGACCGGTGTTATCGACAATGGCAATTGTATTAGAAAAGAACGCATATTAAAATTTAATACTTCATTCAAGAGGTAGATAAAACGGGAAGTGTGGAAATCTGGCAATTGCTGGTAATACGAATTTTACTCTTTTGAATGCAATAAAGCGGTTCCTTAATATGGGTTATAAATATAGAATCTGATTTCTGAGCGAATAAAGCTTTCGGCAAGTGTTAACTGCTTTAAATGAAATTTATTGCTTGTTATATTTGGCTATTTTACGATCTTTACCAAAGAAAAACAAACGCATTTCTGTGGGCTAAGGAAACTGTCTTTGTATAGGTACTTTCAGGAACTTACTTTTTATTAACTACTAATTCAAGGTTGGTAAGGAGTCCTGCTGTTAATTCTGGCTAAGTTAAAAGCTGTGTGTTGAAATCCCTCGAATGTCAAGTGGTAGATTTTTCTGGTGGGTACGGTACAATCTCGAGTCACCATTCGCATATTGGGAAACAATTAGCTGCGCTTCATCCTTTTCGGCAAGAAGCCATGACACACCTTACACATTTCGTTTACTCACTAAAAAACCATTGGACCATCGCTACACGTAAAAAAAAACGATATATGAAAGTACGAATAAATTTAAGATAGGGCATTTTCTGTTCTTTTACGAAAACTTTGTTAACGTAAAATTTAATCTTCGATTTAAATCCAAACTACGACGCAATAGAATAAATGTGTTGAACTGAAAGAATATTTTTTTTGGGAAATTTAAGAAAACGACAATAAAAAATTCAATTTAATATAACAACGTCTATCGGCATTATAGAGATTTATGATAACCAACATAGTCCTTCATTTAAAATTTATTTACCCTCCTCATACATCCTTTAAATAGGTCAAATAAAAATTTGCATGGATGTTCTTACTCTTAACACTCTTAGCAGCTTCTAAAAGGCCAAATCCCATTCTCCGCTTAGCGCCTATTTCGCATAAATTAAACGAGAAATCCTCCGCTTGGCAACGGCGAAACGTTGAGAAATCCACCAGAAACGAATGCGAGAAGAACGAATGCAGAAGGACCGTCGACGCACACGACATTTAACGCATCCAACGAGATACAATTACGAAAGGGGGTGGCTGCAATTTAAAGTTCTCATTTACTGCTCGACTGTACCCCCGAACATAGTTTAATAACTACGGTGTCTCTTCGTCAATTTCGACGTGCAAGATGCGTCCGCTCCGGTCTCCCCTCTCCCGCAGGAAACGATGGGGGTTGAGAACGGCACAACCGACCCCCTATATTTATTTAAGAGATCGTAGTTAGTCGCTCTACTTGTCACGGCTTTCCCAGTTGGTACTCTCTACCTATATGGAAATACACAGGAGCTATATAGATGTGTACCGGAGGTCGTAAGCCTAGTCATCTATTGCCGAAATACGGGGTTTGATTTACTGTATAGATGCAAGTTCCGTGTTTGTTAGATGTAGTGTCATGCGTTAGGTTAAGACGCCTTTTATTTCACTCAAAATTTTTGTGGAGAATATTTGTTTGGTTGAGGCGTAAGTTTAAAAAAATAGTCGTTTCGGTACACCATTAAAATTAAAAACGGTTTAATTAAAGCAAAAAATGTAATTAAGCTAATCCAAAGATGATCGGAATCAAATGTAAGTCTAAAATTAACATGTTTCAATTGCCAGAATACAGTTTCGCGGAAACCGCTGCGGATAATTATTGATTAAATTGACGGCTTTTTTCGATATATAGGGATTAGCAATTTTTTATGAATTGTATTACACGCAGCTGCTCAGTCGATCAGTTTCTATTAATTATAGTGGGAAGCCAGAGTCATGTATTGCATCAGCAATCGATTTCATTTAGTTTAAGTTTTAATAGGCAGAAATTGTTTTTTAAATTTTTATATTCATGTTTTAAAATAGGGAAAAAATTATATGGTTAATACCAACTTTTGCAGATAAGTACAATAGAGCCTCGATTATCCGTGTGTGCGTTGTGTTGTACTTTTCTGGGGTTCAGTTATCTGTTTCATCCAAAAGAGGGGGAATCAACTGAATGGAACGGTTTCTTATTGTTAGTCACGTTTGGTCTGTGAATGGTGCATGTAGGTACTAAGCCTGCAGAAACGAACTGCACTTACACGAAATTAGCAGAGACTAGACAGACTCGTGTATATTCGTCTTATGAGAATGGGTTCGTGTTGCCTAGTGGTTTCCCCGAAACACGAATCTGCTAATTTAATGAAGCTCGCGGAAAGTGTACCCATTTCTGCAGGCTTAGTACGTACTTGACTGAGCAGTGACACCCACAAAATGAAAAACGAAGGTCCTTTTCATTACAGATAAAATTGGAAGTATTAAAATGACGTGGAAATTTGAACAGAAAGGCAACAAAAGGATCAACATTTCAGGCTCTTCATCAATTCAATTCAATCAATTAGTTTTTACAAAAGAGACCAGATAGGATCCTTATTTCTGGGCGTAAGTAATGCCTTATGTGGTTGGCTATACAGATTCAGAAAAAAAGACATTGCATTTCAACACTTGAAATTCTGGACGAAAAGTTAGATAATGATGAGGACCATTCGTGTCCTCGAAACGGCCGTCCCGGACGAATTATTATATTACTATATAATAAATTAAACTTGTGTGGTGCGGAGGTTGCCGATACTTATGTGTTGTTTACGAAAAGTTAGATGTAGACGATATTACCATGCAGAGTTTTATCATGATTTAGAGAAACTTATCAACGAACATAACCCTAAAACGGATGAGGTCTATATAATGCAGATTAAACCAATTACTATCGAAAAAACCATTCCAAAAAGAAACGAAGATAAACCAAGATTAACTGCCATTAGCAAACCACAACATCCAAGAGCACTAAAGGATCTTAGAACAATTCCAATCGACTACTACAGCCAAAAATCTGCCTGGATTGATTGCAAAATTTTTAAGGAATGGTTTCTGAAGTAAATTTATTCCACACATAAAGTGTTTTTTGTCAAAAAGTAAATTACGCGGAAAAGTCACTGCTCTTAACCGATATTGCTCCTTCACAGGCAATACTTAAATCAAGAGGTGGCAACATGTTTGTTTCATTTTTGCCTCCCAACGTGACATCCATTGCTCAGCCTATGGATCAAAGAGTAATAGAAAAAATGAGGAGGCTGTACAAACGAAATTTAGATTCTAAACGAATAAAGTATCTAACTCTTTAATTATCTGGAAACTTTACCTCAAGAAGATGTATTTACATAAGTTGCATAATATGAATTGTTTTCTAAACAAAGATGACATTATTTCCCATAGCCAACATGATTTCACAAACGGAAAATCGACATCCACTGCATTAATTGGGTTTTACAATAAGATATTGTAACAATTAGAAAAACGAACGTTTTAACGTTTAACAACTTAAAAACTAGGATACGGGATGCAAACCAATATCGAAACTTATTATCGACAACATCTAATTGCCTACCAATAGTAAGTGGAGCACCGCAGAGGTCTGCACTTGAACCGGTATTATTTTATATGTACTGTAATGTTTCGCGAAAGGGAAAAATTGAGAACATTTAGAAATTTATGATTTTTCCAATTTATTTAGATGAGATTTAGTGTCCGTGGAATTCTGAAGTGCTTCTAGAACGCTCTTTCGGCAATTTAAACTTGATTGAAAGAGACGAAAACTAACCTTATATAACGAAGTTGTATGAATAAATACTATGTTTACCAACGGTTTCTTCCTGGAAATCAGCTACTTCTGAGCAATAAACGTGACTTTCTCTTTGAATTACAATTAAAATCAATTTGTTGAATTTGTGTTGATTAAATATCTGTCAATTAGAAATTTAATCAACACAAAAACAACATAAAATTAGCGTAACAAATTTGGATAAACTTTCTTATCTAAAATACATTCAAGTCGAAATACATACCGAAGCTATTAACTTTAGATGGAGCATTATGCAAATGACGTAGGGACGCATTTTGATGATCATATAAATAATGAATTTACATTTAGATATGCCTAAATTTACACTGAATCTTATTGTAGGAAGATTTCACTTTAATTTGGACGTTTTGGGAAGTGACAAAATTGAATTCAAAATAAGTTACCATCTCGTTTCATCGCTGTCGTCGTTGGCTAGACTTATAATATCGTTCTAACTCTCTTGCTCCCTAGATCATAGGCCAGAAAAAGAATTACTGCTATAGAAATCAAGCTCTCAATCACTAGAGGAGGATAGGTAGACAAACTGAAGTCACTAAACGTGATATGTTAGTTAGCGCTGATGACAATTAACCTTTAGGTCGTTAGTTGTCCGTCAGAGTACGTTAACGATATTGCCCTGTTCTTATCTGATATAGGCTGATGACTTGCTTGGTCACAGCTCAATCTGGCAATACGACACAGATGGCAAATAATTTATTGGAAAGTTCCAGCGTGTGATTTGCTGAAAATAATTTAGCCATGAGCCCTTAGAAGAAAACTAAAATTTTGATATTTCATACTCGACAGAGGTATATCGAAAAACAATTATTGTAGTTTCACGTTGTGCTACAATAAAATCTTATTCGAAATCAGCGCCAGCTAAAAAAAAATTCTGCAAAAACATTTTTATTCCGTAGTTTGAAAGCTTGTTTATCTACCAGTCTATTGGCAACTATATATGATGCAGAAATTCAGTTAAGAATTCAGTATGGAGGGTGCAACGTTTTTTAATAAATTAGACGCGATAATGAGTATTGGAAACTCCTTCTGAGAATTTAGAAAGGCGTTAATGACTTTTACCAAACAGAACATTTACTCTGTAAATTGATTCTTTAATTATTGTTCATTGTGTTTTTATTTCATTCTTATTATTAGGCAAATTTTCGTTTGTTAGTTAAACCTGTTCAATTACGTATGTTTTTTTTTGTTCTTTTTTCTCGTTTTGTATTTTAATGATTTGTTACCTGCACAAATGTACCACAGTAACCAATAAATTATTATTATTATTATTACTACTTTTAGTTTACATTGTTTTTTATACTTTACAAGCTCTCTATAACGGAACAATCTAAATTTTAGCCTCATTTCAGCCAATTACTACAAATATTTAATTAAATTTAATTAAAATCACGACAGACTATTTGCCAATTAAATAACTTTTATATTCCTCATAATCTTTGTCTGTAAAAAATTTAAAGTAAAATTATTCCAAAACCAGCATAACTTTCTCATTTCAACTAATATTATCAACTTACTCATATTATTCCACTGTAAAGTATTTCAATACAAAAAATCAACTATATGGCATCCATATAACCATCTTTAATATTATTGACCAACAGGAAGTATGTTGACCGTACGCAAGTTAACAAGAATGAGTTTAAATATACAGAACAGTTTCACCTTTGAAAACGTACAAGTCCACAAGTACAAATTGAGAACGCACATCGTACATAACTTGTACTTATTTATTTGCCTGTTTCATACTCATGCAAAACTTATATATTTAACAGTTACGACTTATGCAAACACGTACATAAATATTTGGAGAATTTGTTGTCCGTTAGTTTCGCCTAAATTTGAAATATTACTAAACTAAATAGGAATAGAACCAGCTTCGTCTAGACTCTACGCGAGCGCACGGGTATAGAAGGAGTATCGGAAATTTATTTTGCCTAATCCATCGGCTATATTTTTATAAGTTATCTCTGGATGATTTAACGAGTTACGTGGGTCGTTAATTCCATCAAATAAAATTTAATCTAACTCATGCATTTCCTCATGCAATTATGATTTTTTGAGTAAATATTTGGGTTATCTTATCAGCTGCTAATCTGAAATATCTATAAGCACATGATTATGTATAAGGAAAATACTCGGTTTGAATCCCAAGCTTAAATTAAATTAAAAAGTATTTAGTAGTAAATTATTTAGTAGTAAAAGCTGGAAAAAATGATATGTTTTGGATTTCTTAAACAAATTTTTCCACGAATCGAAATTTCACGAAATCGTAGCCAAAATCAAAGAGAAAAAGGCATTTAATTACTTTTAACAATTAAGTCTAATTCATTCTATTATTGCTCAAGTGTTAAAACCACTCACGCTTTTAATTAAAAATCAATAACTTTCGCAACATCGTTGCTCTATGAAAGTGAATGCTTTCTGATTTGTTTAAATAATTTAAATTTTGGCGTGAATTATTTAAATAAAGGGTACTTAATCACACTGTTTTACGTTTATTGCGAGCCTTGGAAGAGGTTGATTCATGAAGTATGTATTGAAGAAGTGAGTAATTCTCATTTGACAACAAAATGGGGTTGGGATAGAAGCTCTGGTATAAGCGAGTCCAAACACAGATTTCCAGATACCAAAACTTCTGACTCCAACATTTTCTAACTTCTCTCGTGCCTGTGCAGTTAATGTTAGATGATCCCTGTTCTACAAAAGAAATAGTTTTGTGGCAGAAGCCTCGGCCATAATAATTTGTTACATATATTTATATATTAACGCCACACATAATTATATATAAACATTTTATGTGTACATTTCATCAAATGATCCCTCACTTATCAATGCCACCCCATCATAAAAACATAAGAATGTACTTTTACAAACGGAAATATGTATTTTGGCCACTATTTCGCAACAATTGTTCTCGTTCCACTGCGCCTGGTAAAGTAAAACAATTTATTAACAAAGCATATTTATTTATAATTACATTTTTACATCCGTAAAAGCCAATCCTTAAAACATTTCCCATTCTTCCCACGTTAGGTTTATTTTCATTTTTAAATGCGTCAACCACCTTTTAATCCGACGTAAAACGTAAACCCCCTAACCTATTCTTTACACGCGGAAATGAAAATAAATCGTTAACTATACGGCGGAAATACCCTTATTTCAGTGCTTCGGGCATTCAAATACTCAGTATGAATCCGAGTGCAATCGTGGTTTAAGGCGATCTTTCCCCTTGGATGTTTTTCCCGAACATTTTGGAGAATTTGAGGCAAACAAATTGTCGAGTGGAAACATGTCCTGTAGAACCAAGAAGTTTTGTTTCGACTCTTTTCACGAACAACTTTTATTGGAACCGATTCTATAGACCCAAAGTGCCGATTTTTGCTTCCTTTCGACATCATAGTTGAACACCAACGAATCAAATTATGGGGGATGCAACGGGCATGTTCATGAAGTTGTTTTAACGCCATTAAAGTTGCTTGCATACTGCTGGGAATAATATGCCAGTCCTCAATCATGATTCATGGCATAGGAGCTCGTTATCATTTAAGGAAAGTCAATACGTTGAAATTCATTGTACCACCGCCTTACAATAACTAAGGAGCACGACGTCTCTCCAAATACTCGACGATTTCCTCCCTCCTCCTAATTGAAAAAAAATATCGCAGCCTGCTAGATAAACTCGAACGAAAAGAGAACATTCTTCAAAGTTTTGGCCGAAAAAGACTCCAACAAGAGAAACGTTTAACTCCTTTTCAACATTATACGTTAAAAAAACTAATTAACTCCAACAAGTAGTTAATAAGCGCCATATAGAGTTAGGGACGACAGAGTTCGCCTACGTATACTCACGTAATATTTAGCTGTATCACGAATAATGCTCCGATTTATAATGAGAAAGCCAAACTTTTTTTAAAACCAACTTCGTAGGCGCTTCTAAAATAAAGACAGATAATGTGCTTCCTTTTCGAGACATTTGAATCATTAGACAAAACGACTTTTTAACAAAACAAACTCACAAAAATGATTCATTACATTTTAATTGAAATTTCTCAAACATAAGAAAAAAATCAGTTCTCAATAGCTGATCCCATCGATTATTTTAAATATCTTTATTAGAAACAAATTCTCAAAAACAATTAGATTTCATATATAGAATACAAAAAACAACTTTTTAAGTAATTTTAAATTTGCAAAGATACCTTTTCGCACTTAAGTTTGTCAAATTTACTTTAAAGATATAAAATAAAACTTGCATTCTCCAATAGTTGTGGGTTAAAAATATTCTAAGTGGAAATTTAAATGAAGAAAGACAAGAACAAGAAAGTATAGGTGCGTGTTTGAATGTAGAGATTTATATGAAAAGATAAGTGAAATACTAAATACTGGTGTTTCTTCGTTAAATGATATATTCTTAGATCATATCGTTATATTTTTTATTTATGTTTTCCTCCCGACAAATATTTAAGTGCTAAAACGTGTAAGTGCCCTAGATATGTGTGTACTGAGGATACGAAACACGGTGTAGGAAGATTTAACTATTCTAAAACAGTTTTAAGAGCAACACGCCTTCTCTTTAACTCTGGAAAGAAAAAATTTAATATCGTTGCCTTGATTTTAAATTAGAATACCTCGCTATCGCAACAGCTTAAATATCAACATAATAAAGCATTACAATAATCTTTTTAATTAAAGCTAATCCAACAATAAAACAAGCTTTGCAGAAGACGTGGTATATTACACAAGTATAATATTGCATAACATTAACCACAATTGGCAATTACACTTAAAATAACTACATTTTTCAATTCCATCACATGCTTTAATTTAATGCATAACATAAAATTATTTTGGTTTATGGAAATTGTAAAAACATTCTCCAAAAAGGATCCTTTTGCAACTTGCAATTTAACAATAAAATCATTGTTTTTGGTAACAATGTTATCTTCCCAAACTTACATTAACTCATTTTTTTGTGGGCACCCAGACGTCTGGGGAATTTTGATATCTTTACACTGTTAACTTGTTTATCTCGTTCCGTGGAAATTTCCTTTTACAAAAACTTTCCGTCACGAACGTTAGATATGCGTAAAGATCTAAGCAGATCATAAAATGGGAGCTTACAGCAGTTGGTTTTATCATCAAAGAGCAAACTGAGTATAAAAATTGCCGCCGACTCAAATGACGCAAATCCAATTGTTAACAACCTAACAATGCGAGGTAGATGAGGCCAGGACCGTCTTTAATAATTCATTGCTAGAATCTACTTTGATTCCTTTTAATAAAAGATAATAGCAAAATTTTAAATAAATGCAGTTCCAGTTATTAACATATATAATCGGCAGAGAAGTCGCTCTAACGCATCAATGAGTAATTAATATGCGAAAATGATTTACAGTTCAATGTGTTGGTTTTGTTAAATTTTATTTATTGTCACTTAACTTGCCAAAACCAAATTGTTGCATTTTAGGCATAAGACTTGATGCTCGGAACCTTTTCCTGCCACTCATAGAATTATACCAGAAGATTATGAAAATCTTGTATTTGATCATCATGTGTCGAACCAAAAAATGATTTAGCGTTCAAAATATCGCTTCGACTCATTAAATACAATCATAACGGCGTTAAATTAATGATCTTAATTCCAATGATGCTTTCCACGTGATTAAGACTTGGAGTTGCATCAACCATTTTTTTAATATATAGTTTTCTTGATCTGAATGACATTATCAGTTTTAATTTCGTATAAAAAATTTTCGTTTCAACATTTTTTTTAACATGTGGCGACGGCCTAACGGCGTGTGAGCTTTACATTTTGTCATGAACCTAGGAAGAAAAACAAAATTTCTCTAATTTTGAAACGCCAACCTTTGATACAAAAATAAAACTAATAATATTACTTCAAGTCAAGAAAACTACAGATTTACTTAAAAAATAATTCATTTAACACATCTCCACAACTCCAGATCTTTATTATGGGGATTGAACTTAAGACCATTTAAGAGTTAACCTCACAATTATGGAGTTTGTTCTATATTTTATTATCACATTGTATAATTGCATTGATTGTAAAATGACCTAATTGCTATTTTCGAAGCATTGACCAAAATTAGATGTCATCCTAGCACGATATGTTAACTTTTAAAGAATTTGGGTTTCCGGCTTGAAACCGCGTCGTAATTGCATGAAAATGCCGAAGTTTCGCTCTCAATTGCATGGAGCTTCTTCTGAACTGCTGCATGTTGCATCGCTGCTGTACGAAGAATTCTTCGGAAACCCAAACTCTTTAGAAGAAAACAACGACCGCGGAAGTCTACAACAACATATGATATGTTAACGTTATGACGCAACAAATAGATAAGTACTACTTAAAAAAATATATCTAAAAATCTATTTTGGTACCATCATCTGGAGTTACGTAAGTTACTTCAACAATTCCCTTTCTAACCATATTCTTAATTCAAATAATTTTTATTTAATCTGCCGGAGTTATTCAGGCCAATAATATTAAAAATGCAGGTAATATTTAATAATGATAGCAAGGATTGTGTGGGGCACCACACAAGTTGAATTAATTAATCCGGGACAGCTGTTTCGAGGATACGCCAATTCTCATTTTCAACCGAAGATCATTCGGTCTGTGGTGCGGAATGCGCCGATACCTTTGTGTTGTTTGCAGTAATATTTGTACGTAGTTATCTCAATTAATCCTCAAAATAAGGTAATTTGTGGAAGCGTCTAGAAGATGTCTCAAAAATAATATGCTTTTGAATAACTTTCTATAACAAAAGCTAACATTCTTGAATTAACTTCATATTTAGGTAAAATAAAATTATATAAGACCTATAATGCTATACTAACAAGAACAACAAAGAATATTTTGATATAAGAGCAACTAAATCGTCCGATTTCGGGGTACAGCTTCCCTTAAAAATGTGCGTAATTTTTAGATTTTTATAAATATCCGATACTGCCTCCTCATCATCACTCATCAATACTAGTTAAACTTGGATACATTGGATTGTCGAACGGCTTGATTCGGCTTTTATCTTATTACTTCAATGGTAGATGTGAATCATTGTAATTGGCATTACTATCTTCGTAAAATTTCAGGATCGACCGAAATTACCGTGAGATAGAGGAGAGATTTTGCTTGGATGTGATGAACCGAATCCAATAAAAGTTATTCATTTGTACTGGTCATGTGGCAAGCAGTTTAGAGGATTAATGTACAGTTAATGTTGTACGATATACAACAATTTGTTTGCTAGAAGTCATCGATGAAATCAAGAAAAACAATCCACAATCATGACGATTCCAACATTTACACAGCACGCCAAGCAACTGATTATTTGAAGATGAGGAACATCAAATTGATGTCTGATTTGCCGTATTCATCTGACTTTTGCCTAATGATTTATTTTTGTTACCGAATGTCAAAAAATGCGTGGACAACGATTTCTTTTGCCTCAAGAAGCTGTTGAATCCTCCCAAAAACCATGCTTTAAAGACACCACCTTCAAAGTAGACAAATTTTTTTCGAGAATTGCAAATTACGTCAAATTAGCAAGATATTGATAGCAATAATAGTATTTTCTTAATTTTCCTCCGTCAAAAGATAAAATTAAACAAATACCATTAAAAGACGGCCCTGGAAACAACGAACCGATAAAAAGAGACAAAACAAGAACAGCGGGCAAGCTTAATACCTTTTAAACCAATTATAAATTAAAAGGGATATACCTTGGCTGGTCCGATTAAAAATGCATACACTGTATTAAATGTTCGGAGAACGAGCGGCTGTACAAAATACACTTTTATTTGCATAACTAATTGTACGCCAACCGTTCGCGTCCTCGTCTTGCTCGCACAAACCCGTATTGCTATCGCGACCATCGCCGTCGTGCACCGAAAATTATCACAAAATAAATAAGCGCACATGTATATCGCATATATGAATGTATGCATAGCTTATGGACCCATGATTTTATCTAGCCGGCCGCTGATTGGTTATTTACACAAGGAGGGAGGGGCCTTGTCATATACCGTTCGGGTCAGATGATATGGATGCTGCGTCCTCCGAAGTTGCCTGTGAGTTTCTTTTCGTGTATAGGATAGGTGTAGCTACCTACGTATTGTTCGGTCCTTGTTTCGTCGTGAACGTGATAGGGAGAAAAAGAACATCCGCGCTAAACGTATAACCTGTTCTTCTTCGTATAACTCGAAACTGGGTTGTTGTTATTATCACGTCAAATAGGTATACATTTAATTACGGCGACACGAAAAAGTCTTTCTACAAATGCCGATTATTTTGAAAATGTAAAAATAAATATGTTATTTTCAGTATTCGAAGGTATTTGAATTTATAACAAGGGCTACTGAATTTAATAGTGCAAAAAATCCCTAGAAAATTATACAGGTTGTCTGAAAAGTTTCCAACTTAAAGGCGCAGTTACACGACGCACCACAGAACTGGTCATCAAGGCAAAAATCTGTTTATAGCCTTATACAAAAACCAAGCAGATTTGAATCTGACACTCTTTGAAAGTATTTTCTATAAATAACAAATAAATTATCTTTTTTGTTCTTGAGTTCTTTCACCGGAGTAGCGAACATTTGTTCCAGTCTACGCCATGAACGATATGTCGATCATTACGATCCTCATGTTTGGGATTCCATATTACGTCCTCCAATTCAATAGCTTCAGCAAATTCCAATGTTTTTTCATGTCTCCAAATTCATCTACTTTTGTATGTGTACTAAACTCGGCTAAGCTAATCAGATGATTATCATGGTCCGTGATCCCCCGAACCGCCGATTTTACTAAACATTCGACATGAGCATCCAGACCAGGTATGGTGAACTGCAAAGCCAGGCCGAATCTCAGACGTCACACGGCCCATGGCCTGACGTTCATTAATAAATGGTCACTATAACTGAGCCTTAACTTTAATCTGTCCAAATAGCTGTTTACAACTTGTTCTGCAGAATAAACGTATTACGTTCGTAATCCGATCAAGACAAAGTCAAAGTCAAATCAAGTCAAAGAACCAGGAAAAGATCACTGGAGGCCAGATCTAAAGACCTCCAATTCCTTCAAATGATTTTTTTCCTTGACGACCACTGAAGTGTGACACGGCGGTTCTTTTCCCAATTTCTTCCTTTAGCTTGTCAAATAATGATGCGCAGTATGCTTCTTCAAGATGGTCAATTAACGCAATTCCATGTCTATCCCGACCGATTCCACAGTCTTCTTTCGCAGTCCCCTGTTTTGACAGGGGTGTACTGGCGTATCATCTACAGTTAATAATCGGCCCCAACAAGACTTTACAAAGGTTTATTCGAATACGTTTTTGTACATATCTGAGTGAGCCAGCGCGGCACTCAACGTACCGCTAGCTTTCTCAAACCCAAATCTTCAGGCAAGATATGATAAACAACACATAAGTATCGGCAACCTCCGCACCACACAAGTTTAATTAATTATATAATAATTAATCCGGGACGACCGAATGTTCGGTGTGGTGCCGAGGTTGTCGATACTTATGTGTTGTTTACCATACTACGCCACAGTCCTTGCTATAATTATTGAAGATATAGTAAACACATTTGTTGAGAACCCGGTCCCTGCTATCCTTCTAACCATTAACTCGATGGTTGTATAGCACCATTTGCTGGACTTTTCGGATACCATGGGTACTAGTTGCACTTCAAGACCATCTCGAACATTCATTATCAACCAAGCTGTTGGGGCGACGTTTAAATTCAGCTGCCCAAAATTACCGCAATTTTTCTTCTTTTGGTGAAACATACTTATTTCGTTTTTAGAGTATGTTATAGTCTACTTCAAATGGTCTGACACCTTCCTTACGTAAACATTCCAATACTTCTTTCCGAAATTTCCAAAGTTCTAAAATCCTATCAATATTTTCTGCAGAACCCTTTTGCTTTTGCACAATTATCCAATAATTAACAAGTTCAGCAAATGGTAGCACTCTAACGCGTATATTATATTGGCCTTCAACGCGATATTATATTGACCCATGAAGCTGTCGGGAAGACCAACACGACCCATGTGTATAATCGAGACACTCTGCGTTTGCGAAATTGGAATTTTCCCCACGAAGGAAGAAGCGAATATTATCTTTCCAGGCGGCAGTCATAATTTGTACGTAATCTGGCAAGCCAACAATCTCCTCTCTGCTACTTTTTCATTTCATTTTGTTTGGATATTTTACAATTTGGAATCCAACTTCTGTTGATTGTCCTATATGAGTGGATGCCTCGTCTGGATAGATAGTCTATTAATACCAATGAAGTGTGACGTAATAATTATCAAAGTAGACTTGATAACTTTTATTCGTTTTAATTGCTCGACAAAGTCACAAGCACAAATCGGGTACATCAATTCGTGGAATTTTCTCTTGACCTGTACATATAAGCAAATGCAGATTGTCCGCACAAAATAAATAATTTGTCCCATTTATGAGGCTTTAAGTTAACTTATCAACAATTGCTCTAATTTTAAAAAACCAATGTGCTTAGGATCACCAAAATTTTGTAGATTTCTTGCAGTATTTGTATATCACAAGAGAGCAAACAAATGAAAATGATATACCAAACACGATTCGGCAATGGGTTCACGAGCACATCTACGATCAAATTCTTTTATTCTGTCTGTGGCATCATTGGATTCAAAATAACAGCAATGTTAACAGCCCTTTCATAGCAAGAAAGCTTGATATAGCAACATGCATCAATTTTCAGCACTACAACTTACGAAGGGTTTTCCAATAAAAACATTTTAAAAGAAATAGAATAAAAACAGTTTCAGATACAACTAACGGTGAAAGTTACAGAATGGAGAGATAAGGTGGAGGACAGGAAACAATAGATGAAGATAACGGATAGAGCTAGGACACACAACAACATTTGAAAGGAAAAAGAGAAAGTGGTTGTGTGTATGACCAAAAGATCTTTACGAGAACAGCTGCAATTCCACAAAGAATGTACAACTGGATAAAGTTTCAAAACTCTTTACTTCCTTCATACCTACTTCGCGAGCGAAATCTGAGGAATTCCTCGTTAATGAAGGGATAACCATAAAATTACTCTTTACTACGCTCACATTTTTTTAAGAACTTCTCACTTATCCTCAAATTTGTCCAAACTTGAAGCGATCTGCCGTGTACAAAAACTTTCTTGAATCGCTGTACCTACTCGTGTCGCTTTGTCGCCTTACATGAGATGTCACCTTGTCGGTTATCTTTCAATATTGCGTTATTTCGTTCATCTTTCTCGCGCCTCATGGTTCTATCCTTATCTGATTGTATCGCGTCTATATGTGGCGTTCGACCTTTTTCTCATTCTTCTTACCTACTTATTAGCCTTGTTAAGCCTGCCGGTGAAAATACGGTGAAAACCAGTTTCCGCGCTAAATACACCATGCAGAGGCCACATATGTATGTTTGGCAAAGTTTGATCGTTAAGGACGTCTTACGTGATGTCGTTTTAAATATGTCGACACCTGATACGCTTTCTGAGAAATTAACAAGCGACTTCGTCGGTTATCAACGGTTGCTTCGTGGGTATTAATAGTAATTGGTGTATGCAAAAACAACACGTGCCCAAAAACGTAATTGTTGAGAAATTGTAAAAACGTTGCACAATTGTTAAAAAAATTGTTTTTTTTTTCGGTTTAATAACTAGAATAAGTAACTAAAGATAATTATGGCGTATTTACATATAAGTTTTTGTATAAGACTAAGAACTATATCTTCAACATCTTTTTAGAAAAGCGCATCATGGGCGAAAGTAAGAAAGCTGTCTGTTGAACTAGCATTATATTGTTCAAAATACATAACAAAATTGAAATTTCAAAAGAAATTGGACAATGAAGTATTTCATTTGGTAGCCTTCTTTTGCAAATCCTGCGCATTATTTTAAATTTATTTAAATGTATTTTGGAAAGCGGCTTCTGTAGTTCCTGAACACATCCCATTTATTCAGTATCCTGAGTACGTGCTGATATTGAAATAAGCTTTTGAACCCCGCGATACTCTATTGGAAGTTGTTTCTTGAGATATGCAGCTTTTTTTGCAGAAGTTAAGCTACCAAGCTGTGAAACTTATTATTTCGTCAATTTATACTTCCTGTACTGTGAATTTGTTTGATGTGCTGTTGATTATTATCAGCCCTGTTATTTCAAGAATAATAAAAATTCTCTCACGCTTGCTTAACAGACATCACTAGAGATGAGCAAGGTAAGGAAATTTTGCAGCGACTAGACAGACTCGTATTTTATCATCTCTCAGGTAAACCAGTAGACAACACGAACGCCCTCTCATGAGTCGAATAAACACGAGTCTGTCTAGTCGCTGCGAAAAGGTAATAATTTCCCCTACCTTGGTCATCTCTAGTCATCACTAAATAAATTAAGTTCCTTTTCGAAAGTCCTCCTCTGGAAAGTCCTTCAGATAGCCCAACAGAAATTAACAAATTTCTGCAACAGTTTTTTCAGCCTGATCTTTATGATATGTATCTACCTTGGCAGTATTTTCTTTAATGTTGCGAATGCACAATACCGAAACATTAATTGCTGATAATAGAATACGTCGCCTACTGGTATCTTAGGCAAGTGGATATTTTGCATAAAATCAATGGATAGCGTTAAGGCACCATCGCTACTGGGTTTACTTTCTTTTTTTAGTTGGCCGTAATATTATTTACTCTCACGTTTATGTGCCATCCTTTATTTTATTGCTCAGTGTTTTACATATTGAACAAACGACAACCTGTGGCCGGCCAAATCGTAACAAGAAATTTTCACGGAAATATCTTGCGTAGCAAGGATAACTTGTTTTCATTCCAGTGCTTCTTCTTATTTTGAGGTTTAATTGATCTCTCGGCTTGCATAATGACTCAATTTGATGGAAAATGATTCGAACGGCAATCTGAGCATCTTCGACTTGGTTTGTTCCCAACCTCAACTCTTGCATGATGTCAATGACTTACTTAAAGAAATAAATCCTGACAATCTTTACTTTTAAGACAATAAAAGCATTCTAAATTTTCTTACAATTCCTCGCGAGAAAGATTTTTGGAAACATTTTGCCCTGCAACTCAAAGATGAACAATGTTACGTAAAACAATCGACCACAGTAAAAAGTACAATAAACACTATGAAACCAGAAATAATGCTAATATGGCTTCCTGGGTGGTATTGATGGAATCAGTCACGGCAAAAGCAATGTAAGGAGGGAAAAAGTACTAGCTCACGGACATGTTTCTACCTACCCGACGCCATCAGCATGGTTCCGAGCGAGCTTTTCTCCACCTAACACCACTATTTGGGTTGCGGATTATACCAATGCCTCTAGCGCCAAAAATATGAAACCATCTAACGCTACATATCTGACGCCAAAAACGTGCTGATGAAATTATAACATTTAAAATTACCTGTAGAGGGTCCCCATTACTTTGCTTGGAATGTTATTTTCCCTGTACTTTTTGTAGGGTTCCTTCTGAACGCGTAATTTCATAACAACATTTCGTTTATAATTCAAATTATTCGCTTTTCTTTTTCCGCTGTTGCAAGGTTCTTCAGTAATTTCTGATTCAGACATTTTTTAACATAATCCCACTTTAGGCATATATGGACATGTGTTGTTTTTGGACAGACCGATAAAACGAATAAATTATGTTCAAAATTCTGACAATAAAAGTTTTACAAGCGTCCACTGGATGACACTATTAAGGACTGATATTTCGTAAAAGTCGACATTTGTTGAAATAATTTACAAAAGCAATTTTGTGAAAAGATGGAGGTTTCACCTAAAGGTGAATAATGATACCTCGAATCGCTTCGTTCAACTTTTGGGTATAAAGCACCTACAGAAAAAACTGTTTACCGTTAAGTACTCTGCAGAATTTTGTCGTGGTTGTGCTTTAGTCAATGACGAATTTCGTGAAGGTGGACCAAAATCGATTGCTGTGCTCAACATGATTGAAGAGTAACGACATGTGACTTACCGTGAGCTAGAGACATCCTTAGATATATTGAAGGCTGCAGTACATTTGACTTTTCATGAGCATTTAGGTCTGTTCTCGTGGATTCTGCACAATCTGATTTCAAGCACAAAAAAGACTCGTGTCCAACCTTACCACTTATCAATATTATTTGTGCTTCGTAAGCAAAGAACCATAGAAGAGAAACGGCGCTGTCTAAAATTTTAAGGGAAAAAAGTAATTCTTTTTCTAGTTTAAGTTTTAAAGTTATTCACTTTTCTAACTGGAGACAAAAATTGATTTTAATTTTATTTCAGACAAATCCCAGAACGAAATTCATAAGTCGTAAATGAGACGGTAAGGCGACCTATGATATTTTCATCTCGCATTTTCACGCCGCCGTCCTTTCGACAATAACAGCGACGCAACAAGTAAAAGTCCAGGTTCTCCATCCGGTCTTTCAACGGATAATTTACGTCAAACATACTGCGGTTAATACGCAACTACAGTACAACGTAAACAGACAGAGAATGTAGTCTGCGGAGATGATCCTAATGAGCAATGGTTAGGCACACACACAAACACACTTTGTGTATGCCCGATTCTGGTTTACAGTGCGTAATTTTGCTTATTACCTGCCACACCTGTTCCGGTCGCATATTCCAGCTAGATCTATATACATATCGTGCAAACGCGTATGTGGTATCTTGGGTATACCATGAGGAAACAACGCCATTCCCGTATAAATACGTGAATACAATGGCCACTCACGCAAGCTGTGTACAATAGGCAGTATATCTCGTATATCTGATCTATTTAGGGGTTAATAGTGTGTAATTTGAAAGGAAATGTATTAATGAATGTCGCTAACTGAAGGAAAAAATTTTACTTATTACTATTATTATATTAGTTTTTATGCTTAATGAAGCAGTTAACATTTTAAGCAAAAAGTCATCAGCTATTAACTGGTGTTTTTTTTCTGGCCGGTAATCTTTTAATTCAAGAGATTTATTGGAATTATGAGCAGAGTGCTTTCTCCGCGGACTAAACACAAGGTGCTAAGGGCTGTGTCAATGTGTTACCTGATATTGTCTAGAATAAAATTTTCTTTTTTCTATTCGAAGCTTCTTCCTTCAAATAAAGCATTTCCTTCTAATACAACGCCTTGTATATTTTGAGAGAGGAATTTTCAGGAACTGTGGCGTAGTATGGTAAAAAACGCATAAGTATCGGCACCCTCCGCACCATGCAAATTTAATTAATTATTATATAATTAATTAAACTTGTGTGGTGCGGAGGTTGCCGATACTTATGCGTTGTTTAGGAACGGTATAATTCATAATAAATTACTTGAATTATTAGCATTGAGTCAAAAATTTATTTAGTGTTCAAAGAATGATACAAGCCCGCTTCAAATGCTTTTCGGACATTATGCAACATTGCTGGAGTTATCTGTGAGAATTCTGGAATAATTCGTTCTCGAAAATCATTTGTGGATTCTGGTTGAGTTGTATAGATCGCGAGAATTAAATTATACCCACAAAAAGAAATAAAGAGATTCCATTCCTCTTCTGTCGTCCTACCGCAGCGTAATAATTGTTTAGTGTGTCTTTCAATTTTTTGGTGCCAAGTTTTTTATTTCTACTGGTTATAATTTTTTAAACATTGAAACAAACAAGATTTCTGAATTTTGCCTAATTTAATTTTTGGGTGGTAGAAGATATGATTTGCCTGTAGCCCTGGTGCTATAATTGGGAACCAACACGCATTTACCGTGAACACTGCACTTTTCAGTATATCAAATTTCATTTTTTACAAATTTACATTTATCTTATAATAAATTTGGATAGAATTTTCGGCAGCAAGTAACTACTTGAACTCAACATTTTTTTGATCAATAGTTTAAAAGCGTCAATGTTAATATCTTTTGTTTACTGTTATCATGGGAACCACACAATAGTAACACTATGAACCACTTGGATGCAATACCCAAATGCAGGACTCGCGCTTAACTCTAAATATCTCTTTTATTTTCGATCTTAGACGTATGCATCATTATACAGAAATGTTAGAGACATTAATTTACTGCATGGTGGATGCAGTAAAAATAGAGTTTGCTACTTTAAAAAAATTACGTTTCTAGTGTTGAGTAGAGGTTTTACGAGGTTGGTAAAGTTTGGCATTCAACACTGAACATTCAGCACATTTCGAAGATGTTCTAACACTATGCCAAATTTACACTAGGCTATATTTGCATTTCGTTTTTTTGAGGGCAATAGATATATGTATCTAAATTTAAACAATTGAGAAATATCTGGGAATCTATTAGATTATATGAAAGCCATATTAAATTGGTTTATTCTTCAGATAGAGGAACCGATGACAACAAAAATATCGGCACACTCCGCACCGCGCAAGTTTAATTGATTAATCCGGAACAGCCGTTTCCTTCCCTTCCGGCATTTCAAAGTGCCTTACCTTTACCTTACTTAGCTTTCTAATAGCGCCAACGAATAGCGGTTTTAGTAGCCATGCGCACTAGTGTTAATCAGGTTCATGACTGGGGTAATGCTTTTACCATATTGTCTCAATTCAGAAATTATTTACTGCACTTGTTCGCATGAACAACTCCAAGTGATATACCTTAATTTTTTCACTTTTACTTTCTTTTTTTTCTTTATGTTAAGCTATATTATTATAAAGTTTACGGCTGAACTCACCTATATACAGTGAATAGAAAACTATTTTACAGTTTCATCTAGGCACATGCTCAACAAATGACTAGAAAGCTTCTAGAGCAATCAGAATTGCCAAGGTGAAAAAAATAGCCCAGTGGTCTACTAGAAAGGTAAGTATACCATACAAGGGCTACATTGGGCTATTTAATGTTTAATGTTGGCATTACGTCGACGCGATATCGACGATAAAACTATTCCATACTCGCTTTCAGTAGCTATCAAATTGTAAAAAGATTTTAAACTTGAATAATTGGTATTTACAATTTCAACGAAAACATAAAATCGTATAAAAGCCTAGATTTTAGTCGGTATACATATTAGAATTATCCAATTGGGTAAATAGAACTATACAAACACACGAGCTCGAGTTGACTACCGATGTTTCGTATCGACCTTATGGAATCCGGCTCTTAGCCTATTTATGGATTCTACCGCCACGCTCATTCTAAACCAATAAAAGGGCGATAGGACATACTATTGTCCGTCTAGAAAGTATCCGGAATTTATTATATTTCTTAATTTTAATATATTCCTTTTTTGTTACATCCTAAGACAAAAGTAATGCATGAAGTAGGTTGTGCCGACTGTAGGCCATGGCAAAAATCATATAACAACACCAGCTGTCAAATATTATTGATTATCAACAGGCTCAATATTTGTGAAATAATGTCGCAAGTAGAGAGAAGAAAGTTGGTGGAATATTTGTATAGAAAAGGTGTTCAAAACGTTGAAAAATTAGTGCAATTGACTGAACTCGGAAAAAGTGCAGTATATGAGACAATAAAGAGGATAAAAAATAGGAGAGATATGAGCCATGGACCAGTTTCTGGAAGACCGCGTAAGATTAGCGGAAACAATCTAAACGCTTTAGTAACTTTAGGACGACAAAACCCGCGTCTAGGGTTTCGAAAATTAACAGATTTGGAAATCAACGTCAAATAAGAGTGTGTCTGTCCCCATTTCACTGAGAAGATAAAGTTACTTATGAAGGAAACAAAAAAAAATCCCTGTAATGACACCTCTACAAAAGCAAGGAAGAATAGATTTTTGCCAACGATTTCGAAACGATAATTTTAGTGATGTTTTTATATCTGACGAAAGTTGTTTTCAGCTTGGTGCAAATCATTTAAAAATCCTATCAAGAGAAAATGTTACCGTTCAAATTTTCAAATTTTCCACATAATGATTTGGGGAGCAATCTCTCAGCGTCATGCTACACCTCTCTGTATAATTGATGGCATCGTTAATAGTGCAAAGTATTGTGAAATTCTTAATGGCTTTCTTCGTGAAACGGCTCGCGCTTTATATCCCGAAGGGTGGCGTTTTCAACAGGATAATGCAAGATGCCATACTTCTGCTTACACTAAAGCTTGGATGCTAGAACAAAACTTGGCAACAATTTCATGGCCAGCAGCTTCCCCAGATCTTAGTTCCATCGAAAACATATGGGGACTAATGAAAGTTGGAGTAGAACGAGCAGCACCACGAAATAAAGAAGATTTAATTCGGTCAGTTTTGCAAGCCTGGGCCACTATCACCGAAAATTATAGCGTTGACCTCGTTTCGGGATTACCTGAACGTTTAGTTAAGTGTTTACAGTTAAATGGAGATTGTATTAGTAAATGAGATGAATTATTTGTTGTGATTATATTATTCAAGTAATAAAAATATATACCGTAAAATTATAGCTGTGCTTTTTGTTTTCCGGATACTTTCTAGACGGACTATACGTTGTCAAAAATTAGTTGACGGAAAATTCCGAGTGGCATTACGTATTTTTCCTGTACTGTGGCTAAAGAGAGAACGTTAGAAATTATGTCTCCAAAACAAGGAAAATTTGCTAAATATATAACAAAGCACACCAAGGAATGGGATAATATCAGTCTGTTTTGTTCCTGTACAGTGCTAATGCTGACAATTGCAATATTTTCTATTGAAAATGCACCTAATGCAACTTGATACTTAGGGCTATTAATTGCAGAAAAAAGCTGGCAGCCCTGAGAACAATAGGCATCGATGTACAAAAAACATAAAAACCACGCTAGTCAAAAAAAAATTAGTTAAATACTGAACCACAGCTGTTCTATTACATAAAAATTCCTTCAAACCAGAAGGAAACAATATTTTTCTATGTATGTACTTATGTGTATTTATATATATTGTACTATGTAACAAATTTCAATTTTTACATGTCACAACCTGTTTGCAAATCTGTTTGTAAATAAATAGATTAATAAATAGATAAATAAAATGTATCAATTTATCTTCATTGATTTGGATTATTTTATATGTACATAAGCATTTATGTAAGTACCTAGATATATCTTCGTCTTAAGTTTACCAAAATTATTTTCTCAACAAGTAAACCAGATAAGTTGGTAATAGTTAGAAGCAAAGTTATCACACAAATACCTTGAAGATATCTTCTTCAGAACATATAATTGGTTGCTTATCTCAATCTAATGAGAAAATTGAGGAAACTAAACAATCAAAGAAACAAGATTTTCTTACTTAAATGTAAAGATTTTCATTAACAAAATTTAATGTTGTTTCTATTATCATGTAACCAAATATATATTCTGAAGAAGACAGTTAGTGTACTGCCGAAACGTAAAAAAGAAAAATTTTTGAAGTTTTATTTAAATAACTAAGGTGCTACTATCAAGAATATCTCAAAAATTAAATTAAGTCTCGTCACCTAGCAGCGACTTTTTTTTTACATGTAAAAAATGATTACCGTGAAACATGTAATATTTACAACAAAGTTTTAAAAATCCGCATTCGTTCTCGAAACATAGCGCTGTACTATTCCTCGCTGAACACACTGTACACGCGTTACTCAAGTCAACGAGATATTCGACTCGTTACATTGGAAAGTAAAAATACCAACTTGATTTAAAATTTTCAAATTTGTTGTTAATAACAAGTAGCGGGGGTTTCTTCTTAGCATTTCCCACGGGTAGATTTCCGAAACCTACCATACCGTGACAATTGGTAAGTGACCTGCGAATCAATAACATGGAAAGCAAAGTTTGCCCATTCAATTATAGTCCGGATCTGCAACGTCCAAGCGATCCACTGCACGTAATCATGTGACATTATATGCGATATACATGCGCATACATATATACAACAGTCTATATAAGTTACATATACATCCACGTACGTATGTAGCGTATATAACAATGCCGGTGAGTTGAACGCGTTATGAGTTCGGCAAACACCGACAATTATTGGAAATTATTAACGGAACGCGAAGGCTCAATTAGACTCGAACCGCAAACGAACTACAATCATTATCGGGACGCTACTAACTGGAAAAAATTGAAACTTGCGTCTGTAATATTCGTCATAATCGGATTAGGACTAATGCATGACCACTTTAGCGCGCCTATTCATCTAATTAGTAGGTGCTACCGATCCTTCTGTCACTAATCAGTTTCGAACGGTTGGTTTTTATTGCGCGCGAACCGAGTTTTAATTTCACGTATCCCATTCCCTCAACAAGGAGGTGTGTATGGAGATAGCCGACATGCGATAATACGATGGAATGCAGGACATGAGCTGATACAGTCGATTTTAAAGGTCCATATTTAGCGAGCATGTCGGTATTTTTTTACATAGAAAATATACAGGATATTTCACGTAACTGGTTCAATCGGACCTATTAAAATAAGACTACTTACTCTTACAACTAAATATTATTGTTTTTTAATTGTTTTGTTTTTTCTTAGTAACCTTCATTGAATCATTTAAAAATTAATATCCCAATAATTAAAGTGAAAATTCCAAATTTGGCCTATTGTTAAACCAGATAACAATCTATCAAATGGTTTGAGATAGATCACTGTCTAGTATACAGAGTGCTCAAACATGAGAAGCAAAAGTCATATTTGCAGGCGATTTATATTGGCAATTCAATAAAATATTTCTTAATACAACGAAGTTTGGCAGATATAAGCTGCGGCAATAGGATTGAATGACTTTGAAAAGGCTGCCATGGTAATAACGCTTTCTTAACAATTGACAGATAGTTATAATGTTGTTGAAGATTTTGTTTTGCGATGACAAAGTGTCCTATCAGTCAACAGGTCGTTACAGTAAATTCATTTATTCTAACTCAGTTCATCGTACAAACCCAGAGGCGTTTTAGTAATGAATTTGCCAGTGCGCGCTGATGTCCCATCAAGAAACTCCATTATGAAATAGGGAGTGCAAGCTCAAAATTTCTCATCCGTATCCGTACAATTCGAGCACAAGAGAATATAGAACATGTCATAAGTCGCAACTCGATTTCACACCAAATTTCAGAGCAAAGCTTGCGACGGATTTTGCATGTGGATTTGAAATTTCGTCCACATAAAATACAGTTAGTTCAGTAGATTGAATCCCATTAACAAAGTAAATCGACCCAATTTCTGCGGACAATTTTTGGAAACATTAAGCAACAATCATGTCAGATGAAGCTCACTTCACCTCAGTGGGTACGTTAATAAACAGAACTTTCGATAGTGTGCAGAAAACAACCCAAGGGAAATGCACAAAAGCCCATTTCATGACCGTGTGGTACAGAGCCTACATGTCTACATTTATGTGATCAGACCATGATGCTTTTTGAAGAAAACGGCCACATCGTTACAGTCAATTCAGTTCGATATGTCGAAATGTTGGAAATATTTATGACGACGGAGCTCCAAAGGATGGATCAAAACGCAGTCTGGTTCCAACAGGACCATGCCATAACGCACACAGCTAGATGGGCCATTGCTGTTTTGCGAAGTTTGATCCCAAGTCGCTTGATATCACAGTTTAGTGATCCGAGTTTACCACCCTGGATTTTTTTCTGTACGGTTTCTAAAGTCTAAAGGGTACTCGACCGGTCCCCAAACACTCCTTGAACTCCTTGAAGGAGAGAATTCGTGAAGAGATAAATTCGATAAACGTAGATTTACTCAGATGCTTATGCTTAATTTTGCAGCAATGCATAGAAGGAGGCGATGGTGATCTTGTGGATATCTTTAAAAAACTAGACATGTTTTTACACATTTCCAGAATTGTGGTTTTAATTTTAGTAATAATTGGTCAGAATATGGTTCGTCTAGAAAGTGTCCGGAAAACAAAAAGCACAGCTATAATTCGACGGTATATATTTCTATTACTTGAATAATAAAATCACAACAAATAATTCCTCTCATTTACTAATACAATCTCCATTTAACTGTAAACACTTAACTAAACGTGCAGGTCATTCCGAAACGAGGTCAACGCTATACTTTTCGGTGATAGTGGTCCAGACTTGTAAAACTGACCGAATCAAATCTTCTTTATTTCGTGGTGCTGCTTGTTCTACTTCGATTTTCATTAGTCCCCATATGTTTTCGATGGGACTAAGATCTGGGGAAGCTGCTGGCCATGGAATTGTTGCCATGTTTTATTCTAGCATCCAAGCTTTAGTGTAGGCAGAAGTTATGGCATCTTTCATTATCCTGTTGAAAATGCCACCCTTCAGGGTATAAAGCGCCGTTTCAAGAAGAAAGCCATTAAGAATTTCACAATACTTTGCACTATTAACGATGCCATCAATTATACGGAGAGGTGTAGCATGATGCTGAGAGATTGCTCCCCAAACCATTATTTTTGTGAGAAATTTGGAAATTTGAACGGTAACATTTTCTCTTGATAGGATTTTTAAATGATTTGCATCAAGCTGAAAACAACTTTCGTCAGATATAAAAACATCACTAAAATTATCGTTTCGAAATCGTTGGCAAAAATCTATTCTTCCTTGCTTTTGTAGAGGTGTCATTGCAGGGATTTTTTTTTGTTTCCTTCATAAGTAACTTTGTCTTCTCAGTGAAATGGGGACAGACACACTCTTATTTGACGCTGATTTCCAAATCTGTTAGTTTTCGAAGCCTTAGGCGCGGGTTTTGTCGTCCTAAAGTCACTAAAGCCTTTAGATTGTTTCCGCTAATCTTACGCGGTCTTCCAAAAACTAGTCCATGGCTCATATCTCTCCTATTTTTTATGCTCTTTATTGTCTCATATACTGCACTTTTTCCGAGTTCAGTCAATTGCACTAATTTTTTAACGATATGAACTCCTTTTCTATACAAATATTCCACCAAGTTTCTTCTTGCGACATTATTTCACAAATATTGAGCCTGTTGATAATCAACAATATTTGACAGCCGGTGTTGTTATATGATTTTTGCCATGGCCTACAGTCGGCACAACCTACTTGATGCATTACTTTTGTCTTAGGATCTAACAAAAAAGAATTATATTAAAATTAAGAAAAATAATAAATTCCGGATACTTTCTAGACGGACAATATATTTTTTATTTTTCACAGTGACCTATTAAAGAGCATTGAATCATATTGCTGGGCCCTGCACTTACCATACATACAGCCAAGAGATTTTTATTGCGATGAATAATATCTAATGATAAACATAAAATTAGTGCTTTTATCAAAAATATTGCTATTTTACTGACGTTTTCGAACCTGTTTAGAGATATTTCAACACTAAATCTCAACTTATTGAGAAAGTTAATACACCCCAATTTCACATCCGATACTAATTACTTCTTCCACATCTAAATAAGTTACAAAATGCTTACATATTTATACGACATTAAAGATATTATTTACATAACGCAAGTACATAATATAACTGTAACTCGCTCAATTGTTTTCCAACAAAAATTCGAGCTGTCGTTCCATTGTTTCGTAATCGCGCGCCGCGCCGCAGGCGTAAGTATTAAAATAAACATCGGGAGAGTCGTGAAAATAGTAAAAAAAAAAAAACAGCAAGAGGGGAATGAAATCGAATGACACCGAAAACACTGTCGGGTTCGTATCACCTCCTAAAATTCGCTTCCGGTCTCGGAGACGTCGGTCACGTGCCCCAGCGTCGCCCTCGTCGAGGTCACGTGTCAAATAGGCAATCAGAAATTATTTAGCGTAATTTAGTCGTTTTTAAACCATTAATTATTGTGCCGGAGGTGGAAGCACTTACTTGGATATAATTATGGTTTTTGTGGGAAGATGGGTCGCCTGTGTTATTGCAAGATATGGAGTTTAATTATTTAATGGTGAATCCAAAGGAACTAATTGGGGTGTTCTAACATTTGAACGTTCAACTACGAATTATTTCCTAATTGAAGTAAGCAAGAAACAGATTTTTTTGCAGTTATTAAGCGTATTTAAAAATTCCGGACAGTACCAAAGCTTGAAGGCTTCCATTGAAGAATGATAATAAAGAATCGTTAACTGATTAAAAAGACAATGTTCAGCAACGATTTTGAGAAGTTTTTACACATTGCTTTGGTTAGTAAAATATTCAACATTCTCGTAAAAAAAAATCTGGTAATATTGCGCATTGACACTCAGTTGTTTGTGTCTATTGTTGGCGTAAGTAAAAAAGTTGGGCCCTTCCGTGAAACTTTTGGGGGGCTCTTCTAAAATACCTAATACCTAATTTGAAATTGATTGATGAAATTGATGCATTTATAAGCAAGAGTACAGATATTTGAAGATATTTGCATTTATTTCAATGATGCAACAATATACAAAAACATGTAACCTTTTTGTAACAGCCTGCATAATTCAAGAACACTGTCCCGTTCGAAATAGAAAGAGAATTATTGGAGTTGGTTAAGAATTCCAATAACACCAAATGGTGCTAGGCGACCGTGGAATTAAGGCTAAAGATACGACAGGCTCTGCGGGCATTTCGAAGGAACGTGTTTGTTATGTATTGACTGAAGATTTAGGCGTGAGATGTTATTATGTCGCAAACATTTTGAATTGATTTGGTAAGGTCTTGTATTGTGTACGATGTATAAAAATAAAATTATTTAAAGTAGTTAGATCAGGAGAACGTGAAGGAAACTCTGCTACGCGGACATCAAAATAAGAGGTTCATTGTTTTATGAGCTGTGGTATGGTCTTGTTGTAAGTATCCATACCTTAGTTCTTCGTCAAGCAACTGATTTGGAAAAGTGGCAACAAATTATTATATCTTTCTGTGTTTGCCATTTCAAAAAGAAAAAAACATAATGAGTCGATAATTCTTCTCCGTCAAGCTGCTACCCAAACACCAACCTTTCCAGAATGCAATCATTTCTGTCTCACGACATAAGGGGTTTCAGTAGGCATTTTGTTTGTTAATAGAACCATTAAGGTGGAACCAAGCTTCATCTGAGAAGAACGATTTGGAACTATTAGACAAAACCGATAACCCACCGTGCCCTGAAAGCTCCTACCTGAAATCATTAATAGGGTACTCTATCTTCATCATTTTTCATCTGTTTGTTAATAAGGTTAGTTCTTTCACATTTAACAGCAAAACATCATTTAACGTAAGAGTAGGGGACTTATCGTCTGTACGTCCAATCGGATCTGGAGTTCCGCAGGGCTGTCTTCTGTGCCCGAAAAAAAAATTATTTAATCTACACTTATGACGTTCCCAAGCATCCTAAATTAAACTGTCAATCTACGTCGATGATACGGTCGTCTACAGTGCTGGCAGGAGTGACGGATTGATTACAATATATTGTGGACGATGTAGTGAGTTAGGCTGAAACGTGAGGCCTGCGCATTAAAGCGAGCGGTGTTGTTCACTAGGAAAAGAAGACTTCCAGGCAATAAATTAAATATTTGGGAGTAGCGACTCACATGGAGTGTTGTCCCCATTTGCTGTAATTGAATACTCCATAGCTAAATTTTCTGTCACAAAGAACGTCCTGTTACAGTTGTTGGGTGCGAAGCGTGCTAGACACGGAAACCAAACGTGTTTTCTTCGATAAATCTTGGCCTTATGACCCCTTGGCCTGACTGACGATGGCACCAATTCACACGAAGATACTAGAAGTTCTACAATAGCCAGCTAATTGGAATGGGCGCTGGTGCTCCATGGTTCATGAGGAACGTACAAGACTTAAACATCCTCGTATTGACACAACATCTCTTTGAGATACCAAGGAAAACATTATTATGAGCAAGTATCTCTGTTTGGGAGAGTAGTGGAAGAATTCAAGACCGCCCGCCACCGAGGAGTCACATTGTACGAATTACCAAATAAATAATAAAATCAATAAATATTAAGCGTGATTTGAACTTTTATATTGTAAATGCTGGTGTGCGCCTTGCGTAATTCTATCTAGGAAATTCTCTTATGGTGGACAAACGTTACAATAATAATAATTTCAATTAATAACAGTGGTGCCAAGAGTCTAACTGCTAATTTGGTAACTAACTCGAATATCTGATCATATTATGTTGCCAAATAACCTAGCATAAGAGTTTGCTTTGTTGCATCAGGCACAGGAAACGCGTTGTTTTTTATATACACCCATGTAATTTAACTTTAAGGTAAAAACTCCTTCAGATAAGATAAGAAATTCCGTTCGTTTCCGTACTAAGACTGCATGCCTTCTTTCTTTTTTCCAGTTATCAAGTTCCTCCGATATTTACAATTCTAACACAGGACTTCCTTGAGCTGACGCACGTTGAGGTATCGTGGGAATTTCGATGGATAAACCATGGATTTTTTATGCCCGAGACGACAAAGAAGTTCGTATGGATCACGTGGCCCTCTATGGTTGTGTAACGTTAAACAAATAAAATGAATCGAATATTATCATATTTACCTATTGTCAGAGGTGAAGAATAACACATTTATTTCGTAACAATTCGAGGAAAGACTGGAAGATATGTAGCTTGAATAATGTGCTTAGTGTGTCAGTACATATTTGCTAGGTGAAAAATGCCAGATTATCAATGGTGAATAGTGTTTAAAATTGTAGGTACAACGTTCAAGGCCAGCTATATTTCAAATAAGTAAAGAATAAAACCAGAAAAAAATGGTCTATTAACTGGGATGAGATTGTTAAAAAGAAAGATTCGTTTGCAAACTGGACTTTGAATAGTAAAATATGCTAATAGAAAGAAATCTATCATACCCTGCTGAGAAAAGCAATCGAGTTTTATTCGATTCGGATTCAATTTATTAATAATTTGGCTTCAGTCTCTCGTTAAAAAGAAGGATCAAGTTCTCACTCTTTATATCAAGCTGTAGACACAAAAGTAGGAAAGTGAGTGGTGAATCTATTTCATGAAATCTAATTGCGTTGTGTTTTTTTTTCGAGTTATTTAAAACAAAATATTTTCACAGAATGGCCTGCAGATCTTCCACAAGGAATTGAGTGTGGAAAATCCTGTGTTAACAATAACTTTTGAACAAGTCATGAAAGGTCAGATGTTTTGTCCCGAAGAGTTAATTAATAATAATAAAATTATTATATTATTCAACGAAAAGTTAACCAACATTGGAATTTATATAAGCTAATATCGAAAGATTCTCATAATTCATTTGAAAATGATATTTGTCCATTGCGACTCTAGTCACTTCCAAAATACTTTCCTCTGTCTGCACAAAGACATTTATCTCAGCGACTTTGCCATTGCCAAAAGCTCCTCCTTTGGTAAAGACCCACAAAACAACATGTTGATAGTACTCATAGTCAAAAGGCAGCAGGTTCCACATCAGGAAGCAAGGCGGTTGCTACATCGTTTTGTTGCTAGAAACCTCTGAAATGAGAATATGGCGAGATGCAGTTTCCAACCAAGATATCATTTTTGTCATCTCAACCGTCGCACCTTTCCCCGCAAACTTGTCAGAATCTGCGGGTAGTATACAGCACTGATCACATGTTGCATTGGTTCGAACTTATGGTACACCATGCTTTCGTTGTCAACCCGCGACTTCTTCTGTCGTGGAGAGATGCGATTGAAATTTTGCCCAACTCTTTCTACCAATCATCGCCCTGTCCAACAGACCAGAGTCAGATGCGGACGTTCAAATAATTCCGAAACAATTTCCTCACGTACATCTATTGGTTTCTTTGTTAGCATGCGTTGCACAAACTCCGCGCCCTTGCGTATCATTCTCGGTTGCTCTACTACAATGGTCTGCACTGAACCATAAGAATCTTTCGCTTCTTCACCAAGGTGATGAAAGGTATCTTGCAATTAACACGAATCTTGGCCATCAGGTCTCTCAATGTGAGGCTCGTCTTCAACCGACTACTGTCCTTTTCTGGACCACTTAAACCGTTAGTATATAGCAGATTTCTTCACGGCATCCGCTACTGTTTTGCCTAATCAACACTTCTTACCGAGTAAAATTAATATCACCCACTTGTTTACCAAAAAAAACTATCACCCACGGGCGCAGAAGACATCCTGAAGATGAGAGTTGAGTCACCAGCAAAATATTGAATTTTCCAAACGAGTTTTAACGTTTTAATGACAGAACTCATGCAACAACGAACACGCCAATGAACTTTTCTTCTAAACGAAGCAGAGCGTTCAAATTTCCTGTTATAGAGTTTCTTAATTTACTGCATTTTAGCAATAAAAGTTAAATAATCGTTAACTCATTTACATTTTTTAATATACACATTAAACATTTATTTTTAGACTTCTAAATGTGGGGTCGCACCCAAAGGGGAGCCAAAACGACGAGTGTCCACCCAAAAAAAATGTTGTTCGTCTTGCAAAACAAAACATGATAATTAACTATATTACATGTTAATTTTATTGTTACTGTACTCCACCCGGTTACTTATTATACATTGAACAAGGCTTATTCCTGAAATCACATTACACCCCGCAACTACATTTTTTCTGTGCTCTTTCATTTTAAAATAACTCTTACAAACACCAATTGTACACAACAATACCTAAAAATCACAATTAATATAAACAAATGGCCCTAATTCTTATAGACTAGATAAGAATCAATCATGCAGTTTCATCACTTTCTTCCACTTCCTCATCTTCAATCTCTTCTCCCTTTAGCAATTTTTTAAACCCTTTTCTCCTACATGAATTTAATATTAACTTCAATGCTGCCAGTCTAAATTTTAGTAATTAGTAATATTTTAGCTTGTTCCAGTGTCTTATTTGCAAACATATAGAAGGCCAGCAATTTAACAAATATCCATCATTTTAAAATTATTAGTGTTGAGTATAGAGATTAATAAATGTTTTTTTAAGAAGAAAAAGGTGCCTAAAGCAGATGTTGAACATCCTTTTCTAAGGTTTCTACTTCCTCTGGGTCTTGGCTTACCTGGAGTAACTCCGGACAAAAAATCTCAAGAGTTCAAGTAAGGGGATCCCAGTGACATAGCATATGAACCTCCATCGGGTAACAAAGTGATATGTGAAAAATCAAGGAAATTTGGCTGATCAAACCATCAGAAAAGAATGTTGGTTCTATCAGTAGATCACCCACTTCGCCAAGTTAAACAATTACAAAAAACCTATTTTGACTTTCTAGTTCAGCAACGCCGCGAGGATTTAACCAAAAGTTAAAAGAATGAACGAAAATGAATAATACTTATAAGCAATTTAGAAGGTCGATATTAACCCCTGTCCCTCTATTCAATTGCCACAATTTATGCGATTAAGTCTCGAGCAACTTTAACGGTCTAATATATTTTCCGTTCAGATGTCTGACCACTGATAAGCCGCTTATCCTTAAGAGGAAACTCGGTAAGACAATGCCCGACGTACTTACTGCTGACTTTCAGGACTGTTTGACTTTTGGATTGTTACATCTACAACGGATGCAGATGTAAATAAGTATGTGTACGGTATTAGGTTGTATGTACCATCTTCAAGCGCGACACACGTACCAGTAGTAATACGATATTCCTTCTACTTATTGTTGTATGGCCAAGATATGAGAATGGGTTGGTCGAGAAATGATGTAGGTATATGCAAACACGTGTAAGCATGCATGTTGGTGCTAACGTAGAAACTGATCGGCTGTGAGCGCACATTATGTATTACTTTTAATAAATAATTTTATTTCGCTGACTCAGATAAGCTTATTTTAATTTTAATCGTATATTGGTATTTGGCAAAAACTTATGAATACATCAAGAGACAGGCTGAAGGAAACGTAAACCACTGCGAAGAAATTAAAAAAAAAAGCGATTTGTACAATTGAAATATGACAAGAACCACCTCGTTGTAAATAATCATGAAATTCATCTTGCCTCAATATTCTCCAAATAAAAATGCGACCTTTAGTTCATTTTGACGTAATTTTATTGTATTTGCGATGTACACTGCCGTTCAGTGAAGTTCGGTCATACAATAAAAATCTATTATATCACACTGTATACAATTATTAATACATAAAATTAGAAAAATATTAAGCATACACTCTTTTCTAAGGGATTAAAGCCATAAATTATTATGTAAAGTAGAAATATTGCGACAACCACAATAAAGTCCCTTTTATTATCATTCCAAGAATTTCTCGGAAGTACCGATCTTTTGAAACGGGTCGTTTGGCGATTATTAACAAACAATACATTTAGGAAATATACCGCAGTATCATTCTTGTTTATTTATCACAGGCGTAAAGATATAAATTTGCTTCATTTTACTGTTAAACGTGTGTTGGTGTGCATCTGTCGTTTTTACGCGAAAGTTTTAAGAAAATTTACATCACCAGTGTAGAAAAACGTTCACGCATTATTACGCTGTTTGAAGAAGGATATTCGGGGCGACAAATTGCTGAAAAAATAAATATGAGAAGTTCAACAGTAGATGACATCATAAAGCGATATTGGACAACTGGAACTATAGAAAATCGTGTACGTCCTGGAGCATCTAGGAAAACAACGAAAGCTGAAGATTTGAGAATTGTACTATTAAGCAAACGCAATAGAAAATTAACAGCGTCACAAATAGCAGCCGAAGTCGATCGCGGCCGTGAAGAGCAAGTTTCGGCGAGTACGGTAAAACGTCGACTTCAACAAGCGGACCTTCATGAACGCATTGCCATTCGAAAACCCTTATTACGTCGGGGCAACAGAGCAAAACGACTACAGTGGGCCCGTTCTCATCTAGATTGGTCGCTAGATGATTGGAAACACGTGCTTTGGAGTGACGAGTCAAAGTTTGAGGTTTTTGGGCAAAATCGACGAGTTTATGTCCGAAGATCTAAAACCGAAAAGTGATCTCGAACTGCATTGTGCCTATAGTGAAGCAAGGGCGTAGTTCTGTGTTAGTGTGGGGATGTTTCTCCTTTGCTGGGACAGGAGATTTATACAGAGTGCAGGGTGTAGTGAGGAAGGAAAATTATTTTGCAATACTCCAGAATCATGCAGTGCCATCAGGATTGCGGATAATAGGCCGTAACTTTACATTCATGCATGACAACGACCCAAAACACACTGCGTTAGTGTGTAAGAACTATCTAAAGGAGCAAGAAGAACAACACACCCTGAAAGTACGTAAGTAAGGCCCAGATTTGAACCCTACAGAGTTGTTGTGGGATGAACTGGACAGGAGGATCCGAAAAATATGCCCAACTTCACAAGAACATTTACGGAATATTCTGCAACATGAATGGATTAATACTCCACAATCCATTTTAACAAAACTTATCGAAAGAATGCCTAGAATAGTTCGAGCGGTGATTAACAGCAAAGGTTTTTTCGATGAAAAAAAAAAATAATGTTCAGTATGTTATATTAGGCCAGAATAACTTTTTATTTATTTATTTTTGTCTTTTTTACCTGTACATACAATAGAATTGCATTTTGTTTTTAGTTTCGTTTGTTTCTGTAACCTTTTCATGTTTTTTACCAACCGACCGAACTCTGAACGGCAGTGTATGTCTTTATAAAAGCAGTAAAACATCTTCAAGCGAATCGAAAGAGAAATATTTATTGTGCCACATCCACATAAGAGCAAATCTCCCGTAAATACGTCATGAAGGAGAATGTCCAGCGGGAACAAGCGGAAGCCGATTGTTGCTTTCTGCAGCGAAAGCGAAGGTGCTCCGATCTTTAAAGAATGATCCCTTGTAATCCAGTTAGTCGCGACCGATTTATACCAGTAACCCCGCCGACGGCTACGCCTTAATTTATTTATCCTTTCCAATACACAGGATATCGAGGATTAGTAAGTCCCACATATATCTAAGAGCCATGGCATGAATGGTATTATAGTTTGTTTCAGGAAATACGGAGAGGTATCGGTTATGTTGAAGAAGAGTATTCGATTTGTTACAGATATTACTGATGGATTAAAATGTATTTCTATTTAAGCCCATCTGTGCAGGGTTTTAAATGGAAATTGAAGTTGATTAGTGTCTTCCTTCCTCGGGATTTTAAACCCGATAACACGGATTTTAGATCTTTAACGGAAATTTTTTCATGGAAATATGAAAATTAAGATTTACACTTGTTTCTAGTATTAATGTTCATAATTTATTTATTGAATTTAGAAAAAGTTTGTTTTCTAATGTTCGCTTTCATATTTTTAATGCGTTGCAAATCGTTTACCTGTGTTTGGCTGTAAAATTGTGCCATATGTCAAATTAATGTTATAATCATTTATTCAAGTTTGTCATGTTCCTGATTGCATTTTTGCTTGATTCTGCTGTTTATCGTCTGTTGTCTTTTAGCATTGTTCTTTTTTAAATGGTTCTCTATACTTTTGAGGAATTTAGGGACATGATTATGTGTTATGGCGAAGTTCGATCTAATTCTTCCGAAGGTTAACGTATCAAAAGAAATATTTCTAATGTTGGAACATTTATAGACGTTTAGAAAAAGATGGTTGTTTCAAAGAAGCAAAATTTAATAGCGTGGTCATCAGAACTCTTCGTACTATTGCAAACAAAGAAGCTGCTTTGAAAATACGGATTGTTAACCGTGAACTAGTTAAACAAGTCCTCACAAGGCGGCTTCATCGCCCGTTTCATTTCCAAAAAAATGTGTCACGTATTAGAACAAGATTATTTACACCCTGTACAACATTGCGAGTGGTTGCAAAATCAATGGCAAAATATTCTATCATTAATCTTGCTTATCAATAGAGCAGGCTTTAGTCACAATGTTGTTTTAAACCTACATAATACGCATGATTACCATTAATGTGTAGACAGGTATAATCGACATCACCTAATTGATGATTTCAATTGCCCAATGGATTAACAAGCGGACCCTATCGAATTTTCTTTGAAAACACTTTATTAAAAAATGTCCCAATATTGAACATTATTCAAAGAATGTGCTGCATACATGACGGCGCACCACCCTTCTCGCTTTTCTCGAAGAGCAAAGAAATTTTTAGACCATATGGAAATAGGTGGATGAGTCGTAGGAGACTCATACCATGACCTACTCGTAGTCCTAACCCTAATCCCCCCCGATTTTTCGTTTTGGGAAAAATGAAGCGTCGATTGCTTACTATCCTATATCTTGAAAACAAAAGGCTTACGCTTAGGCACTTAGCGTACAAGATGTTTTTTTTTGTTTTGTTATTTTACGGTCCTCTATCGCGTGGTACTACGCATTGCAATTTTTTCAATGTCACCTTGTAGATCATTAACATATATAAATTGAAAGGTAATGGTCCCAGATAAGATACCTGCGGAATACCCGATGCGACGCCACCGTCCTAGAGGGTGAGAACTTCCAATTCAGTAATTTATTAATAAGAATTTGATGGTCAATTTTGTCAAAAGCTTTGCTGTAATCTGTATAGATCGCATCCACTTATATTTTATTCCAACGTAAACGTGAGTTTCGTCCCCGTGTTCCCGACCAATGAACTGTTTGAATTCCTCAAAAAATACCTTATAATTAATCAATTAACAGACTTCAATCGAAACGCATAAAATAAACCTATCACTGTAGTTCTCAGCTAAGACTGCATCACCACTCTTAAAAATCGGAACTCCAACACGTTTCCAAAGGGATGGGAATCACGTAGGCACCAGCACATTTCCGTACCTTTAACATACTTAATTTTGAACGAATTAAATGATACCGCTAAGAGTGGCAGCTACAACCTTGTTAATCCGATCGTCTATAAAACACCCGAACGCGAATTTTTAAGTACAACGGAACACTTCATTTAGTAGACTTCCTGATTTACTGTCGTGCTTTCTTGAACAATTTTTTGGCGTGATTCCCTCTAAATGTAGCAGAAATGTAAGATATTGATTTGGTTGAGTGAATTCTTTTTGAATTATCGCCATTTTCATATATTAACAATTAAGTCAACAGAAATACTTGCACCCTTCTGTGGAAATTACAAAACCTAGCTTCTTAAACGTAAAAGTGGAGCAGGATTATTACATACATCAAATAGCAACCACGATATCTTGCGTTGAAATAGATGTCTTTAATTCCTCTGCCTCACTAGGAGGTGACTGACCTATTCAAAACAAGATAAGGCAACACATAGACGCATGGTTGGATAGATATCTCGTATCATCCTATCAACGTACAAAATAATAATATTCGTTAAGGAAAGCACGTACATCGTACAAATATTAAATATTTCCAGAAAGACAATCATCAATCATTACATAAATATTTAACAGTTTTATATAGGACAAACAGAGCACCCCATCTACACAATGCACAATGTACAAAACACATTAAGCGATCTTTTTTCTATGTATATAACATGCATATAGATTTAAGTACTTTTGTAAATGTGTAATTTGTATGTATATATGTGCTTTATAAGGTACATTCGTGAAAACACGAAAATGGTATACATAAATATAAAATAAATAGGCGATTCTACAAATACACATAAATGTATGTATAACACCAATACCATCGGTAGAAGCAGTATGGGCACTCTCTGCGCTGGGGAAAGAGAGAGAAAAGAAAAATAACAATATTTGAATATATTGTTGACAGGTGGGTTCTAGATCTAACAAATTTAATCTTAAATTCAAATTTGAACAGATCAAACGCACAGTGCGATGGGCCAATATTTAGATATTTGCTCGGGTACACAACTTGTTGACTGCGTAAATATAAGAGCGCATTGTTTCCCTTTTTTTTTATTTAACACGTAACATAATTACTCTTTATATAATATTGATACAGGCGTTCTGTGTACACACGGCCCTCTCTCTACAATAAAAATTCTGTTTGCTCTTCGGCGAAATGTTCTCGTTTTTTTGGCGCAGATTACGGAAACGGCATTAGACCGACGCGACGGTGGCGACGGCAACGGTGGCGTTGAGCAGCGCACCCCCGTCGGTCGCCGAAACGATTCCGTTATGCGTTGGGAATATTTTCAGATAGGCAACGGTAAACAAGAAACGAAAAATATGCTGTTTAGCTTTTTTTTAATCTTTATTGACGCTTACGTTGCTGATTGAACGCCCTGAATGTCAAAAATACACGGAAAGAATCACTTGAAAGGATGATATTATTGTGGAAAAAATATTAAAATTATGTAACCGGCCCGCAGATTTTTTGGTAATTTTTACATGTTGTTGTCGCAGATATTGTTTCAAAGTTGTGGTCAAGTTTCTATTGTATTGTTTGACTTAATGTAACAATGTTTTTGTCGAGATATGAAGGGCAATTTTTTACATAAAACTAATTTTTTCAACATGTTTGTTTCTGCACGGTGGTTTCAACCAATTATACTAAAAACTAACAATGTGATACGTAGGTATTGACAGAGACTACTGCGACTGCATTCGTTTTCTCCGATCTTCACTGGGTATTTTTGCGGTATAATACGGTCAAAATTTTAGCAAATTCTCCATATATGTAGCTTAGTTTAATATATCTGTGCACCCTTTAAATATAATTAGGGTGTACAAATAAAAAGACACAATTTCTGATATTACTTATACAAATGCAATCTTTAGAATAATATTGTTGCATTTCTTCACACAGAAGTTTAATACATTATTGTGCCAATCTTTATAACAAATCGTTGGCTAAGTTTCTACAAGCGTATGTAACACAGCTATAATCGAGTAGTAGGTATTTACGCAAGTTGTAGCCAGTCGTATATCTACAAACAAATCGTAGTTAATTGTTCTACAATTTTTTTTTTCTTTGTCACCTCATGCGCCGTTTTCATTGATTTCATTCTATTCTATTTTCTATAGCTTTTTCAACGGTTTCCCTTTGTTGTAGGTATTAAGTGAATGAAACCACCGGAATCCCGGAGCAAGAAATGTCGGGATCCCGAACCTACCGAAGAAAACCGCTTGAAACGAAAATGACGAAATTTTAGAAGATGAAGAAAGGGAGTACTCAAGCACGCTGTCTAAGAAGCGCTTCCCCACATTATTGTCAAAATTCTTGGCTCGCGTATAGACGAGTATCTCCATAGACGCTTCCAAAGCCCCTTCGTGGAACCATTCAGAGAAATCTCGTAAGAAAAAAGAAAAGAGGAAAATGCAAAAAATTCAAGCCTGAAAAGTTGTAGAGTGCTACGAACCTACACATACCAATGTTGCGTAAATGACGAAAATCCATTCTAGTTAATTTGGCGAAATGTGAGGATGTTAATGTAGGTGCTTCAGCAGCTCGTACCACCCCACAAAACAATCCAGGCCTATAAATGATGAATATTACAAAAAAATACTTAAGGAGGTCATGATGATGTCAACTCAAAGTGTAGGCTATGCCTCATACTTATAATCAAAACCATTCCTATTGTTAGATGTCATAGAAAATGTTTATCCAATATGTTTTCACTATATTTATCCACTCTTTTGCCTTTTGTCAACTCGACTGCTTTGTTCCATCCCATGCGTCGTTCTTCCAGTATATTATTTATTGCACTATTCCACGTTTTATTTGATCTCCCTTTTGTTCTTTTCGTCATGGGTCTCGCCTCCCATATAACTTTCACGGGTTTTTCTTCTCCCATTCTTATTAAATGACCAAATCATTTCAGCTGCTGCTTCTCGATCGTTTTTATTAGAGGCTCTATTTAACTCTTGTCTAATTTGTTCATTTTGTATTTTAAACATAGTCATTTTTGCGCGATTACTTAATTACTTGTTGCTAATAAACATCTTGGTGAGAGCATGCGATACTTTTACTGCGTTGTTTATTTCTTCCTTCATTCATGTATTCATCTTCAAATTTCTTTTGCTCAGTTCTTCTTAACATTTTAAAATTTTCTCCTAGTTGAAAACTCACTCTCCGCACATATCGCCAGATTCGCACTCCGCAAGTTTAGCCGATCTTAGCCTCCCATCCTTTATTCCCTTTATGTACTTTCGCTTTAAGTTTTTAAAACATCGTCCGTCGGCTAAACTATCTCTCTTGGTATTCTATCGTAAACGTTATCCAGGTCCAGAAATACCATATAGATGCCTTCTTCGATGTTTCCTGTATCATCTGTCGTAATGTGAAAATGGTATCTTGTGCGCTTCCGCCTGGTCTAAAGCCACTCTGTTCCTCCTTTAGTTGTTCTTCTATTTGCATTCTCAATTTTCCCTCTACAACCCTGTCGTACAACTTAGCTGCTACACGCATCACATTTATGCCTCCGTAGTTACCACACTCTTTAGTGTCCCTTATTTTATGTACCAGCCAACTTTCCATTCTTCGGGTATTTTTGCATTATTCCACATTTAATTGAATAACTTTGTTGATACCTTTCAGCGGCTTACTAAATTTCAAAATTGTAACAACACCGTTGAGTGGATCCAGCACTCAAGATACTAAAAGTGAATTTGTGTTTTATACAGCGAAGGAAATAACTCTACTAGTTCCTCCAACATTTTGCTGTCCTTCTTGAAAATTCTTTGATTAAAAAACAGTTGAAATGTGAACCTCGTGTTACCGAAAATAATTAAAAGAGAAACACTATAACCAAAACATGTTTTAGTTATTGTTTCTGGGCATTTATTCCTTCCTTTATTTTTGACATATATATAGCATAATTTGTGTTGTGAGTAATGGTAATACTCGAGCACATAACAGATATATCAAGTAAAAGTACCATTGTAATAGAAGCAATCATGTTTTCTGCTTGAGCAATTCCATTATCGTCAAGTCATTCGAGAAACCGATGAAGCGTTTTAATATAAGAATGGGGTGCTTACAAACAACTAGTATGCTCGTTTGAGTTTTAACCACAGGTCGGACCAAATCATCTGGAAAATTCATTCATTGGCAGGAAGGTGTATGTAAGAAATAGAATGGAATTGTTTTGACATATGACGAATATTTTAGCTACTTATTGTATTTCTTTAAATTTCGCTTTGTAGGTTGATTTTTTCGGAGATTCGATTTAATTTCCTTGTATTCGTATTAGTTGTAGTATTTTAACCAAAGGATCGGCCAATCGCTTTTTGCAACATTTTGCATACGTACGAATCCAAATTTGTTGGAAGATGGTATCTATTCCTTATTAAAATGTTATTATTTCTAAAATGATGAATTAAGAAAGCAAAGGAATAAGATTATGGCTGCGTTATGCAATATTGGCACGCGTTCGATTGAGAATTGACCGGCGGATCGATTGCGACCAAGCAGAACTCTAGCTCTTTTTTTGTGGCGGATATATCGGGGTTGAAAAGTGAAAAAAGGAATTTTCACTTTTCAACTTTGAGACGCCCTAGCGTCGGAACGGTTAGAGCTAGGAAATTAACATTTCCCTCCCCTAAAGCGCTTGTCAACGCCTTTCGAACGAGCCCAAACTTATCCCCTCGTCCGGTTGCCGAAATCTAGAAAAAATTAGTAGATTGAAAATTTGAACCCAAAGTGATGAAATTTTCGAAAGGCTAAAAGAAAAATTACGGAGTTTCGCCTAATGGCGCTAATCGATGGCCCTATGGTCGCATATGTTCCGCATAAAATTTCAGCCCACTACCTTTAACGCCTTAGGAGATTTGAGTGGTTAAAAGTTTTCGGAAACTTCGTCGGAAACGGAAGGAAAATTGACATCGCTCCAATTTTCGTCGAATATCTCCTCAGACATGCATCTGCAGTATGCAATGTTGGCACGCGTTCCATACAAACTTCTCAAATAATTATCATTATGAAAAACTCCAAATCTTTTCAGGACTTCGAGTCTTTAAATCCAAGGTCGACATCGACAATACTTGATCTGTACTGCGCTTAGGAAGAGAACACTCGCCTTCAACGAAGGTAAGGATGAAAAGGAAAAGGATTACGTAATATCTTATGTCGTTAAAATAAGGGGCTGAAAGAGTGGAAATCTTTATGAAAATATAAATAAGAGCTTTTATCGCTTGTATATAACCATTCTGTTAGGTTGATAGGTACCCATCACAGTATGTCTCTTCTTAAGGCGCAACTCAAACCATATTATAACGTCTTCTTTCCCGCTAGATGGCATTAGCCAGCGAAACCTACAGTGACATTGGAACATATTTAACGCCATGAACGTGTTCCTACAGAGAAAAATGAAAAAAAACGAACTCCACTTATTCTTAAGCTTTGCCATCACAGGAATAATGATAAAATCCTTCTTCTTAAACGAAGCTTGGTTCCACCTTAATGGTTTTATTAACAAACTAACTATGTGTATGTGGTCATTGCATTCTGAAGAGGGAGATGTTTGGAGAGCAACTTCACGGAGAACAATCATTAGTTCATTACATTTTCATTAAATTCATTATATTTTATTGCAATCTTTTCTGAACCAGTTGCATGGTAACGAAGTAATAGATGGATACTTCCAACAAACTCATAAAGCACTGCAAACAATGAATAAACAATTGATAACCGTGTAATTGGTTTTCCACAACTGAAGAATACAATTCTCAAAGATACACCACACACAATATTCAGCTTTCATAACTCCACAAATCTTTAGTGTTCCATGGCTTTGTTACCTTCACCGCTTTGCCGTAAAGGTGGAAACGCAGTTAATTGTTCTCCAACATGATTGGTGACTCTATATCGTACCCAACCCACCAGAAAATCTGCCACCGATCCTGGTTAACAAGACCCTTGTTAACAAATGTGGTTAAATGTGTCAACAAATTGCAAGAATAGATCCAGTTCCAAATTAAAATTCAATTAATATATGGACCTAAACTCGATGCTAATTGGCTTCTTCCTTTAAATTTCTATCATATCTACGTGTTTCACGGACACACGCTGCGTATGAGCCATCTCTTTTCACCGTATGCATCTAAACGGACAGCGTTACCAATCTTAGTTCGCGAAATCTAATTTAAATAGGAGAAAGGCGGTTTTATAATTAACTTTTTGTAGAACGTCGGAATCCAACATTCCTCCTAGCTAACAATACTAAATAAATAATCCGGTACAACGGGGCGCGCCACACCGCCGTACAATAAGCGGAACAAAATTCAAACGTAGAAATTATCTGCAAATTGTTTATATAGTACTACGTAAAATGTATTGTGGAAGAACCGGCGGCCAGATACCAAGGTCTAATGCAAATAATTCTCTCGGTTCTCGAACAAAAGCGCCGAGAATCGGTGGATATTTACCGAATAAAACTTGTGTTATTCTTACTTTACTACGCTGGCGCACTGTATGTAGCCATTACGTGCATGCAGGAATCAAAATGGAGTTGGTATCCGTATATAATGTAGTTGAGGAGAAGGTGGAGGAATTCGATTCTGGTAACGCCTCGATCGTTATGATTCACTTATTTTGCGAACTTAATCAAATAAAAGGAAAAACGTGAGAAAAGAGACGTATCAAATTACGACGAAGAGATGACCACTAGCACCGTTAAAGTTTTAAATTTACCTCTTTAGTTAACTTATACTACTTAAAACAATATCCCGTATTGTGGCGGGTCATGCGAGCCTCTTCATCTATTTTTAAAGGCTAGAGCCGCCACTACACTATCATAAAAAACATAATTGAGATGGTAATGTTTTTTTCTAAATGGTTTCCCATGTTGGTATCTGACAGTAAAAGTAAAAGAAGATCTTCAAGTTTACTTACTTCTACCTTTCAGTGTAGAGTCTGGCCCTGTTTGCCTTTAACAAAGTCCTTTCATTTCTTTCTATCTTCTGCTAAAGTTTTTGAACTACTCCGTTCGTTACCTGTATTATTCAGTGCTTTAACTTTTTTCCTCATCCCATGTTTCTCTTGGTTTCCCTTCCCTCTACCATTTTTATTTACTTTTGTTTGCCATATCCTTTCAACTGTCTCTTTCCTATTAGAATTAATTATCGACTACTCTTATTTTCCCAAAACCTAAATCCCTTTTTGAATCCCCACTCATAATGTTCTACAAAAGTGGTTACGTCAGTTCATCGTTTTGTAATTGTCTTTGCGCTTATAACTAACGGCCCCAAAATACAATTTCTTAAGCTAACACAGTTTCCTTAATAACTGTCGCAACACTGAAATGCATTTATGAAGTTTCCAAATAAATAATTAAACAAGAATCAAGATTGCATTAATCTATAATACTGCTCATACCTTTGTGGTTGCTTTGAAACCAGGGAGACCACTTTAAGCATTTACTATAATTGTTTGCACAAAAACAATCGGGGATAGTGGTAGACCATAGAAGGTTACAACCAGTGGTAATTGAAGAATTACCACTGGTTGTAGCAGTCATATGCAGATGACTTAATTTTGTGTGCTGCTTCAGAAAGCGCCTTAAAAAAACGTTTCAGTTTGCAACCGGAGTTAGCAAAATAGGATATGAGTATAAATAAGGCTAAAACGGAAATAATGGTCATAGATGTAGAAAACACAGAATCAAATTTAACGCGAAATACAAGCAATAAGGAAAATAAAATACTTGGGATCCGTGATCGAAGGAGATGGAAAAATTGACGTGGAAATCAAAATAGAGTCATGGCAGCTAACAAAGCGTAATTTATTTTAGTAAAATCCTTTATGACTAAGAAAGAGGTTAGCAGGAAAGGAAAAGTCTACAAAACCCGACCGAAAAATGGGATTTTTACGTACCAGAGAGAAGACCAATCTGCCTTGAATCAAGCAGAGGACCGGTTTGTATGTACGCAAAAAAATATTTGTGTAAATGTTTAAAATAAAAGAAAAACCTTAGAAAATCAAACAAATATCTTCTTAATTCTCGTAGTTATTTCCTTGTTATTAGTATTAAGCTTATTATAATTTATGTTGAGATCTTCAAGGACTCTGAAATGGTCTTTAAGATCCCCAGGTCGCAGTCCCCCAAGATATTAAAAAGGACTTGATAACTTGGACTAACTATATATTTCGATGCCTTTAATAATAAAATTTAACAAGTATTTACCAACTTATTACCCCAAACTCACGCGGTCACTGGATATAAACAGATAAAGCCAGCTTCTGCTACAAATCACGTACGTCAAATGAACAATTTTAACCAGAAACAATAGACAAGGAATGAAAAACGCGCAACGCGTATGTGCAAGAACGAACATTAATTAAGTTTGTAGCATACTCGATTTAAGAAAGACATATACTTAACTCAACCTAAGTAAAACTCGAAGAATTCAATTTCCTGTTGCTAAGACAACGTAATTACTTATTTCTAGCATATTTATTATTTATAAGTAAGTGTCCATTTCATTTCAGTAAATATTGTTCAAATAAATATATTTATTTGTCGCAAAAGAAAAAATACACTTTTCTGTGTGTAGCATACTGGAGGTAATAAGCGCGGATAAAATGAGAAACACAGAAATAAAAGGAGCACTTGAAGTAGATTCTGTAGAGGATACAGCAGAATCAAAACCTAGAACCTAAACAGGCGAACTCATTATTATGTACTGTAAGTTTAGGATTTAGGTTGTAGTCAATTTAATATTAAACGTAGTAATTTTATTATACGCAACCATATAAGGCATAAAGCATAAATAGGTCCGCATAAAGTTAGCGTTGATCTCTTGGCTGTACCTTAAGAATACGCGGCGAAGGTAGCAGCTTTGGTAATCACTTCACATCGTGATGGCATCCATATTTTCTCTCCCAATTATACGTAGTTAATCAAATGTTCCTCTTTCTCAACCTGTGCTTTATACGTATTTAAATGTAACCTCCTCTTACCTAATATGAGCACATTTGTCCTAAAACATAACGTTGCGTTAGTCTTTCGCAAGAAATCTACTGCTGACTTATCATCGCAAATAATAAATTCATGTTTAATACACTTACACCTTAATTTTGAATCCTAAAAGTGACTTGCCACCAGATCGACGACACTGTGTTGGTCCAATTTACGACAGGTATCTCCTCAAGAAACGATTCACTTATTGGTGCGACCTGGATCGCGATGTTGCCAGCGTCCCATTTCTGTTTAAAGCTCTTTGTGAATTGATTGGTGAATTGATCACCTTCTTGAAACCTAGTTCTGCAATTTCTTGCCAGGTGACCACTTTGAAAACATCTGAACCATTTGATTTTTGATGAGTTGTCTGACATTACCTTCAAATGTGTCCGGTTTTTCCACAAATATAAAATTTTATTTATGATTTTCTTAGATTTCCCTTTCCTTCTGATCGACCAATTAGTTCGTGTCCATTATTCCATCTTTCATTCCGTCCTCATTAGTTGAATTTTGCGAAACGGCGGTCCTATTTGGTGGTTTAATTGTATGGTAGGTTAATTCTCTCCCGGCTTGTAGAGGTTCGCAAAAGCATTTCGTTCATTTCTACTCTTACTGGTTCAACTTCAATTACTTCTTTGGTTGTACTTACGTTTGCAGCTATTCGCCTTTAACGCCAATGTAAAATTGCGTTAGTAGCTGATCCTCTAGTACAGCAGATCTTCTTTGGCCCAATTGTTCGTCGTTATTTAACCTTACAATAGCTAAACCGGCAATTTTTAACCTCATATTCCTTTACAGCTTCCCCGTGTCTTTGAAAACATGACGAAAAGTCTGTCCTGCCAATTGTAAACTTGGATCTACACAAAATTATTTTAATAATGTTTTCTAAAAATTCGTCCAGGTTAATTTACATAACATCTAGATTTGCTCTCAAAGACTGCTTAGCATGTCTCTTCAACTTAATTCCTGCCTTAGTTAACTCAACATTAGCAAGCAGATCAGTTCTTGTAATTAATCCAGCTTCCAAACAAATTCTACTTAATACCCCCTGACTTATTTTTTACAACTACTACGGGATTAATACATTTTTGATCATAAGTCAACCATTAAATTGTATTGATATAAAGTTGGTGCTACGAAAGCACGGTCGTCTACTAAACATTCGCTTTTTGATAGTCGTTCATATACAAAACAAGCTTTTTATCGCATTCATGCAACTTAATATTCTGCTAATATTGAAGCTTTGCTCAATCATTTTATATTACAATTATACGCACTAGATTGGCCGGCGCTTTCCTTAAACCATCGTTAATATTTACAATACGCTAGGTATAATAAAAATAAACCTTTCGGATTGTTCAGAAACAATACCACAACATTAAGAACGTGTTGTACAACCAAGAACCTACTTGTTTGCCAAGCAGTTCCGCACGTTATGCCAACAAAAAGAGATATTATTAAACAAGCTCAAATACTAAAAAGAAAAATAAACCTGTCGTTCACTTCCTCTCGAATCGAAATATGAAAAAAAAAGCTTGCAAATGAAATAATCCACGGTGGCCCCCAGATTTTTCCGGCAAATATTTTAAATATTCACTCATCGTACATCTCAAACATTGACTTTGGTTCCCTTCACGCAGCTTACGCCGACATTTACTAAAATAATTTATTTAGCAGGAAAATGTATAACTGTCGGTAAATATTTCCTTTTGCCAAACGGCGGGATACTTTCGTTTTGTATACTCGACAAATACACCTAACGCTTGTATTACGTTCCTAAGGTTCGTACGTAAAATTCCGTTCCGCTCACACCAGCCAACCCCTAAAGAAACGCTACATCGTAACCAAACAACTGAAGACTTTATACGCAGTGGGTATACCGTAACAGTGGCGTCCGTTATTTTATTATACTATGTGGAGGGGCGAAATAGATGTAAGATATAGGTTATGAGGAAGAAAGTACTTTAGGTGTTTTCAGAAAAGAATAATTTGCATTCAAGAAGTATTGAAGAGATACAAAAACAATTGAATTTAAGATTTTGCATGCTTCGAACCAATTGTCGAAACATTTTTTGAACGCTTTGACAACTCTTGAGGTGATGAAATCGACGTACTTTGTGAGAACTGCCGTTGTCGTGATGAAGGATGATGCGACGTTATCGATTGTTTTTCCTGCTCTCCCCGATGACTTTTTGCAAACAAATTGTTGTATACTTCAGTATGGTCCTCGCTTCTTCAAAGCGATTTTAGTTGGACACCCAAACAGTTGGTGGTTGCATAGTTTCCGATTCCTCTCTGTCGAATTCTTTGACACGAAGATATTGTCTGTGGGTCAAATTATGCGCGATGCATCGGAAGCGTAGGCAGGAGTATGGCAAACAACACATGTGGTTGAAAATGAGGATCGACGTATCCTCGAAACAGCCGCGCCGAATTATTTAATTAAACTTGTGTAGTGCGGAGTGTGCCAATACTTTTGTGTTATTTGCCATCTAAATATTCGTGTAAAATAGAATGTAGTAGAAAGTAGTAAATATTAAAAATAAGGACCGGAAGAATATGGAGTTAAAACTAGATTAGGACGCAGAGAAAGAAAGAATTAAAGAAACATACATTACGAGAATTAATTGTAAACAAAAAAAAATGCAGAATTGTACTTTATGCAAATTATTCTTCGTTGTAAATAAACCTAATAACTGCGCCACTGACCGCGTGAGTAATACGGCGCGTACTTTATCGTTTTCCTCTTTCTCTCCTACGTTCGTTCATCATTTTTTACCTTCCTCCAGACCACCGTTTTATTTTTAAGCCGCCATGGACGGCCTCTCCGCCATGTGTACAGTGTACATATTTATTTTCGCATCGCTTGCGTTCCGTTTATTCTATTTTACTATTTTATAAATTGACACTTTTCACGGCCGTTTCGCCGACCCGCCCGTTCCCCAATGATCTGCGAATAAATACGAACTGCGCTGTGTTTTCTTCATCTTCTTGACGTGTTCCATTGCTTTTTTCGCGTTACCGTGGTTGTGCAAATAATACTCGTAACTCGAAATTCATCACAGGTGGATATAAAAAGAAGCCATAAAGAAGAAGAAAAAAGATATATTTATGAAATATATACAGGTGTATTTTAAATATGAATCTAAAATATAACACGCGTGTATAAGTAGCGTAAATAATAAAAAACAAGTTATTTGAACAAAAATTTGAAAACAAGTTATTTTCCACAAATTTGCTTTCACAAAATGTTTTCCTCTACTTCAAGGCTTCCACACGATTTATCATTTAAGCACGAACTCCCTGTAATTTTCGTCTATTAACGCCAGCACACCAGTGTGAATATGAGCCACAACATCTTCAGGATTCATATCAGGTTCGCGGTAAACTTTTTCTCTCAAGCAGCCCCAACGAAAGTGACTTCTCAGGAAATTTCCAAATTCACCATAATGTTGTCCAAGCAAATTTAAAGACATTTTTATGCTGAAATCAAGTATAGTTATTATTTACAATTAATGTTTTACATTTTATTTGCATTCAATTTTTATTTTGTTAAATAATTTCTGAAAAGCCTTTTGTACCGAAAAGTATAAATGTTGTCAATTAGCCGAACTGCAATTGAAAACGTCATGCCGAAATCGACTATATAAGCCGCTTAAGTTCTTGAGGCTGCTGGTCGGCTTGTCCGTTACCTTACACGAACGACTCCTGCTGAACAAATTCTCAGGAAGGTAGTTCGCGTCGGTCAGATTACTCAAACTGAGCTGTGTTCTAAATGTTCTAAGCTGTAGGGGTGCATTGCTGTCGGCTCTACTTTCGTGGGCTGATGTACAACACTCATGTCCACCGTTCCGCTAACATCAGTTCCGCCGTTCAGCTGTTTGAATCCGAACCGCCGCGTATGTTTGAGCCCACGTTTCTTGCCCCAAAACTTGTAAATAGAAGTACAGTTTATCATTTTATAAATTTTATACCGAATTAGAAGAAGAAGAATCATTTTAAGAATAAAATAAGTAGATAATTAATAAGTAGTTTATTTTCATTTATTTTACAAGCACACTGTGAGTTTAAGGCATCAAAAGAAAATAAATAAAGTCAATTCTTCGCATTTGTGATGAGCAGTTCAGAGAAAACGTACGCCTCACAAATTTAATCTGTGTGTTAATGCAGATGCACGTATGAATTTAGTAGCTTATTACCAATTACATTATTATGTAATAACCCGGTTCAAATGTTTATTGACCATCGTCCTTAACTAGATCTTGGGTGTATTAATCGGGTGTTTTCATCCCTCCATTCATGCAGATTACGAGTATTTATGAAACTTCCCTCAGTAAATGTGGATTCATCACTCCACATAATCTCTTCGATAAAATGTAGATTATTGTTTACGCTGTATAACAGACATCTACAAAAATTAACTCGAACCTTCGTATCACCGTCATGTAAAACTAGAACTTTTTCAGGTCTAAATGAATAAATACTATTTGTCCTCAATAATGGATATAAGTTTGGAACGGTACGATCCGAAAGCTTGTACTTAGTTCCACCTCAATTAATTGAAAAATTTGCTCTTCTTGATCGGCGCTCAATGTAGATTAACACTACGTCTGATTTTGTGAAGGATTTAAATTACCAGTTTCCAGTAATCTTTCTTCTATTCGCCTTATAGTTTTTGTATCAGCGTGCCGACGATATAGAAATTTTTCCGCATATATTTTACATGTTCCACCTATTCTTAACCTTAACTATGAAACTCATCCGAAAATAGCTTTAATGGTAAATGTTTGGGGATCTGGAGGAAGCATCCTTTAAAATTTAAAAGATACGTTAGTAAACATCAAGTAATTTGAATTATTGATAAGTTTGGCAATCAATAAATTTAGAGCGTAATTTAAAGTTTTAATCTCAGTTTTAACTCTCAGATGTAACTGCAACCAACAACAAAAATAAAAAATAAAAAAAAAACATGTCCCCTCGATTACGTTTTTTTTATGATCATGTAGTAGCTTTATAAAACGAAAATAAAGAGAAGATACTAAAGAGCTCACTTTGAACAGTTCTACCAATTTCAATTTATCAGAAAACCACCGAGGTTTGCTCTAAAGGCTTTCGACAAATGGTAGGATTTCCGTGATGCACGCAGCGAAATAATAAGCTAAACGTTGTTTTCATTATGCGTCGGAATATTAAATATTGGTTGTGTACTAATTAATGACCTGTGCAAATTAAATCCATCCAACGGCTAACGTACCTTGCAAAATTAACTCTGTGTTATGTCTATGTACATAAATAATTACTAATAATTATAAGTACTAGTTAATTACAAACAACTATATGTACTCAGCTAATATAGTTACATATGTAAATGAAAAAATAACACCAAATTAAATTATAAACGGAAGAATGTAAGACTTGATCAACACTAAACAACTCTGACATCTGAGAAAATTAAGAAAAATGAGAGAAATTAAAAATAATTCGTTATAAGGAAATATTGTTTCCCCGATACAGAAAACAGTGCTTTTCTTGGCCGGAAAAAAAAGCTCAAAAGCATATACGAGGAGTTCCTATAGTTGCATCGATCGATATGTAAAGAGGGAAAATTCTGAAAATTTCGTAACATATCGAAACATACATCCACTATTGAACTAAAATATCTGCAATTATCTAGGACTTTTTTAGATTAGGATTATACCGGAAGTAACTCTCAATTTTGTCATTTTAAAAAGAACGTTCTATATATTATTACATTTTTCCTCCTCCTAGTTCAACACAACAAGGCTTGTTTGCTCGAACAACCATGTTGCTATTTTAACCATATTTGAAATATTTGCATTTTTTGAAAATTTTTGACCAGTGTATGTGAACTTTTACAATCACGAAAGCGTTGTTGAAGTGAATTGAGTCCGATGATTACGATTAAACTCTCAGATGAAGAAAGGGTCAAATCCCATTTATTTTTTTAATCTAACTACTTATTTTTCTCAAGTTAATCATAATTGTTAGAAACTCACCCAACGCGTGAAAATTTGTCATGAAACCTTAAATTATATAAGCTTAGAACCTAGGAAGTACGGTACCGTATTCAGTCGTTAATGTCTTCCGCCTATATTTGAAAATACATCGTGTTGTGATAGCTTTCATTCCCACGACATTAAGAATGCTCTAAAATGGAACAAATGATATTAAAATATTACTAAATAGAATTATTTTATAACTACTCGGTTGCATTCAAAGACAAACGACGAATATTACAGAGAGACTGAAATTAAAGTGGTTTTTTAAATAATAAAAAATATTTTTTGAGGTACGGCAAAACTTACGATCCAGATAAAAGTATTAATGGCAAAGCTAGATGCGGTGATTAACACCAGAAATTCGAAATTTACTAAAACACACTGGTACCAAAGCACATTTAATAAAATCCAATCTAAAAATACTAACAGTATGAAAATCTGGCTACATATAAATCAAAAATCTTACCATGTACCGGGTGTTCTAAGCAAAAAATTCGAAATAACGTCTTTTCCGATCGGCCTTTGTTTCGAAGATATCGAGGCATGAACTTGTCTGAACTTACTTAATTTTTGTCCATAAAATCAATACACAAATCACGAAAATTGCTTTGAAACAAAAGACTTATTTACTTACTTATCAGATACTTTGGGTAGTGTTCTTAATTGTTAGCGTAAAAAAAGATACAAATTTCGTCAAGAATGGAGAATATACCGACATTATTTTTGTTTAAGGGTTTTGCAGCGGCAATGCTCTAGAAAGTTGTCGCGAATATCAAAAAAGATTCTGGTAATAGACGTCAACCATCTCTCTGTGTATTTTCCGATGTACATCAAAGACTGCGACAATGTGAAATTGGGGTAAATCTTCGATACAACGCTGCAAGAGAAGAAGGAGTCATCCACGCGGCTCTTCGCAAACCAGGTATTAGAACCGCTTGCAAGTTTCTCAAAACTTCGTTTGGACGACTTTAAACAGAGAAGTGTTACATCCTTACCATTATCGACGTGTCCGTGTTTTACAGCCAGCAGATGAAGTACAAAGGTAAGCATTTTCGCGATGGGTTCTCTAACAGCACGGGCGAGATCCCAAATTAATTCGTTCCATTTTGTGATTCGACGAAGCTACTTTCACTAAAGACAGTGTCAATAACTGTCATAATAAGCACGTATGGTCAGTACAAAATCCGCACGCATTTTGAAGACATCATTCTACAGCCGTACTCCTACTGAACGTAAACACCAGAATTGGGTCTCAAGATCAAGAAACATTTAGTACCATAAAGGAAATTATTAGTTGCTCTAAATTATTTAATTTACTGATATTGATCACTTATTTTGAACGAGCAACAGTAGTTTGCTCAACAATTTGGCTTACTGTTGGTAAGTATTTGGGAAAAAATATTCATTTTTAATTTCTATTCCTCTTCCGCTATTTCTCCTACTCTTTCAATAAATATCATTTTTGCACAATGTTTCTCTTGTCTTCAGTAAATGGAATTCAACAGGATTTTCAGTTATAGTGCAGTAAGATGTTGCTTTCGTCTTCCTTGGCTTATTTTTTACCCATGAGACTTCTGCACCTAATCAATAATACAAACATTCACTGCTAAGGACTCAGTTTTATTGGGATCAAAATATAACAAATATTCCTTTGCTTACAGCTAAAAATAGTTCTTATATAACGGGTAATTGAATCCCTTTTTTTTTAAGGAAAAGGTTAACACACGTACCATGTAATGATATTACCAGCGATACCGTCTGTGTTGTAAAACCAAATTAAATTAAAGAAAATTTTGAAATTATAAACTTTATGCTAAATTATTTTGAGTAGGGTTCGAAGGGGTTGTAACTGATTTTGCAATAGATTCATGATGTTTCTGGAACGATATTTATCTACCTTAGAGATTTTTTCATGATTTATTCAATTTTCCTATACCTCTCCCATTAACAACTTCCTGGTTTGTGAAGAACTCCGAACATTTCATCGAGGTACTACAACAACACGAAATAACAAAGGAAGATTTATTGGTATCTTTCGACGTCGAATCACTCTTCACCAATGTACCAGTGGAAGAAACACTAGAGATCATCAGGCAACAACTAGCACCAAAAGGAGTACAACCGGATCTGATTAATTTGGCGAGACTCTGCCTTACTTCGACCTACTTCCTGTGGAACGGGGAATTCTACGAACAAGCGAGTGGCGCTGCAATGGGATCTCCCCTGTCACCTGCGATCGCCAACATATTTATGGAAGCGTTCGAACAAGAAGCCATCGAATCTAGCAGGATGAAACCTAAATGCTGGAACAGATATGTAGATGACATTTTTGTCATATGGCCACACGGACCAAAAACTCTATAGGAATTCCTGCAACACATCAACAGACAACACGCAAACATTAGCTTCACCATGGAAATCGAAGAAGACGGCACCTTAGCATTCCTAGATGTCCTAGTGGAGCGCACTGACAGCAGCAAACTGGGCCACAGCGTATACCGTAAGAAGACTCACACAGACCGGCACCTGCATGCAACATCTCACCACCATCCTCAACAGAAGAGATCCCTCATCAACACATTGTTAAGAAGAGCGGAGAAAATCAGCGACAAACATCACAGGAATAGTGAAATACAACACGTCAAAAACACCAGTCTTTAGAAATCTTCTGAAGAAGGTGACAGCATGGTCAGCGAAACGTCAAGTAAAATATTAACTACACGGCATCACCTGAAAGACATTTCTACAAGCGAGCTATAAGTTTTAGAATGTTGGGAAACTTTAATCCCTATCTTTAGTCTTTTTCGGGGTGTAATCCGAAAAATAAACGAGATAGGTAAGTGAGGGTGGCGTAAATCGATTCTCCGAGCCAGATTTTACTCAAAAACATGCAACTGAAGCCTATATTGCGCTGAAAAGTCCTCAAGGAGACTTAGAGTAAAACACAGAAAAGTGTTGGTTTTATGTTGGAATTTATTAAAAATTCCAAAATTATTAATTTCGCGAAGAAATCATCTCACGGTATTTAGGGAAGATTTTTTTACTTAAATAAACGCGAAATTTAAAAAAAATCAAAATTTAAACTTAAACATTTTATTAGGATGGTACAAATGAAACGACTTCGTATATTGCGCTAAATGAACATAGTCAAGAGTGCCCTGGGGTGAATTTATTTATTTAATATTGTTAATTATGAACATTTTAATTTGAGTAATAAATCCCATAAACCAAAAAAGAATTGTTTTCAATTTTAGCTAAACGTAAAGTTCTATTAAGGATCGGGCCTTATGGGAAATATTGCTGTCTTGACCAGATTTTCTCTTAAACGCGGGTTACAGTAATGCAACAAATGTTTTATTCTGAGTGTCGTGCATTAGTACGGTTTAGTCCATCTAGTAACTGAAAACTGTCTTCGCCCAATATGCAAAGATAGTATTTACAGAAAATATAATTAGTTCAATAAATAAACTAAAGTAGTAAATTTCTTTGATAAGGTGCTCGTCACCCTTAATGTTCATTTTATCATTTTTTTGTACTTGACGTAAACTCTTCAACATTAAAAATACATATACTTATGATAGCCTTCCGATTAAGGCGGTATATGGCGCTGGCGACCTACATCCAATTATCGGTATCGAAATTATCGTTGCCCACGGTAATTTGATTCAATAGCATAAGAAATTTCATTAAAAATCTAGGTCATGAGGGAAGCTCTTTAGCGTTCTTGTTTACACGGAATTTTATACAAGAAAGTTTAAGTATGTAAAGCAAGTAAGTGCTCTTTTATCAAAATCGATTTACGACGTCGTATAATTTTTTAATGGATAAAATATTTAAACCAAGTTCGACGGCTTGAAATTACCGCTAAGTGAATAACATAGTTAGATGAAGCGGTTGGTAATCTGTTGGTTTTTTGATTGCAGTTAGCTTCATTTTTTATGTAAAAGTAATTTGCTTAATGTACGGTAGATTCTTTAAAGAGAAGAGATAATTCTCTGGTATTCAAAGGTTTCCACGTAACCATTTTCGTTTTCTTGTACTTACTTGATTGTTGACATGTTTGAAAAAATTCCTCGTTCATTCATATTCTTCAAATAAACGCAGAAAATTAAAGGTGTTAGAAAAGTTGTGATATAGTTTCTTTTAGCCATGAAGATAACTACATAGAGGATGAAGGAGGAGACCGAACAGTTCAATATATAAGAAAGGAAAGATATAACATCGTCTGTTGATGAAATTGTCTTAGTAGCGAAAAGAAGGGAGACACTGATCAAATGTTTCTTAACTTGTCCTAACTATGTCCGTTCTCAAAGACAAGTAGACGAAGAAAAGAATCCGGGACTAAGAATAAACGAAAGACAACAAAACTCCAAAATGTATTGGCTAGTCAGAGCAGAAAGATATAAATATCAACAAATCGAGAAATGGAAATATTTAGGGTACCATTAGAAACTAAATTATGGAAATAAAAGAAAAAAATATAACGCCGAATTGGGTAGTTTCCGCCGATCAATAGCTTCTCAAGAGTAAGAACGTTGCAATTTTTGGCAAATTTAACTTTATTTCTCGACGTATCGTAAATCGATACAATTTTTGCAACAATGCTTCCATCTTTTCGATTCGCCTTATTCAGCTTAAAATTCAGCAAAATAGGCGTTTATGAAAGTGATCGCTTTCTCATTCGACGAAAATCTCTGACCTTCGAGCAAAGTTTGCGCCTAGGAAACAGATAAAAGTCGTTAGGGACCAGATTTTGTGAATAGGGTGGGCGGTCTTCAAATATCAACCCCAACTCATGAATTTCTACCGTGGTGATCACTGAAATGTGCCTTGCCTTCTTTTGTTGAACCAAACTCCCTTTCATGTTTTTCATTTTCTAAGAAATAAAATACGTTTAATTTTGAAAGTTTAAAAAAAAATTACTTGACTAATAATATTTCATTTTATGAGAAAATCCATAGATCTGGTCAAACCATTTTTCTTGTTGGGACAAAACCATGCTTTTGCAGTTTCTTAATATGCATTGCTGTTTTCCGTCCATTCTCTTCTCCTAATGACGGTCCCAAATGTTTGTTTTTGTCTTCACCTATTTTTAACTTTCTTCTTAATGTCAAAGCACTTAACATCTCCATTCACTCCGATACCAGCTCGTACCGCTAGCTGCAGTCAATTGAACTTGAAACCACTCGTTCGATTAACTTCATCTCAACCAATTAAACATAACATCTACTGATACCATTTGAACCTTCTAACCATTAAAAAATTTGCCACCTACGGATTTGGAATCACTGCGAGAAAGAGTTGGATAAATCGAACCCGGTCTCAGGATTAGGGTTTCAAGGATTGCCAACATTAAAAGCTTCAATAACAATTTCTAATGCAACCATAGATAAACAATAAATCACAAACTACGATTACAAAGTAAATTGCATTATTAAATTACGTATAATTCCGTTGAAAGGAGGACAGCGTCATCGTATTTTAGCCGTTTGTTTGTGAACCCCGATGTCAGTCAAGTCATGCATCAAAATGGTATGTGGATACTGTGTACACAGTTAATATATCACTAAATTAATGCGAACGAATTTATAGATTCAATTAATCATATTTGACGAATTTACGTTAATGGCAGCCCGCTCGGAGAAAAAATCGCGGACGCTATTCGCTATGTACTGCGCGCTCCGGTTTGAGTAAATTAAAGCGGGTGAGTAGTGCAGCGGAAAGTTGTTTTAATTAAATTTTCCACTTTTCAATTATTTCCGGTCGATAGTCACCGTTGATGGATTACCTATTATCAAAATTCGTATCGTGCAGAATGTATCGACGTTGAAATGCGAGTAAATAGATTTTTTAAATCGATTTTTTTAGGGAATTATAGTTTTACGTTAGAATCGAATATTAAAAAATGTTTAACGCGGCTTCGGTGTTCGGGACCACTTTAACCCAAGCGTTTCATTATTTTGGTTATAACTTCTGTTGTTTTAAATATATTGCAGCGATAATTGACGAGTTACCAAAACATTGTTAGAAGGACGTCACTAGTCAAATATGAAACGGATTGCTTCAGAAATAGGCTCGCAAAAAAATGTCACGCGTGCAGAACCTTTGTATCAGATATTGTGTTCCATCAATACTTTACGTATGTAAGTACGACGGTGGTTCGAGAGGTCCTTCGAATATCCAAGAGATGAGTACTGGGTAAACGAGTTTAAACCTGGCCGTACATCCACAAAAGGTGAACATCTAATAGCAGTGACTACCTCCGAAATGATTGACAAAATCCACGATATGGTTTTGAATGATCGACGAATAAAAGTACGCGAAATGGTTATGGCTACAGGCGTATCGCAAGAAACGGTGTTTTCACTTTTGCACCAAAAAAGTCGTGTCTGAAAAAAATCTCGACCAAATGGGTGTTGCGTTTGCTCCCAGTTTTCACGCTTTTTCTCGCAATCCTGACGAGTTCTGGTTAACCGAAGATATCCAGAGAAGACGTCGTTATTTGAAAAAGAAAGATCCTCTTGCACCAAGACAATGCACTGGTGCACACCTGCGCAGTTTCGATGGCCAAAATTATGGAATTAAAATTCGAGTTATTGCAACATCCACCGTATTCACCGGTTTTGGTGCCCCGGCGACTTCTTTTCATTTCCAAATTTGAAAAAATGGCCGGGCGGACAGCTGTTCACATCGAACGAGGAAGTCGCCCAAACAGATGCCTATTTTAAGGACGTTCGGAAATCCTTCTTCTTGGAGGGCTTAAAAGAGCTTGAAAAACGCTTGGAAAAATGTATGGAGTTAAATGGAGATTATGTTGAAAAATAAATAAGAATCTACAAAAAATACTTTGTTTTCCGATTTTCTTTTAAGAAGTTATTGAACGACCCCCGTACATATATTTTTCATATTTTAGGAAAATTGTTGTTTGTTGTTTTAATATTTGGCAACCGAGATACCGGGGAAGTCATAATAATGACAAATTTGCCACCGTTAGGAAATACTACCATAATTACATAACCCAGGAACATATGTAACCAGTGGCGTACCTAGAATATGGCAGACAGGGCACGTGCAACGAGGGGGCACCATTTGGCGCACTCGTCTCAATGCCTAAATTTATAAGCTTATTGAAATTAATAATTTTTCATTTTAATTAAGTTTTGAACAACCTAACCTGAAAACTTTTGCCGTAATAATTTTATCAGGGCTGTATTCGTTCGAGCATTACAGATCTTTTTGTAATAAAAGTACAGTAATTAACATTATACTTTATAATTATTCACATAGTGCTTTCTTATAGTTTGCATTATTTGATTGATTTGTAGTTCGTAGTTCCACTGTTAGCGCAAACGAAGATTCTGAGAGACAAACAATTATTTTACTCCAAAATACAGCTACAAGCTTCATGACATAGGAAAGCCTTTGGAACGTATGTAATTTCTCAGGTTCTGATTTACTCTGAACTTTGCGACAATTTTGCACAAGGTTTCTAATGTATCAGCACTAAAATTGTTTTAAATACAGTTCTACTTGTAAGAAGAGGTCACGCTGGTTTTTACCTGTATACCTTTATTGAAAGTATATCAAAACTTCAAGTATTCCGGTAGCTCCTCAGCGACGACTCCCTTTTTGAACGGATTTAAATATAATTAAAAAGTGGTTCGAACAACATAGATTCCAAAGCTTATTGTTAAATATGTTCTCTATTTTCAGTGGCTTTCTCCTTCTCGAGTATAAGTAGGCATAAGATCACTTTAAACAATTCTCTTAATTGAGTTCATGCGTTAATGGTTAGGCCAATACGCTACGAGAAGTTTTGTTTGGAATCATGTAAAACCGTTTTGTAATTATGGTCTTAATTTATCTCAGTTTATCTTTAAATAAATGCAAAAAATATATATATACTTTACTGCTACTGCCTTTTTCAAGAACTGTGTAGGCAATGTTCTTACTAAAGTTACAAATTGACAAGTAAAACGTATGTAATCATAATTTATTTAAAACCAAAGGTTATTGAGGTAAGTAAATATGGTTACTTGATCTAAAGAAATACATTCTTTATGTAAAAAAACGAAGATATACTCTCTTTGAGATAAGCTATGCTTAAAAAGAGAATAGGATTTTCTAGAGTCAAACCTGTATAATTTCCACTTGAACAAATCTATATTTTCAAAACAAGCAAAGTATTTTCAATCCAATAAAACTGAATTAATAAAACAATTATTTCCTTTCAATTTACTTCCGTACATCGGAAGCTAAAATTTACTCGGTTTAAAACAGATTTTATTGCCAAAAAGAATAAATTTTTCTGAGCGATAGCTGCTTACGCGTTATATTTACCTCTAAAATCTTTCAAAGTTTTAATTAGCAGTAGGTAAGAGGGCGGATGAGAAGCTTCCCACGACTCCTATGAAAAAGATCTGCTCTCAATGGATTCTGCGTAATTTGACCCAAACCAGGTGACCACTTAGATACTGGAAACTAAGCAACAATCAACTATTTGGGTGTTCCCAAATGAATCGAATCCAACAAAATTTATTCGTTCACGATGCAATTCTAAGAAAGTGCTTGCTTGTTTATTTCATTGTACTGAACACGACGCAAACAATTTTGCCAGAAGTCATGGATGAAATCCGGAAAAACAATGGACAACATCGAATCATCCTCCATCATAACAATACCACCTCTCACACTTTAATTATTTAAAGGATATTCCCCTGATTTATCGCTTAACGACTTCTTTTTGTTTCCGAATGTCAAACAAATCATGATTCTTATCATCTCAAGAAGTTGTTGAAGCCTTGAAAAAACATATTTTGGAGGTATCACCTTCAAAGTAGAAAAAATGTTCGTTGAGAATTGATTCGAACGCATGCACGAGTGTAGAAATGATTTGTACCAATTTCTTTTGATTTCATTGTTTAGCAAAGCTTTAAAGGTATCCCACGTAAATTCATCAAAACTAATCTACGAACGATATAATCAACAATTAATAACTTCACTAATTTTTCCCGTAAAAGAAATTCAATTTAACATACATAACTCTTTCCTACTGCTCGTTCAAAGTACCCTATAACGAAATTCCTATTCAAGAAACCAATTTTCCAGAAAACTAATGCATTCGTACAATTTTTTCCACTCTCGAAAGGTTTTTAAATATTCATGGCCAGCACGATGTAGAGGAAACCTAAGCGTGCGACGAGATAACGTCGAGGGTAGCACAATCCACGAGGTACTAGCACTGCATTAGAGGCCCTGAGTGGTTCTTCTTTTCGTCAGCGATTCTCAAAATTGGGCCGCGGCTATCGCCGCCGACCGAATCCAGCCGGCCATTAGGAACGCATCCATCCCGTTTCTTTATCGGCGAGAGCAGAACGGCGTCGACAGACGAATCGAACTCCGAACGGAACGAGGAGTTCCCCCTGGCGCCCTAAGCAAACACTACACCAGCCGGCCTGCAGTGCTCCCTGAAACTTGTCCAAACAATGTTCTCATCAATCAAATACCACCCTACACACAACAACCTCCAACAATCCGCCTGCCCTCCACTCTGCACGTCCTCATACCTACCGATTCACCCACCTAGCCGCGCGGCGCTTGTCCCTCGGAGTGTGCATATAAACGACGGTTCGATAAAGCCATAAATATATGTGGAAACGTATGCGAGGTTCGTACAATCGGGAACGAAAATATGCCCTCCATTGGCACGAATTTAAACGTTAGAAATTAGTAATAAGCGAGGGTAAAGTATTACCGACCAATTTCTCGTTAACCTTGAAAAATTGAAGTCGCTTTGCTTGTTACTTTGTAACAAATTACATAAAATAATCAGTTACAGAATTCAATGTGTTCAAAAAAATCCACGCACGACATCTCTGCTGGAAGGACGTAAATCCTTGCGTTGGCTTGGATAAGTTGGCATCCTTGATCTACTCGAGATTGCAGCTCCCCGAAATCATTTACATGCGTAGCGTACACTGAAATTTGCATAACATCCTCAAGAAAGGAGTCAAGCGGGTTAAAATCAGACTATCTTGCAGGCTCCTCTGCTATGATATGCTCCCCTCCTTCCTACCTGCCTGTACAAAACCATCGTGCTAGATCACGACGTATCTGAACCGAAGCCGAGGTAAATAAGCCAAATTAAAGAGATTAGCCATGAAAGGTATAGGCAATTATACATTGCCGTTCCTTCAGTTTGTTGTAAAGAGAATCCATTCGATTATGCTAGGAAACAATGAAGTTACTTCAAGTAATAATAATGGCCCCGGGTGAATTTTTTTTTCAATGGACGCGTATGCAGTTTTAACTACGACGTTAAGAATCTGTGCTGGTAACTGGCTAAATACGTTGAAAACAACATGGGAAGTAAATAAGTTGATAAGCTGAGCTATTCATATTGGGGACAATGAGTTTCATATTCTTTCTTGCCATTTTACAATACATCTCTTGCCTATTTTAATAAGTCACTCATTAATATTGATCTCATGACGAAATGCCGAGACAGCACTGAGCTTGGTACAAAATTGATATTTGTCAAAATACATAATGCTGAAAGGCCTTCCAATTAGACATTTTGCCTTCAATTTGGAATCTAGTAGAACTATGAAATCTGCTTTCATTGGATGTAGAATCGAGCACAAGCAGTAAATTGCAAGAAAGATCCGAAAAGCTTCATCGCCAAGAAAAGTGCCTCAAATCAATGAAAAACTCGAATGAAAATCACCGCTATTGTGTTCGCTGAAAGTATAGTCTTGGACTTAACTCAAACCAATATTTCGCCTTACCCCAAAAGGCGCTGCGAAATAAACTGAAGTATTGGTATGTAATGAAGAAGGGACATACTCAATCCTCCTCCCAATCCTAGTGCTTACCTGGATAATGAAAACTCCTTACTGTTGATCGATTTAAGGTGCTTTCCAAAAGATTGCCAACCCCTTAACGGACTGCAATCTCCTTCAACCGTAGATAATTTAAATAGCTGGAAATTTCCAATTAAATATAATTTTTCGCGAAAAATTTTAACCCAAAAATTCCTAAGCGCTTTTAGAAGAAGAAAGACACCTTTTATCCACCTTATTTATTTATTTACACCAAAACTAATACTTAACTATAAGAAATATTTTCAAAACAGCTTCCAAAGGAAGAATTGGAGTGGTTAGTTTAATGTTTTTCTTCAACTTAAATTTGGAATCAATGAAGGAAAATTTCATTACCCTGGTAGGATTCGAAAAACGCGCTATCGCTTTTGATTCCCGATCCCAACTTCTATTGGAGCTAGAAAACAAAAGAACAAACAAATGAAACAGAAAAAACGATAGAATTCGTGATGATTTTCGTCTACGTAGCATAATAATCACATTAAAATAAAGCTTTCTTGCAAAATTTTCTCATGAATATGTAAAATTTGCAACACCTGTATTAAGTCTCCAAAATATTCTTGTACAGGTTTCCCAAAAGCCATAAAAAATGAAAACAGAAATCTGCCCATTCTATCAATCTATCACATTCCTTTGACCGTTACAAAATTGCGCAAGGACATAAAATTTCCGGTTTCTCAAAGAAATCTAACAATACAGACGTACATACAGATCACTTACGAAACTTTGAAGAATACACACGAGGTCCAAACATGCCAAACCATGAATGAATTACATGCCTGTTACACGTGTTTTATTCAGTTTCTTTTTGGAGCGGATTAACCTGAAAATCGTATACTAAAAAGAACAATTACACCTTTTGCCTTTATATAGGTTAGAATGTTTATCAACATGTTCCGGTTATTTGTTGGTCATTGTCGGCCGTGGATTTTGAAAAATTGTTTGCACTGCTTATGTGTACGTATAATAGAGCACAGGTAGATCCTGGGGGACGTCCTTTGTATTGTTGACCAATTGTTAATATTTTTATAATGATGGGTAAAGCAGAGTGACGTTATGACTTCTTTAGATTTTATAGAATGCGCTAAGATCTGAATGAGAAGTTTGTAGTAACTTTCAGGGAAGGGGAAATGTGAAAATACGATACGTATACAGTGTGTTTATAAGAATTTGGCGCATATATTTTACATATCTCTAATGTTCGTTAAAAGAAATAAGGCCTTAATAAGTATTGAATAATTAATCTAGAAATATTTCCAAATCTACAGAGCGCCTTGAAAGTGGGTGAATGCGTAGTTACTTCGTGACTTTAAATGGAACACCTGTATATTATTTCATTTTCTAATCCTACGCTAAAAAAGCCACATGCGTATTCTTGATATTAATGTCGCTAGAGAGCTTTTTTTTAAAATAACGCTAAAGTATGGATGATATTTTTTTAATTTTAATATTTATTTATTAATATTTTGTATTAAGAATGTAAACTCAATCTTTCAATTAGTGATGGTGTCTTAATCGTTGTGTAGTAGACTTTTCGATTTTAAATTTAATTGGCCCTTTTAATCACGAAAGCCGCTACTAATAAAAAAAATCTTCCGATTCAAACTCCAATGTCAGAAATATGTCCCAAATACATTCAAGTAACAAGATTAAATATCAAAAGATTATATAAAATTAAGGTCTTCACGTATAAAGTAAATATTTTCTTATGTTTTTGCTACGTTAAGCAGAATATTCTGTTTTCTCGAATAAAAGTGGGCGAATGAATGAGGTGAATAAATTTATCGATGAATTTACTGATTTACTTCTTAATGGTGCTAAGTCGTCGCTATAGCTCAGATACCAGAACAAACACGACTGCAAAAGGGTATAAATAGTATAAAAACACAGAAATAAGGAAAATGGCGGGTCACCGACGGTTCTATTTATGTTCAATTCACTTTTCATGCTGATTGAATATATTTTACCACTTTACCTACTCGATAAGAACCACTTAAACACTTCTGGAAGCTATCGACGATGTGAGAGGTTTTCACATGTTATACGTAAAGTTCGTGGCAAAAACTATTCGAGAATGTTTTCTTTAGTTCATTCCAGTTTGGGTGGGGCGCTAATAGTCCAGGCACGTGAGCTTAAAGCTCTTTGTATCAATCCCAATGAAATTCCATTCAAGCAATATCGTGTCTTCTATAAAGGCCCAAACGATACTTCAGTACTTTCGAAGGCTTAAATAGATCCTCTTAAAAATGCTTTTGCTTGAGTATCTTTGGTCCATCGCAAGTGCAGATCACATGCAAATCCGTTTCTTCCTATAATTTGCCTCTCTTTCTATACCAAGGTTCCCAGTATCCCGTCACCAACCGGGTAATGGTTTTAATTTCTCTTTTGTTGCGTCTAATTAGGTAACGGAAAATTTAACACCTACATTGCCTAATAGGCGTGGAATTGGCCTACAATCGACCTCAATTTCTTTGCTCATACTTTATCTAACCAGGACCATATCTCCGTTCTAGCGGAATCGCTTGTGATTCCACATACGAGCTGTGATGGGATGAGGTGTTTGTTAGAACCTTCCTGGCTAGTTCATCAGCCAATATATTGTCCTTAATATCTCGGCACTCAGATCAAGGATACCTTATTGTCTTGTGCCCAGTCTATTGAGGGACTCTTCATAACTGCCTTGATGGCGACCATTATGTTTATTTTCCTTCTCATGGAGCATCCCTTTCCAATGACTTCCGTTGCAAGCTTTCCCAGGCTTAATCTCTGTCTAGGGCTACATCCAGAAAAACCGGCTCTTGTACTCTGACTGGATTGCGATCCGTATGTAAACCAGTCGTGAGAACCGCTAAAATTACTCCGTGTCTGGTCTCTATTCAGTATTAAAATTTCCAATCTATCAATAAAAATAATTTCGGGTGCCATACTGTTCGTGACCATTTGTAACAAAGGCTCTTCCAGTACAGTCCTCGCAATATCAATGTGCCTTCCACCACTAATGTTGGGTTGCTGCAAACTGTTAACTTTCAGTCTAAGAATCGCTGCCTTCGCAAAAAGCTCCAGCAAGGGAAGACCCACTACGACCTCCAAGTGTTAGCAGCGCTTACCTCTGGAAAGCAATGAGAGATCTCACTGCCGAGGACTCTCCACTACCATAGTGTATAGCCAATAGATCACCTTAGGTTTTAATCGTCAGGTTCTACCAACTACTCTCCTGGAGCGCTAGAACAACTGGATAGCCCTGTTCCTTATTTTAGATATGTCATTATTCCAGTTCAGTTTTGCATCAAGGAAGACACCTCCTCGGCTAATTGTAACTCCTGCTCAAACAATCTAATGTTGCCTAGGTCGGTGTGTTTCCTTATGTTGGTATTAATTGGATTAACTGAGAGTGACTTGGTAACATAACATTTTCTAAATCCTTCACATTTCAAGTCTGCTTATCCGTCCCCACACAACATCGCCCATTTTCTTCGAAATTATTAACTAAATTTTCATTAATCTTGTTCTCGTTTCCTAAAATCATTTTCTTGGCCGCAATATAATTTTTTAAATGAGATTCCTTTATTCTACGATAGGCTGTAGTTCTCGGCCCAGGAAAACATGATTGCTAAATGGACTCGCATTATATGAAAAGAAGTGTGTTCTAGATATTGCATCGTCTTCTTGTGTCGTAACCCTGGGGCCTCTTTTCTTCAGTCTTCCGTCTATATTTAATCCTCTACACAATGGTTTTATTTAAATTAATAATATCAGCAATAAGAAGGTTTAGCAATAAGAATCGATTCTTATTGCTAAACCATCTTGCGAATAAACAATTATTTGCGCCCTTTCATGGTGAATAAGTTAAGGCATATTAGTCCCCGAGTAATTGCACTTTAACTTCCGAGCTTAGAAAGTATAATTTCATTTTCAAAGCAACCCTATTAATAAGCTAGCAACCCTATTAAAACGGATAATTTTACGAGTTTTAACTCGCCCAAAATCAACAAAATTCCTACAATTTTCTCTCATCGTCGCGGAAAAATTCACGTCCTAAAAGACATGCCTGGACGACTGTTAGGGTGACTGTTAGTCGTTCGAAGGGTGCGACACATGTAATAATGAGTACATTGTTTACCCTGGATGACGCCAATGTTTGCCGTGTCGGACATATTGCGACAGACGTAGGTAATTTCCTGGCCGCGTGTGTCGCCACTATCGAATATTGCCCGCATCCTCTGCCAGGAATATTGACTGACATCTCAAATATTAAAAGTGTGTCAAAAGAAACAAGATGGCTTCGCGAAAAGTACCCAGAGTATTGAATGGAAGAGCGTACAGGTATATTACTTGTATAGAGGAGTGCCTAAGTAAGTAGGTGTAAATAAATCAGGAAGATGTGTCGTAGTTAATTGGATTGGGCGCAATTGTTTAACATAATAAAGGTCGGATTTTGTTGGAAATTGTGTTGCATTATCGTTTAAGCTTTAACGGAATACGAAATACGTTTAAGGGAATTGGTACATAAGAAAAAATGTTGTTTGGTACCATAATTTGTAAACCTGAAATAAAAAAAAGTAACTACGAGAATGGTGTGATAAATGCTTGTATTAAGGAAGGCGACGCATTTAGTAATTTTTAAAGTTATCAATTCACTTTGGAAGCTTTGTATTCCAACTTCTCTAAGCCATCCAAACAATAGGACGTAACTGGACCCAGTCTTGCTCTGGCGATTGTCGATGAGGCCTGTAACATTATCATGGTAGTTCTCTTCCTTTCACTACACACAGATAAAGGGTTACTGGAAGGAGGTAATGATTACTTGGGTTCTTTCAAGTAATCATTACCTGCGTCGTATTTATATATACGCTGCCGTTCAGTGAAGTTCGGTCATACAATAAAAATCTATTATATCACACTGTATACAATTATTAATACATAAAATTAGAAAAATATTAAGCATACACCCTTTTCTAAGGGATTAAAGCCATAAATTATTATGTAAAGTAGAAATATTGCGACAACCACAATAAAATCCCTTTTATTATCATTCCAAGAATTTCCCGGAAGTACCGATCTTTTGAAACGGGTCGTTTGGGGATTATTAACGAACAATACATTTAGGAAATATACCGCAACATCATTCTTGTTTCTTTATCACAGGCGTAAAGATATAAATTTGCTTCATTTTACTGTTAAACGCGTGTTGGTGTGCATCAAAATTGACTTCAAAATGGCACGTGGCAAGCCTACCAGTGTAAAAAAAACGTTCACGCATTATTACGCTGTGTGAAGAAGGATATTCGGGACTGCAAATTGCTGAAAAAATAAATATGAGAAGTTCAACAGTAAATGACATCATAAAGCGATATCGGACAACTGGAACTATAGAAAATCGTGTTCGTCCTGGAGCATCTAGGAAAACAACAAAAGCTGAAGATTTGAGAATTGTATTATTAAGCAAACGCAATAGAAAATTAACAGCGCCACAAATAGCAGCCGAAGTCAATCGCGGCCGTGAAGAAAAAGTTTCGGCGAGTACGGTAAAACGTCGACTTCAACAAGCGGACCTTCGTGGACGCATTGCCATTCGAAAACCCTTATTACGTCGGGGCAACAGAGCAAAACGGCTACAGTGGGCCCGCTCTCATCTAGATCGGTCGTTAGATGATTGGAAACACGTTATTTGGAGTGACGAGTCAAAGTTTGAGGCGTTTGGGCAAAATCGACGAGTTTATATCCGAAGATCTAAAACCGAAAAGTGATCCCGAACTGCATTGTGCCTACAGTGAAGCAAGGGCGCAGTTCTATGTTAGTGTGGAGAGCGCAGGGTGCAATGAGGAAGGAAAATTATTTTGCAATACTCCAGAATCATGCAGTGCCATCAGGATTGCGTATAATAGGCCGTAACTTTACATTCATGCATGACAACGGCCCAAAACACACTGCGTTAATGTGTAAGAACTATCTAAAGGAGCAAGAAGAACAGCACACCCTGAAAGTAATGACATGGCTCCCACAAAGCCCAGATTTGAACCTTATACAGTTGTTGTGGGATGAACTGGACAGGAGGATCCGAAAAATATGCCCAACTTCACAAGAACATTTACGGAATATTCTGCAACATGAATAGATTAATATTCCATAATCCGTTTTAACAAAACTTATCGAAAGATTGCCTAGAATAGTTCGAGCGGTGATTAACAGCTAAGGAGGTTTTTTCGATGAAAAAAAAATATAATGTTCAGTATGTTATATTAGGCCAGAATAACTTTTTATTTATTTATTTTTGTCTTTTTTACCTGTACATACAATAAAATAGCATTTTGTTTTTAGTTTCGTTTGTTTCTGTAACCTTTTCATGTTTTTTACCAACCGACCGAACTTCTCTGAACGGCAGCGTACGTAAGAGAATATGGTCTACTACCAAGAAAGTCGCCGTCTTGAAAACAATACTAAATATATGGTAAGCAGATACTTGTCCAATACACAATAATTTCTAGTAATTAAGTATTCTATTTCTTCGATCGTAAGCGTATTGGATCGGGCTCAATACTCTCTTTCTTTGTATTCTTCCTTCTCTTGTTTGTCATCAATTTATTGTGCTGTATCAGGACCGCCCCCTCTTTATCTGCAGTTTACGCGAAAACGCGACACAGTCACTTTTAGTACATAATTAGGCAAGTCATACATTTTATTTAAACCATCAAGTGTTTTGAGGTAACATTTCATCCATTCAGTGTTTTGTTTTTGAAAAAAAAATTGCGTAGTACGTACCTACACATATGTTAGTCCCAAAGTTTCATAATTTTCTGCATTTCCGGGTTTAGGATCGTCCCTTGTAAGAAGACGACATCAACCTGTCCTCTATTGTCAATTATTTCGGAAACAAAGTGTTATTGATACTAAATAGCTTAATATACGCGTAATATAAGATAACGATGTGTTGAAAGTAGTTATTCTCTTTAGTTTTTCTATTATTTTTCAAAATTTCGGTTTAATATTTGATCTAAATAAATTTTAAAAGAGAGAACGCAGTACATCCACTACATTTGCGGCAACATTTTAAAATTTAAAAAGATAAAACTTCGCCTTCGAATGCTGTTTTCATTTTTATGGCAAACATGAATAAAAGCACTGTTCAGGTTTTTTTAATAAAGGAGTAGCTACAAAAATATTAATGTTAAATAAAAGCTGCCATGTGCAACAGTACTCTATAATGTTTGTTATTCTAATTAAAGAAAATTCCCTAGTTTTTTTGAAAAAGTTATAACATGAAGAACCCTTTAATAGATTAGTTCGTACTAACAGTACGTGTTTCCGGGCTTGTTGGCCGTGATGTAGACCTGGTGTATGTCGACGTTTCACCAAACACCGAGGTTGGCATCTTCTTTCGAAACGTCAAAACATACACCAGCTCTAGATCACGGCCAACAAGCCCGGAAACACGAATTGTTAGTTGCGAACTCTGACTCCGGCCGTGAAAGCCTACTGTTATTCATTCAAGTTATCACTAAGCGTAAAAGTGGAGCCTTGTAGTGACATAGAAGACATAATAGTCTCGATAGACTTTATCTAGTTACGTTAGCTTATAACCAAGGTTTCTTATATAATTAGCAATCACATAATATTTTGCATGAAAACAAAGAAACAAATGCAATAAACGGAGAAAGACAAAAGAGCTGAAATAGGGACAGACCAAGAGTACTTTTGAAAAGAAAAAAGAAAAATTTTAAAATTAAAGGAAGAAGAAATTGTTGAAAATGTTTATAATCTTGTCGGGAATCCGAAGATACGTCATATGCAGAATCATCAAGTTTCTGCGCGCTACACTTTAAGACACGTTATTCTGGAAAGATCATTATGAAATTCTATCATTATCCAATGCCGAAGAGTGCAAGTCTCAAGGGACATCCTAGTATCCTTACATCACCCGGAGATTATAGTACAGAATAGTATTTCTAAGATTATATGCAAAAAATATTTATCCCTCAGAAGGCAGCGCTCCATAGAATCGTCGGTGCTCATTTCCAAAAATCTTACAAGTCGTTATTTGAGCAATTGCAAATACTACAATTACCGTGCCTATACCCGCTATAAGCCGCAAGTTATGTATTCATCAACGGGAGTACACTATTACGCAATAAATGTGTTGGTAAACATGATACAAGGCATAAAGGCCAACTCAAGAATGCTGAACAGCTAATACAGCTTTTTATGCAAACTTGAATTTCTTTTTATGCTTTGATTACTTATTCTTTTAGTTTTTACTATTATATCAATATTTGCATTTATCTATGCACCGTTGTGCTTACACAATAAAACTTTATTCTATTCTCTTCTACCTTCGTACACATACGATCTGCGACATCGACATAAAATCTAAATGACAGTTGTATGTTTAATTTGAAAAGGAATGTTTGGTTCTCCAAATATTCCTTTTCACATTAAAAACGTGCAAAAAATACAATTTTTCCTCACAATTCTGCCAGAACATCATTATCAAATTTTGTTATCACCTATCCTCTTTTTCAAATGAAAATATTAATTAAAAGTCATTTTATTGCTAAAGTTCTTTGGTCATCGGTCAATATAATTCTCTAAAAAACAATCCACATTCCTTTTTACGTGACTATACCATCTATACTCGTATACCGAACCTCTACCCATACACAATTCCCCCTTCTAACCTTTTAACCATTCATATCATCCTCACATGTCTGAGAGAGTTGCGGTTTTACCTCCTGCCCTACCCTACCCGCTTTTGACATACATTACGTTACGTACATCGACAAGAGATTTACGGAAGCCGGGCTTGAATCTCGGCAATTTGTCATAGCTTATTGTCACGTATCTGTACCTCGTTTACCGGTAATCCGCACACTACATATATAGAACGAGAGATTGTTCCTAATTTATATGCCCTAATTATGCTAATAATCACGCTCCCGTCTCCTCCGACGAAGTTCGGACGGCCGATTGACCCTGGTGATAAATCGCTCATCGACGTGCAAATATCGGTTCTCGATGACATCCCGCAAAACAATATAATAAACAATGAATATTACTTACGAGGGATACGCCGTCATCGATCCGGGATTAAAGGACGATCCATCAATTGTTATACGGGATATATCTTGACAAAATGAATAATTGTCGACCTGTTTCGAATATTGACATATACAAATAATGTCTTTAGGTATAAGTGCAATAAATATCAAACTCGATCTGTTTCCTTCCCTTAATGCAAAGCAAATATCGTAGTGTTCGTCAATTACCTTGACTATAGCAACATATCACCGCTAAGATGTTGCTGTTACTAAGAAACTAACATTTTAACAACTCGTTTGAATGTAAGGAAGCTTTCCACGTGATGGGTGCCGCTATTGCTCGCAATTGGTTATGGGTTAGTTTAGCGATGTTAAAACGCAATCCGAATGTTTTTGTTAACGAAACATGGATCCGTCACAGCACGCCAGTGGCCTAAGAACAATCCAAAGAGAGGGTTTTTCGTGGTCAACTGGCGCCAAAGAAGGGCAAAACCACTCTATCGGACAAGAAGATTATGGCCACAGTGTTTTGAGATGTACGCTGCATAATCCACGTTGATTATACCAAAAAGGTTAAAACGACTAATGGCGAGTATTATCCCAACTAATTAGATCGTTTCGACAATGCTGTGACAGAAAAACGTCCACTTTTGGCGAAGAAAATAATTCTGTGTCATCAAGACAATGCACGCGTGCGTCGCCATGACAAAATTTCATGGGTTAGGATACGAATTGCTTCCGCACCCATCCTATTCGTGAAATTTAGCCCCCAACAATTACTTCCTCTTTCCAAATATGGTTCGACCCAAAAAGATCTGGCTCAAATGATTGCGAAACAAACACTTATTTCGCAGGTTTGGGGAGGTTTTGAGATTTTTTAGACGAGATGCAAAAGAATTGTATAGACCTCAAAGGTGTTGTAACACCTTTGAGTGTGCTGGTTTTGTGAGAAAGATCTTTAAACATCTGAGACTCCACATGAATATGGTACATGTGGCAACGGGAGGTTTCTCCTGAGATTCACGTTGATTCAGTTGATGAAAATCTACAACCACCTATCTGCTATAAAAATCTATCTTGTAATCGATTTCTCCTTCGTTTCTTCCTCTGCTTCGCAGTATCTTGCCCAATACGCTATCCCAAGTCTCCCTTGGCCTTCCTCTTCTTCTCCTTCTTAATCGGAATTCTAGCTTCCCATATTCTCTTCACTGGTACTTCCCTACTCAGCCTCTGTAACGCTCCCTACCACCTCAATTGCCTTTCCTCTATAAATCTTTCGACGGGTTGTATGTTTAGCTCTTCTCTTATTTTTTCATTCCTTATCTTGTCCATCCTTGTAACTTCTTTGATTCTCCTTAATTACTTCATTTCACTTGCCTGCAGTTTCTTCTTTTCTCGTTGTGTTGGTACCGAGGACTGGTTCCCATAAGTTAGTGCTGGTTTATATACGCTCGTTTCAGTTTGTCTTGTTATTTCCTTGCTATTTAGTAATCTTTTCCATTTATTTGCTTTAGTTATTCTGTTGTTTAATTCTATTTCGTGTTTTCCTGTTTCTTCTAGTGTAGCCCCCGAAGCATTGGAATTGATTTACTTGCTCAATTCTCGTGGCATCTATTTATATCCGGGTTTTCTTTTGTAACCGCCATTATTTTTGTCTTCTCTTTGGTTATTTTCATCCCATACTTCGTAACCATTTCGTTCCATATTTCCAAATTGTACTGCAGATCTCCTTTATTATTCCCAATATTCTTTCCTTTTGGACATTCCCATAATTTCGATCTTGGGTCTCTGTCTAAAGCTTTTTCGATGATTTTTGTTTATTGTCTTCTTAATAATTTATTTTAAAGTGATTACGTGATCCTTAAAACGATGAAAAAAATAATAAAGAATAGGTCAAGGTCCACCCTATCGTAGATAAATACATCTTTACTATATCATTCGTCCACCTTCTTCCCGTATCAAATCGATTTGTGAAATACAAACAAAACGCCTATTACTAGAACACACACATACCGCTACACAAAGGTTTACCAAACAACGTACAACATTACTAGCTTGTTAAATAAAATCTTCGAGCTGCGAGCCCATTATGTAAATGAATAAGGCCGGCATCGTGTCCTACAAAAGAACAACAATCCGAAGCGATAGAATGACGTTTGTATGCCTTTAGCGGGAACAATAGGGCATCCCGCCGTTAGAACATACACACAAGCCATGATCTATCCGTATACATGAGAAGAAAAAAACCTCTGAACTAAACTCTAACCTATATAGGTACATACGTGATCGTGAGGCATAATACGGGGGCCCTAGACGAGAGAAAGAGACGCGACTACGTCCGGAAAGTCAACATATAGATTGAATGGACGGTATTCAGCGAGTTAATAGCATGGGTAGGCCAGGTGTCAACGTACAAAAGTTCCGTAAAATCGCCGACCGCCTCCCAAATTTCGCACACACAGCGGAACATTCCTAGTTCCTAACTTCCTCTTCGACGTGATATATGGGCTCGTTTCTGATGAGATTAGGGGGTAGTTTATGTATTGAATACGGTGACATATTGTAATAAATTGCCGGGACCGAGTGCGAGACGATTAGTTTTACGTGATATTAAAGTGGGCTTATACATGTAGATTGCAAATTCGATTTGTACGTGGAATTCTTTATTCTGTTGCCATTAACTTCAATTAATTTTATTTATGTACGCCGCGCAAGTGCAGATGGAAATAAATGTTAAGCACAAAGTACAGGGGAAGTGTTAAAAGCAAGTAGTCCAAAATTTTTTTTGGATTGCCAAAGATTCCGTATTACATTTCGAGCAATGAATTCAGAAACAATTTACATTTCTACTAATTGGCTCTAGTTTTAGAAAAAAAAACAACTAAGTTTTCATTTTTTTCCGACAATTGAAAAAAAAAGGAATTTACTTAAGCCCGGAGTTACAATAACAGCTTATAGAGCAAGAGAGCTGGCTATTGTTGTGTATTGTTTATTGCTGTGCCATTCCAGGGCTTCTCTTAAAACTGGATTTACCTAAATATGAATCAAAAGGCGACTTTTTCTTGACAGTTCTAGCTTGAAAGCTGATTGCATAATGGAAATCACTATGCATCCGTCCCAATTGCCCACTGAACGAAGCTCAAAGAAAAATAGAAGGTACTATTGTTTATTATTTATTATTACAAAATTTTTATAAAAGAAATCTGTTCATTTTCTAAAATCAAACCTGAATACCGAAGTTTTCAAATCCAAATTCCAATTTGTAAGTTTATTGTACGACGTTACCTCTCATCTCAACACAATTTTGCGCTTTCTTAATAGATACGCTTTACAAACAATTTGTGGCTCGTTCAGCTCATTTATTGCTTCCCGAATTCGTGTTTTTAATGCTTCTGTATCATGTAGCCTCTGGCATGGTTCACATCCTGAGTTGATCAACTGCTTCCTGCATAGCTAGTTTCACCTCTGGCGTCGGTTACACGTTGAGTTATCGTGCTAACTGTTGCCTACCATCTTTCACTCTCTTGAAGAAGTGATTGTGGGCGAAACGTCGAGTTTCTGTTTAACTCTGGCCGTGGAAGCCTACGTTATTATTACAAATATGTATATAAATGTTATTATTATTTTAAAACGAAAAAAGATCGAATAAAATGAACGTACATAAAAATTTAAAATAAGCATTATTAGCATATTATGTTCTTTTATTAGAAATGCCAATATTATATCGATTCCTTGGAAAAATAATAAATTTGATGAAACCTCCCCTTTGATTCGGTTTCGTTGTTCAGTTACCGTCTGCCCAGCTTTGGAAAAAAAAACGCTCTGATGAGAGCGATGACTGCTAATAGTTTTATCCAAAGAAGGATATGTATCCACGAAGGAAAAGAATTTCTCTGATGAGTATCACTGGGCTTCTTAGATACATAAATATCTAATTCAGACGGGTTTGATATTGTAAGTTCTTTCTATTTACTTCTCATTACCATATTTTTATGTACTCCCCATAAGTCAAACGCATTTGGGATTGCGTAAAGAAATAAAATAAAATATTTATCAGCTAGACGAGAAAAAAAAATGAACGCGTGGAATTGTTACTCTACTTGTCCATTTCTTCCAATGAACGGAAGCTTGGCAACAGAGGAATATTCTTTTTGAATAAACTGACAAACTGTTTTTTTGTTACCAAAAAATATAATGCTAAGATAGCTTAGCTTCCTCATGGTATTGATGGAATAATTCACGGCAAACGCAGCAAAAGGCGAGAAAAAAAATTACACTAACACACGGACATGTTTCTGCCCACCCGGCGTCATCAGCGTGGTTTGGAGAGTAATTTTTCATATCTCTACCTTCTATCGCTGGTAGAAACATGTCCGTGTGTTAGTGTAATTTTTTTCTCTCCTTTTGTTGCGTTTGTCGTGAATTATTCGATTAATACCATGAGGAAGCTAAGCTATCTTAGCATTATATTTTTTGGTTATTGTTTCTAAGCATTTTCTGATGTTTTCTGGTTTTTTTTTTGTTAATAGTGTTGCGTAGATTGTAATAAGTTTTGAGTTTATTTTTAAGAAGTAGAGTATCTTTTTATTTTTTCAAATATCAATGATAATATTAATGTTTGATACCCTCTACCATTCATGGTAGAACATCGAACATTGATGTTTTTCTAACATCAATGAACATTGCACATTCCTATGCTGAACTCTAATCAACACTTGCCTGCTAACTTTAGCTGCTTGTTAACTTGATCGATAATGCATGTAGGAAAAAGAAGATTATTTCGAATAGATACCTAAAAAGATACGTTTTAATGACTCTTTGTTTTTAAACGAAACTCTATGTTTTTAAATGAAAAGCTCGCCTGCATAGCTTCATATTTAATTTACTAAGTAACGACGAATTTGAGGAGTTCTAAAACAGCTTTTCTTTCAAATTCTAAAAAAATATACAGGATGTTCCTTTACAAAAATGAAATAGCGTGAATTAAACATGATAACGATTTCGATGGCCATTCTGTAGATGCTAATTGATATAAAAATATCGATGTATTGGCGAAAACTCAATCCAATAATAAAGACGCTAAGATATCGACCGTTAAAGACACAGCGTAAATTTGCAAAACTCTCAAATTATCTCAAAAATTTAGATAGCTGGGTATAGGGAATATCCAAGAAAGTTGAAATGAAATGAAGTGAGGTAAATAATATACAGGATATGCTAATGTGGATAATGTTTTCGATAAATTGAATATTCCTATGATAAAAGACAAGCAATCTGTAAAGACATTCAATGATTTTTCAATTTATCAAGGTCCTAGAATGGCTTTATTGGGATCTCGTTTAATAGCACCGAAAAACACAAATGTACAAGACGAAATAGCAAAACTCATAGAAATTAGACTGCAGAATGAGAGCAAGACTTATAAGTGGTTCCGATATAATTTAGGAGTTGGCGAAGGAGTAAACGATTTACCTCCTGAGAACTGCTTTCCATTAGAAGCTAATTGTGACTATTTACATGGAGTTAGGTTTCATAAAGGTTGCTACACAGGACAGGAATTAACTGCTCGGACGTATCATACGGGCGTTGTAAGGAAACGCCTAATGCCGTTGATATTTTCTAAGGTACCGACTTTGCCTAATCCCGATTCTAATATAATCAACGATAATGTGAATTTGGGGAAACTGCGAGGTATCGAAGGTGATGCAGGCTTGGGTTTATTGAGGATAGCCAAAAGTATAGATCTGAAACAAATAAAGATTGGCAATGGTTTAGTAATAACCCGAAAACCAATTTGGTGGCCCATTGAAGCACCGAAAGAAAAATTTACTGCGCAAAAGTGTGAATAATGCCATTTTAAAACTAGTCGCTCGCTATTGTTATATATTGTTTCGTTGTATTTTATTCTATATAAAAAATAAATGAGATTTATCAAAATTAAGCATTTTTTTTTTTAGAATTATGCTGGATGATCAAATTTTCAGGATTTTCTATATAATATGGAAACTATAAAGCAGGAACCAGATACCAAACCCAATATTAAACAGGAAAGTGAGATCCCAGCTGAAACAAAGCCTGAAACTACTAAATTACTTTCATTTCAATGTTCAATCTGTGAAATGAAGGAGAAATATGATTATTTTGGAATGAATCCCCCTTATATGAGGAAGTACTTGCTGTTAGAAGATTCGTACGTCATAGAAGATCCGTTTCTCCCACCTAAACAAGGTGAATTTATCATCTTAGGTGAAATTGTGTAAAATGTAAAGAAGCTGTTTGTAAAAGTCAAGAATGTAGCATTTACTATGATAAAACCATCTGTTTAAAATGCGCAAAGAATTCCATATCGACATTTCCTGTAGCTTTGCAAGAGAAAATAAATAAGTTTTTAAAGTAAACACTTTTTGAGATTCATTCATTAATTCATCAACTTTGTGTTGTGGGGAACTTGTCTTCGAATATTTTTAATTTGAAAACTTTCTCCCTAAATTGCTCAGAAAACGAATTATCTTCCACCCACGCATGAAAGGACGACACTGTACGCATGAGAATCGAAATAAATAGTTATAAATGCAAACATATACAGTTAAGAATGCATGATATGTCCTCCCACCCGTCAAACAATACATATATACATGTTATAATGTAACTATCTATCACATTAAACCTAGATTAGCAAGCATTGCCTGACGTAATAACAACAGATCCACCCGATTTAGACGCGAATATTTACATTCGAGACGGATTTGCAAATATTTGAGCCTCTGTTGACTGTTACCTGCTGTATTACTCTAGTTAGACTATCCATTCGTCAAGGGAGGTAGTGCAAGCCACGCATCACGCTATAGTCGAGCCTTAAACGTTTCGATGAACGTGGGGCGGGGTGGAATGTAAAGAAAGGGATAATAAAAGAATTATTAACTAATATAAGTGCAGCGAAAATGATCTAGACGTATTGGAAAGTCGTAATAAGCGATATTCATTGGGACGGAGAGTTTTTAGCGTGGAAAACGTTTCCTGGAAAAGATTATTGGTTGCCGACCGGAAACAGAAATCTGTGTGTGTTTTATAAACGAAGCAAACATCATTTCAACGTTGCTTTTTAGCGTGTGATGAAATCGTTTCCAAGAAATACACGGATTTGAAATTGTACCAGATGAATAAATTATTGTAAAGCTTTTAGTTGATTATTTTTTTCGAACTTTTCCAATTTACATTTTTTTATTTCTAACTGTTGAGACGACTATTTTGGAGCTATTCATGCCCTGCTAAAACACTACAATGAGCTATTTAAAGATATCGGCGTTTTAGAGTACAACTGCTACAGAACATGGTCTAAACTCGGATACAAATCCTTGACAAGATGCTTGGTAGTTTCAACTATGCCTTCAAACAGTATTTTGTGCCACAATACTGTTCGAGAATTCCTTCGATGTACACTGCCGCTCAGAGAAGTTTGGTCGGTTAGTAAAAAACATGAAAAGATTACAGAAATAAACGAAACTAAAAACAAAATGCAATTTTATTGTATGTACAGGTAAAAAAGACAAAAATAAATAAATAAAAAGTTATTCTGGCCTAATATAACATACTGAACATTATATTATTTTTCATCGAAAAAACCTCCTTTGCTGTTAATCACCGCTCGAACTATTCTAGGCATTCTTTCGATAAGTTTTGTTAAAACGGATTGTGGAATATTAATCCATTCATGTTGCAGAACATTCCGTAAATGTTCTTGTGAAGTTGGGCATATTTTTCGGATCCTCCTGTCCAGTTCATCCCACAACAACTCTGTAGGGTTCAAATCTGGGCTTTGTGGGAGCCATGTCATTACTTTCAGGGTGTGCTGTTCTTCTTGCTCCTTTAGATTGTTCTTACACACTAACGCAGTGTGTTATGGGTCGTTGTCATGCATGAATGTAAAGTTACGGCCTATTATACGCAATCCTGATGGCACTGCATGATTCTGTAGTATTACAAAATAATTCTCCTTCCTCATTACACCCTGCACTCTGCATAAATCTCCCGTCCCAGCAAAGGAGAAACATCCCCACACTAACACAGAACTACGCCCTTCCTTCACTGTAGGCACAATGCTGTTCGGGATCACTTTTCGGTTTTGGATCTTCGGACATAAACTCGTCGATTTTGCCCAAAAACCTCAAACTTTGACTCGTCACTCCAAAGCACGTGTTTCCAATCATCTAACGACCAATCTAAATGAGAACGGGCCCACTGTAGTCGTTTTGCTCTGTTGCCCCGACGTAATAAGGGTTTTCGAATGGCAATGCGTCCACGAAGGTCCGCTTGTTGAAGTCGACGTTTTACCGTACTCGCCGAAACTTGTTCTTCACGGCCGCGATTGACTTCGGCTGCTATTTGTGGCGCTGTTAATTTTCTATTGCGTTTGCTTAATAATACAATTGTCAAATCTTCAGCTTTTGTTGTTTTGCTAGATGCTCCGGGACGAACACGATTTTCTATAGTTCCAGTTGTCCGATATCGCTTTATGATGTCATTTACTGTTGAACTTCTCATATTTATTTTTTCAGCAATTTGTCGCCCCGAATATCCTTGTTCTTTAATAAACAGCGTAATAATGCGTGAACGTTTTTCTACACTGGTAGGCTTGCCACGTACCATTTTGAAGTCAATTTTGATGCATACCAACACACGTTTAACAGTAAAATGAAGCAAATTTATATCTTTACGCCCGTGATAAATAAACAAGAATGATACTGCGGTATATTTCCTAAATGTATTGTTCGTTAATAATCCCCAAACGACCCGTTTCAAAAGATCGGTACTTCCGGGAAATTCTTGGAATGATAATAAAAGGAACTTTATCGTGATTGTCGCAATATTTCTACTTTACATAATAATTTATGGCTTTAATCCCTTAGAAAAGAGTGTATGCTTAATATTTTTCTAATTTTATGTATTAATAATTGTATACCAATTCCAACCTACCAATTCCTTGATTAAGGCTGATATTATCCTTTATCGATGGTTTTACAATGCACTCAGCAGTTAGTGCAGGAATTGCAAACTTGATATGGGTGTCGAGATTCTTCTGAATGTGTCAGATATAACCCAATAACATTTTCTTTCTGGTAGCCAGGTTGCTCTATGAGCTCTCGAGAGGAGAAAGACTTCCTCCAGATTTAATATTCTCGGTAGAAACAACCTTTATCTTCATCTGGACACCATGGAACACAGGCATTGACGGCAACAAGGCGACGTATGCTCTCACTAGGAAGGAAACTGGGGCCAAATTCTTTGGTCGGTATATATTTTTTATAACTCCAAAACGGATGTTACCAACTAGATCTAACAAGAAGTTTTCCTAACCTGAGGAATTATTTCATGCGAGAGCTCAGTTGAACAGAACCAGGAAGTTTATAAAACTTGACCGGAAGTCTGTGAAATTTCCAAAAGTGGGTCTCGTGCAAGAGCAGGTTTGCTGGGGCTTTTGTAACGCCTGAGAGACTGAGAATAACTTCGTTGAGCGAACTTTTAGATTTCGCCCGAAAGTTAAATCTACTCAGCGAACTTTAGAATTATATTGCCGGCTTAGAAGAACTGTTCTAGCGACTAGAAGTATTTGGTTAATAGCCAGGACTTCAATGCTTCTTTGTTGCAAGCATGTTGGCTATTGATTTCTGGCTTTTTCTTTATGAAATTACCAAGTTGCTTTGAATATGTACAGCTCAAGTAATCGACATTTTTAAGTTCATAAAAACTCCAATTCGTGAGCTTTTCAGACTACCTTCGTCCTTTTGTAAGTACAGATTATATGTTGCCACGATAGAAGTACTACAAAACGAATTCAACACGTCAGAGATGTAATATGTATTTTCTTTGTTAAAAATAAAAGATGTAAAAAGTCGTAACAGCTTACAAAATACATAAAAATACAAAAATTTAAGTTTAGAACACCCACTGCACGGTGAGCTATATAACGGTTACCAATTCCACTTGCTAAGGGTCGTTCTACGTATGGATCCTTTCCTTCCCTTATTCGGATTGGGCAATTCTATGCCTTCGCCTGTTAGGGGATTTCTTGCGGATAAACCTTGATAGGGTTGCGCGATTCGTTGTTTTGGCTTTTTGAATGTCGCCTCTTCGGTCGGTTGCGGTAAATTGACGATATTTTCGGTTTCCTTTGCGACGTCCTCTTCTACGTCCACCGTGTCCGCACTGCTGGAAGCGGAAACGGGTAGATCGGGAGTCTCTTGTACGGTGCCCATGCAGCCGAACGGGAAGACGTTACTGGTAACTTGACGTCTACGATTGATCCGGAAGGATGGCGATCCGCCGATGGAGAATATCTGTTGGCCGTCCATTTCGGTCTTGCTCAAACAGAATATGTCACTTGTATTTTTATGCATTTTGAAGTTTGTGTTGTGATCGTAAAAACAAAACCTTATGCGGCTTGATATTTTACGTCAATTGATGCATAGGAATCATCATTCCAAAGCATGTACTGCATTGAAAATGGAGAAATGTTTTAATTTTTTTTGTTCAAGGGAAATAATTTATAATTTACGATTAAAAATGTGCAGGAAGAAGGACCATATGGTGAAGGAATGTAATGGGTGTCCCAAGTAAGGTATGCTTCTATTAAAAAAAAAAAACGTATCACTGCAAATATTAGATGAAATGCCGTCTGCATGACTTTCTATTGCGTTGGACTTAAAAACACGTTGCAGGTTCCAACAATACTCTGCCATGCTGTGTGTATCCCACCTTGATACCTTTGCTCCGTTGACTTTATGTCTCGATGGAATCTCTCGCCTTGTTCTTCGCTAAACTCACCGTGATTTTCCAGAAATTTGTTCAAATGGTTATGCAGCAACTGTTCCCCATTCACTTCAACTCATTCTCTTAAAATTAACCAGCACAATTCGTACAATGCCTTGTTGTTACCCAAGAAATTCTTAAGCACGGTAACAAAAGAGCAGCAAGCAGAAGCTTCAACATCAGTCATGGCTTTTGGGGAATTCAAGTCGTTAATAAGCTTGCGAATTTGAGGACCATCAAAAATTTCAGCTTTTAATTTTTCTAAACTTAATTTGGGGAACGATCTACTAATATATTTAAAGCATTCACCTTCTTTATGTAAGACATTAACAAATTGTTTCATGAGTCTCAGCTTTATGCGAAATGGAGGCAAAATGATTTTATCCCTATCAAGCAAAGACTCGTTTATGATGTTCCCTTCACCCACAGTTAATTCTTCTCTAAGTGGCAATTTCTTGTTTGTCCAGTGATCTTGCTTTGCCCTGGTATCCCACGTACAGATAAAAAAGGGGTACTTCTTTGCTACCCAAGCAAAAATTAACAATTTAACAATTTTTGTTGTAAATCTATTGTCTGTCGTGTAGTTGGCATTCTGTCCATAACTTAATACGTTAACATTAAAAGCCTTCCAAAAATAATTTCGTATCGCCACGAAAGAAAAATCTAAGATTTACAAATGCAGCTAGTAGTCAAGAACAATTGCACAGCACCGTATTTGAGTATTTGAGTTAGCAAAGCAAACAGTGATTTGCCAGAATAGAAAAGGGATTTGTGGAAGTCAATATATTTTAAATAAGAAGGGCTTATTATAGTCCATTAAATAACTTTTTGTAGGTACCACAATTTTTTTTTTGTTTTTTTGTTTGTTGAAATGTACCGAGTAACCTGCATTTTTTACAAATTTCTTCTTTAAACCATGGCCAGAAAAGATAAATACATATAACTTAAAACAAAACGATTCGAAATTATTATATGTATATGTATATGCATATTACTCAGTAAACATCACCGTCGTTGCTCTGTAGACATTTTTAATATAACTACTCTATTTGCCCAACGAAATGAATATTTAATTTATAAATACATAATTAATTTTGTTGGGAAAGCCGTTCTTAAGTTTCCATTTAAAACTCTCCCATCGCAAAACTCCGAAAAGGGTTGTAAGGAGAAGAAGATGACGCAAGGCAAACAAGAAGACGCTTCCTTAATTAATAAACTTCTACTAATGAAAGAAATAATTAATTTCAGCCTGCTATTGCGACGCCATTTTGCGCGAAATGATAAAACTTTTCCTTTGTGTGCTCTGTCTCCAATAAAATTCATTGTATTTTCGTTTTAAACGAAGTTTTAAAATAATTAAAATCAATTTTCATCTTGCAAATTACTTTAGAAAACAACTTTTTTATAAGTTACGTTAATTTTTGTTACGTCAATATTAATATTCATATAAAATTGTTAAAGGCCAGCTTTTTATTGCGGCAAATATTTTTGGAAAATACCAATAATTATTATATTATTATAAAAAAAATAAATTGAAAACAAATTATTAGACAGCTGCGACATCTTACGGCCAATACATGTATGTATATTGGCAAATGTAGCATTTACACCAGAGAGGGGACACGATTATTGTTTTTAAAAAACTAAATATTGATGTTTATTTTTCAGTTCTTACATAATATATTCGCTCCAAAATACGTGTAAAAAATAAGCTCTTTCAAAAAAAATGGTGACTGTAAAAGATTTTCAAATTTAGAAAACAATTTCTTTGTACATCAAGTTAATTTTTATTTTATGAATATTAATATTGGTATAAAATTATTAAAGCAATTTTTTTTACAGGAACAAATTTGTTTGTAAAATCTAAACTATTAAAACGTAAATATTAGGTTTATTAATTTTAAAACGAGTCTGGTATCGACGCGACATCTTACGACTAATAACTAAATAAATGTGCCGACGTATATGTGCGTTTTAACCATAGAGGGCACCGTTTTCCGTTTACATAATTTAAATTTTAATTATATTTATTTTGTATTATAGGCTGCGACATCTCACGGCCAATACGTGTATGTATATTGGCAAATGTAGCATTTACCCCTCTCTGGTGTAAATGCTACATTTGCCAATAAATATTGATGTTTATTATTCAGTTCTTATATAATATATTCGCTCCAAACTACGTATAAAAAATAAGCTCTTTCAAAAAAAATCGTGACTGTAAAAAATTTTTAAAACCAGGGTTACTTTAGAAAACGATTTCTTTGTACATCAAGTTATTTTTTATTTTGTGAATATTAATATTGGTATAAAATTATTAAAACCATTTTTTTTTACAGGAACAAATATGTTTGTAAAATCTAAACTATTAAAAGGTAAATATCAGTTTTATTAATTTTAAAATGAGTCTGGTATCGACGCGACATCTTACGGCTATTAACTAAATAAATGTGCCGAAGTATATGTGGCGTTTGAACCATAGAGGGCACCGTTATCCGTTTACATAATTTAAATTTTAATTATATTTATTATTGAGTTTTTATGCATATTTGCTACAAAACACAGTGAAAACTAAATTCAAACACAAAAAGATTGTAAAATAATAACAAATGTCTTAAGTATGATGCAGTGAATAATGAGTCTGAATAGTTTAAAACTTTGACATTTGCAAAGTTTTCTGAAAAGTGCATTTTAGCAAGATTTTAATCCTTAAAAACCACATTTTTACGTTTTAAATGATTACTTAGTGCCCATTTACTATTTCCAAATCGGCAAATATCTTATTTATACAATTAATCTAAATAACATTCACTTTCGACTTTGAGGTTATATAGGTTTGAAATTTTATCATCTAATTGCTATTATTATCCTCTGCATTCATTAATATTATAGGTAAGAATATGCTTAGATTTATAAACAGTTTTAAGCAATTACAAAAATCATTCTCCACAAGATCCGCTCCAATATTAGAACATTTAAAGGAAAGAACGTTACTCAGAGTATCTGGTAATGACGTACCTGATTACTTGCAAGGATTAATCACAAATGATATAAAGCATTTGATAGACAATGGCAATTGTATGTATACTATGTTTTTAAATACAAAAGGAAGAGTGCTCTACGATGCAATTATTTACAAAACAATTAAAGACAACATTTATTTAATAGAATGCGATACCAAAGCAGCCGAACATCTTCAGAAACACTTAAAAATCTACAAACTTCGGAGAAAGATTGATATTGTAAATCTTAGTGAAGAATTAGAAGTACACGTTATATTCAATCCAGATCATTTAAACGTTAAAGAAGAATTAGACTTATTTCATAAAAATGTGGATAATGTTTTCGATAATTTGAATATTCCTATGATAAAAGACAAGCAATCTATAAAGACATTCAATGATTTTTCAATTTATCAAGACCCTAGAATGGCTTTATTGGGATCTCGTTTAATAGCACCGAAAAACAAAAATGTACAAGACGAAATAGCAAAACTCGTAGAAATTAGACTGCAGAATGAGAGC
>LR737397.1:2101134-2150400 GCA_902655005.2 Marronus borbonicus
AGATCGACAGCTCGCGAGTGTAAATTAAAAACAATTCAGGGCCCGGCAAGGGGTCCTGAGGAACACATAATTAAGGTAACGTTTGAATCACCTAGTATACAAATTAGCTTTAGATCTCAGACATTCATTTTCTGAATGTAGTTTTTTCGAACACAATTCATCAAGTTGAAAAATCAAAGATGGAATAATAAAAAACCAACAAAAATTATATTATATTTGTACGGAAAATCTTGTATATACATACAAATGTTAATTGTTAACACGAATATATTACATCTTCTTTTTTAAATTTACCTTTTAATAATAAATTATTACAAATCCTCTGAGGTTTACACAAGAATGAAAGTCGAACATCATCGAAAGTAAGTCGTTAATGATATATGTATTTTAAAGAAAAATTACACGATATCACAATTTCTTTATACTTCCTGGTGTTAAGTATATGTATAGGTAGTCTCGATTATATGCACTATTAACAGAATGCTGATAGTATCGATGAACCCTCTGTACCCCAATGCAACAGCAAGTGATGACTAACCAAAGCCCAGACATATGGTATGAAAAATTCTTCTGGCTGGTCCTCTTCAACGTATTTAAATTTTAACTCGGGAAATCTCTTTAAACGAATAAAACAGAATTATTAGGCATAAAGACAATATAAACTATCCTAAGTTCTCAAATAAATTTTTGTTCTAAAAAAAAAATTAATTTGCTTGATTCGCAACAAAAATTACTTCAAATTTAGAGACAGCTGTTGTAAATAAAATTGTTTAATTACCGTTAATTTATCTTTCGGCCATTGCTTTGTACCTTGTTGTATAATCAATAGTACTTGGGTAGCATCAACTTCATTCTGCTGTGACCTATCTTGAAGTATTTGAGAGAAATATTCAATGACTATATAGATATTCTGCACGATATCTTGGAAAGCACCATTATTCTTGAAGGGTTCGAAGATTTCCTTCTTGTACAAGAGCGTGTACACCAAGTTAGGGTTGTTAGTAAGTTGATTCGTTAGGCAAGAATTGAAAATCTCCAGAACCATCCTCAATACTTCCTCTAAAACGCTTAGGTCTTGCTCGGCATCGCTACTTTCTGCTATCGTCACTTTGGTTTCAGCGTCTTTATTTAGTTTCTCGTTTTCGATTCTTTGAACAAGTTTCTGATATTTTTTCGCTAACGTCTCAAACAGCGATACAAGGCGTTGACTGACGTACGGATGTAATTCTCGAAACTGGGCGGACATATTCGCTAGAGCTGCTAAACAATTTGTATGTAAATATTTGTCTCTCATTTTCAACATGTTGTATTGAATGGTTCGTATAACTACTAGTACTAGGAGACCTCCAAGAGAAACTTCGGATAAGTTACGTTCGGTGTACCATGGGATCCCTTTTAACCTCTAAAAATATATATTAAAAAGAAATGATAAACACAATGATTAAAAAATTGCTTTTTTCTTGATTTTACCGGCGCACAGGAGGGCCAAATTCTTTGAAAAATTAGCAAAAAAAAAACAAAGTAGGCTACCAAGAACCCATACCTACCCGATAATGGATCACAAGTTACAACAGTCTAAAGTTATCTTTTGAGTATCATCCTATATATATATGAAAGTCATCAAAAATAATCATTTTCAACTTTTCACAGCAAAACGCCGGGGTGTCTTCAAATTTTATTTCATTAACTATATTAGTTACATCGGCAAAAATCAAGGGAAACACAATTTTCCAGTATTCGCCAATGAATGCTAACCGTATTCATCAAATAAAATGATTTCCTTTATACTTACGGTTTCATGAACACTTCTATTAAACAAATCATCTTCACTGAGAATAAGTAAAGTAATCAGAGACATATAAATATGATGAGAATTACTATCTGGAGCATGATATAAGGTTTTTAGCACTGGTATGACCTGCAACGTAAACATGTGTATTATATTTATTAGAATAAGATCTTGACGTACCAATTGATCCACATCGAGTCTAGCTAATAAATGGGATTTAAATGAAGGGTTTCGATGCAAAAGCAAATACAATAGTAAAGTTGCTGCATCACCATTGGCACGTCTACATAATGTCAGGAATAAAGCGTTGTAGTCAATTTTGAAGATACTTGGCGCTTTCGTTGGCGGTATTGGGTTATTATCTGCAATATACAAGACAAATGATAACATACAGGGTGAGTTACTTCCATGAGTTTGGACAATTGTACCTATGTGAATGGAAATGTTTCAAGTTCGTAGCTATCCAAAATTTTTTTGAAAAACATCCTGTATATTTTTCCACGCTCTGATAGAGAATCAGCTCTTTGGAATACTTTGCCATAAAGGATTTTCAACGAAAATACTGTTAATTTTTAACGTTTAATTTTAGGGCAGTACGATGTTATCACATTTTGCCACAGAATTTAACGAAGATTCCACAAATTCAGTAATATGCAGATGATCCAAATTAAGGGACCACTGGTCTACGAAATCGGTATGCTGCTGGTCAATACGCAGTTAGTAAAAATACGACTTAATATTGCTTTCTTATAAAAAAATCAATGTTCTTAATTGGATTTTGAAAAATATACGAAGATTAAAATGTTTAACCTAACAAGTATTTATATCTCTGTAGATTTAACAATTCAACAGTCTAACTGTAAATTTTAAACTGGAAGCGCTTTAATATTATTTATTTCAGAAGAATAATCAATAATGCTTTTATATCAGTAACAATATAACAACAAGAAACATACCAATAGTGGCCCGTTAATTTGCATTCATCGTTCTGTTTAAAATAGCACAACTTTAGATAACCACAAATTTCTGAAGGGCCCTGTATGGTTCAATGTAAGAAAAAACTTTTTTTAGAACCATCTACATTCACAAATATACAATCGTCCCACCCTGTACAAGATTATCGACTTCTTGTTATTTACCTTGACTATTCAAACAGGAAAATAAACATTGCCTATAAGGATTATTCTGCATTGTACAATGATTCGTTAATATCAAAACCAACAGCAAACTTTGAGTGGCCAAGGGCACTTCTTGAAAATCGCCATTAGCAGCATTCTCAATTGTCTCGTTATCTTTTCTGGTTAAGGTCAAAATTGACCACAATTCGGAAGCTAAACCAAGCACGATACTATGGCCTTGATTTGTACTAAAAGTAGGCGGCGCCTTTTTCTGATCGATAAAATTCTGTATAAGGATTTTCATAAACAAGGGAGCATGTATCGATTGCCGTCCTTTCATCATCAATCGATAGATACTAGACTGTTCGGCCCTTTTATTCGTGTGTAGCTGCATCGATAAAAGTACAATTAAACAAGTAATCGCCTCTAAATGAACTGCGTAAGTGAATTCCTTCAATGGGATATCGACGATGATTCCAAATAAAGCTCCTATCAACGATTCTAATCTCGAGGGTTGACTATCAGATCCAACTTCTAGATGTTCGATTAATTGTTCCTCGGTCACAGTTTCAGTGAGGTATTTCAAGATACACCTTATTGTAAATAGTGAATTAAATATTTGCCAACAGTATACATTACTGTAATAAAAATTATTAATAAGACATTTTACAGATGTAAATATATTATTACTCATTCGTATTTGTTGCGCCTAGCAATTCACCACATCTCGTTAAAAAAACCCGTATCAAAGAACCTATATTCCCCGACTGTAAATTGTTTGTCAGTAATTTTTGGCATAGCGATTCAATCTTAGTGTCTAGTGATAGCTGATCAGTACTAAAAAATTAAATTTATAAATCCATTATTATTAAAATTATTTGAAGACTCACCTTGTTGTCGGAGGCTTTATGTTGAAAGCTAAAAATCTATTCCAAAAGGGATCATTTGGTGATATATTTTCTTTATCCGAAAATTTTATCAAATACTCGTTCGACGATAGTTCAACATTTCTACTAACAGAGGTGCCCATTCTAGAAAATACACTTGTAGTCGCATCAAATAACGAATATTTAGAAATATACCTTTTTAAGTATTTGATATCATCGTTTCTAGAATGAAAATTACTTTATTACGGACAAAATTTCCACATAACCTGTACACGTCATTTGACAGCTTGTGATCTTTTAAATAACATTGAGATATGAAAAGTTACCAGGATAAATCAATTTTCTTTTTAATCATTTCCAATATGAAAAGTCCTTCTCGTCTACGATAGTCTTTTTTGAATAACTTTTTAATTAAAAAAAAAAATTACAACTTTGTCTCATAAATCGTAAATGAAAAAAAAAACACACAACTTCAAATACTAAATTTCCCTACTATTAATATTTTCACACGCTACCAACCTAAAAGTAAAAAAGAGGCGCGGGAAAATCAAACACCAGAAATTTTACAAGCAATTTATTTGTGGGATAATCATACAAAGTAGTAAGAGTAGTTCTACACTACTTATTTACAATAAAATATGGTCATTATTATCAGCTTATTATGTCGGTTATGAAAGAAGTACTCTTTTTTTTAATAACTAAACACGTAAAGGCATATTTTTTTTTATAAATATATATTTTTTAATGTTACAACAAAATATATAACAAGTAGAAATATTTTATTTATATACAATTGATTCGTCATCAATTATCAGTAGAAATTGATCAGCAAAGAAGAAACAAGGTTTCTAAAATAAGACTATAATAATAACATAGGTACAGCCAAAATGTTTGTTTCATTTTCAATATTCTTCTATTTTTTATGTGGATAGCAATAATAAAAGACGATAAGAGATATTATTACATAGTAGTATACGATCCCATAGAAATCAATGTTATCCTACATAAAAAAAAATTAAAAAATCATAGTTTGGATGCTTTGTATACATGATGTAATTTTCTATTATTTCATGATTAATTAATATAAGAAAATCTGCAACAGCGGAACCTGAGGTATTCTATACAAGAAAAGAACGTTACATGCGATTTTCTTACATTAATTCACATTTTCTGTTCAATTTTTAATTTTTTATATATATATAATTTTAATTTTCAATTTATCATTTTTTTTTGAGAAATATATAAATTAACTATTTATATATGAAGCAAACTTATTTAACAATATATTGTGTAATTACACAATACATATTTTCGGAAATATTAAAACGATTTCGTTATGTATAGTAGAAATTGTGTAATACATTTTTTTATGTTACGCTTGTAATAAAAATATAGATACAAATTAATTTAATGCACCTAACACACTCAGTAGTATATAATTGCTTTGTTTTATTTTATCAAATACATATTTCACTTTTTTTTTGTTCTTTCCCTTTGTAAAATATATGCAGATTGCAGTGGCGGTGAGCGATGACGTAAACGGGAGGAGGCGCACAACGATTCAATTTCCTCGTGTATTTCCGTTGCATGTGCACTATATGCAAGGGAATCGAATCGCTGTTCGCGCCCTACCGCTTACGTCATCGCCCACCGCTACTGGTACATTGCATAAGAGGTTTATTTAAGATATTAACTGCACTAGTTTATTTACGCATGGTATCATCGTGTGAAAAATCAGATGAACACGAAACATAACCTCAAGACTTTGGTAAATCAGATATTATTATTTCAATAATTCTTACCAATTCCATAAATAAACTAGTAAGTGTATGAGCTTGAATGCTTCGTATACACCGAATATATTCTGATCATAACTATAAGAGTTATCTAGCTAAATAATGACAATAATAAGTAAAACAAAAATCACAAAAAATATATACTTTTTTTAGTTTTCTATATATTTATATGTAATATATAATGTATATAAGTAATGGGTGAATATATTTACAATTTTTATACATTAATTTCTTTTTGTGTATATTACCAAATATTTCTTTTCATTTAATTTCACATAATTCCCCTATAATATCAATAATTTATATATTTTTTTATTTTCGTTTTTTTTTTTCTTTTTATATATTTAAATACAGGATCGCCCAAAACATCGTTAAGATTTAAGTCCTTTGGGCGTCTAAAAAACTTATTAAATACATAGTTTGTTTCTTCGTTAAACACGTACACTTTCTTTTCTTATTAAACACTACAGAAGATATAAAACAGTTAAATAATACTAACATAGGTAATAGGTAACAAGTTTATGTTTATATTTATTTATTTTCCCTCTTTTTTTTCCTAATAATGAGTTTGAAGTTTTAATTGTTTTTGTCCTAATTCATTTCTGGGGAGTCTAAGTAATATTAATGATGATAATAATTAACTATAATAATAAAAGCATATAGATTATAGAAGAGAACGCGTAAAACAAAAAGCAGAAACATACATTTAACATTCACAAACCGAAAATACGTAAATAAATAAGGAGACTAATTCGTGAATACATGATGTGAATAATGAATCGTTTTTAGTCTTGTTAAATGAACATGATCTGCTTATTATAAATGGAACAAAAAAAAACGATGAGAAAACAAAAACATTTAAACGAAGAAACTAAATGAGAAACATATAGTATCAATAAATACGTGTACATAGGAGCTCCCCAAGTTGGCATAATCTAGAATATCACGATATAGGCCGGTCTGTATTGCTTCTATCCGAATTTTAAGAAGATTAAAATGAGGAACAATTATGTTTAATTCTTATCCTTCAATATTAACAACAAAAACTACCGATTACGAAAAACAGGGTGTTTCAGATTTGCGAGGCACTATTGGGAAATTACTTATTTAAAAGAAAAGTTTTAATAATTAATCAAATAAGCAAAACCTAATGAATTAGATCCAAGGAAAAATGGACTTAACTAACTATAACTATATATATGAGATGCTAAATTCTACTTGTTTTCGAAATATTAGTTAGTATTTGTACCTTCTTCAAAATTCACATAAAAAAAATAAATAAAAAAATTGTCTGCCATTCTAAAACGTTATAAAAATATTACTCACCATTCGGATCTCATAATCGTTAAGAAACTTTTCTTTAAAAAAAAATCCTATTTAAACTAGCGACGGGCACTATCGATAGTAACTATCGAATGGATAGTGCGACTATCGAATAAATACGAGCAATTGTTAAAAAAATAAAATGATAATATCTGACGTTTTTTTTTAGAGTAAATTTACTGTCGGTATGGTGGCTGCTAACGATAGCACTATCGAAAGCAAAAAATAAAACATATATCGTAAATGGATTTAACCGAATCACAGAAAAAAATAATTTAACTCTAATGACAAAGTTTTTAGAATAAGTTTCATGTTTTATTGTTTTTCATTTATTTTCCCCCCTAAACAAAAAATGAAACTGTTTAAAGAATAACCAAAAGTATTATACCTAATAACTTTTTGGCACTTAACACAAAGACAAAAAATACATTCAAAACTGCATAAATTTAATTACCCGTTATTTTTGCAGATAAAACACAACCCTTCATCATTAAGGCCATTAATATGGTCAATGCCAACTATGATTTATATTTAATCTTCTTTGAGCTTTGGCCGGGGTACAGCCGTACAACAGTATATTTGCATATAATTTTTAAGAACTTTTTTCTTTAAATGTGTTACTTCTCGACTTTTTGTGAATTTGTGAATAGTACCATCAACTGCCGCGTAATTTCTAGAACAATTAAATTAACAGTTTTGTATTCTGCCGAAGTTATTAAAAAAACTATAGGCTTGCTCCAATATAAATCGTAGATTAGTCGGTCGCGATTTAATTGCCTGAAAAAAAGCCGAAACTGTTTATATATTTGGCTCTTACTAGTTTATGATTTGCGTTGGAACTAAGGGAAAAGCTTTTTGAGTATTTCATATACTCTATTAGTTGCTACATATGTTAAGTAAGATTGACAAAATTTCATTCAATTTCACATATTTTTCGATTTTTTTTTTTTAATTTGGAGAAATTTTTGAGGTGATTTGAACCATGCTTCAAGAGTATTTTAAAGTCTTGAGCGGTGGGCGCTATCAAAAGTATTTTTAAGAAATTTTGTCTTGGGACGTACCCAATGTTAAAGCTGGCCAAAATTTCCTGATATAGCTACCTGACATTTTTGAAATGTCGATAATAATGTCGATGAATATGATCTTCATTGACAGAATTACCAACCTAAACCATCCCCGAAATTTAAAAAATGCCAAATGGGCCGCAGTAGTATCAGATGGAATCAAAAGGAAATATTCGAAAAATAGGTGACCAGAGTCCCTTAGCGGATAACAAAAAAACACTTCTAATAATTATACTCACAGCCTCTGATTCGGGTTTAATTTTGTAAAAAAAATTAAAAAAAAAAATGATTTTTACATACTCAAAGAATCTATTTTTTTAAATAATTTAGGTGGTCCAATTTAACGTTTCACCCCAAACTGCAAAAGTTGAATCTGACTACGTTTAAAAATAATTTCTAATATGCTATAGAAATTCCGAGATCGAAGTCGTATCCGTCAATCCCCCCATTCCCAATGTTCTAATTTTACAAGAAGAAAAAATGCACAAATAGAAATTTAGGGTGAGAGTAACCCTAATCAGTCCCACATGTAACTTTTATAGGTTACTTCTATAAAGGTTATTATAAGAGAGTTAAATTCTCCCTTCATAGTGTTAACCAATTCTCTATTTCTTATAATTTACGAGATCATCACAATGGTGGTAACTTGGACAACCTGGGACCAATAGGCTTTGCACATAATGAATACTTTATTTGATTGATCATCAGAACTAAAGTTAGTACCTTTGACAAAATTAAAATTGTATTCCTGGATAATAAGCAAGATCGTCACAGTGCCATAAAAATTTGAAACAGCCTGTATAAGAACTATTTTAATATGTAAATTCTATATTTAGTTTAAGAGTTATTTTATATATTTTTATTGCCTACAGATAAATTCGCACCAAATACGACGTGACTGTCTCTTCTCAAAATAAAATAATATTTTACTTTATACCCCTAATAAAAAAATCATAAATATATATTTACCATTAAATCCAATTAAAATGGAATTATTCAACATGTATAACAGGAAATGAAAGTCGCTAATCTTGCTATGAACACAAGCAAACTATTAGGATTGTTATTACAGCAATAAGAAAATAATACTGAAATTTCTAAGAAGAAAATTAATAAATAAATAAATAGTCATCTTCCATAATCTATCAAGTTTCAGTATGTAGTTTCATTTTAGGGATGTATCGTCGCCATCTTTTCTTTGATATACCTGAAATGTATTAACATTAAATAGTGTTTCAAAAGGAAACCCTAAATAACTTATTTATAGTTTATCCTTTCGATTTACTCCGATTAACATTTAAGTTCCTCTTTTTTCGTAGTATATAAATTCTAAAATTATTGCATTTTATTTCTTTTTGCGTGTAACGACCGTGACGAGCAAACCACATACACTTATATTTAAAAAAAGACGTTGCGTACAAAAACAAAAAAAAAATAAAGTTAATTAATCGCATCGTGTCCCAGTTACTACTATTTGTTGATATACTTAGATTCGGCCAACCTGTGCACGGACGTTTCGCCATCACCCAGTTGCGATACCTGCAAAGCACCAAACACCGTAATAATGACACCTAGATGGCGCTTTCTATATAAATTAAAAAAAAAAACTTTGAAATATACATGTCAAATATACTGTTAGTAGATATTAAATACCCAGTAATTCTCTATTTACTATATAAGTAATTTATCTTTACAATGAATAAAAGAACAGTATGTAAAATCGTATGATAGGCAGCAGATTCAAAGAACATATAGCTCATTATCGCTATGAAAGAATCGAATCGACAAATTCGTTAAACGAGGAAAAAGGTCAACTGAAACGTTCAGCTTTCATGGATTTATTGGAGTAAAACGAAAACATGTTTGTGTTTTGTGCTACAGGCAAAAACCTTTTCTTTTTCTTCTATATATATATATAGGTAAAAGTAGGTTAATATCTTTTAGAGTAGGGATAGGGGAATTAAATTCTTTTTTCTCCCCCACATCATTCAGTCGTACGGTTGACAAAGAGGATCCACGAAATTCCGAAGCAATTGTTCCGAATTAATCAAATAACTTGTGCGAGGCGAAGTATGCCAATACTTATGTTTGTACGGATTTTCTCTTATATTTCTACATGACGTTCAGATAATCGATTCCCTGGCGTATTCGCAATAATAGAATTAATATTTTAATTTTTACGATTAATTTTAAAAATGTATTTACTCGATATATTTGGATCGATGCAAGATGTGTACACCCTTTCATATTATAATTGTGGAACAGTATCGCCAAATAACCGTGTTACTCCTTTGCAATGATGCTATAAAATATTAATACAAATTCATACACATCCTGTAGAATTTTTAACAGCACTGTATATGTTTAATCCTCGAGATTTTGGAAGATTATCAAGGGAAAATGCACTAATTCGTGATTATTTTTAAATCAAACTCTTATAACAATTGAAAAATAAGTTTTAAAAGTCGAAAGACAAGGACAATTAATTTGTCAAATTAACTGGATTACCTTGAATATTTATATCTAAGGCTAGGTGATTAACTTGGTATTGAATTTTATAAACAATTATTACGAATTTTCTGTTTTTTTTTTTTTGTTTTATTGCACAGTAAAGTAAATTACTTATACAGTAAAATATCTATACTTACTCGGTATTAAAAGATATATATGTATACAGGATGAAAAGAATCTATTTTTTTCATTTTTTATTGTTAATTAAAAACTATTTCAAAGAATTCTAGTAAAACTGTATGTTTGTGTAATAAGAATATGGCAAAAAGATATCCGAGCAGAAATAATAGCAATATAGCAGCGTATAACTATGAAAGGGAAAAATGAAGGAAAGCCACGAAATAGCTGCTACAAACAGTTTCTAAATGCTTAATATCAATCTCCACAATTGCATGGTTTGGTATTGCACTTATTCAGCAATGTAATCAATTTTTTTTTAATTTATATAAAAAAGATCGTTTAAAGTGATAAAAAAAATCATAATGGAAATATATTAAACAATATAATTAGCAATGTTAAAACATGAACGGTCGACACAATACGTATAGGTACATTACTCGAAGACATACATGAAACAATCATGCTAGATACACCATAACTCTACCAACAGTGGGCATGCAATTCTAGAAAAAATAAAAGAAATATGCAAAATTAGATGGATCTATTGCGAATATCATGCAACAATGGTATGATAACAATTGCTAAATGTGATATTACTTTGTATCTGTATTTTTTTTTAATTAATGGATAAATAACCTATCAACTGACTTGTAGAAAGTAAAACAAAGGCGTTTATTTTTGTAATATTGCTTTATTAAAACAAAAAAAAATATATAAATGAAAACAGAATACAGGACAATCCACATAACGTGCGCTACCCTTAAAAAAAGAATAATAAATTAAAATCAGCTGCAGTTCACAAATGTTTAGACATTTTCGCTCTTGACTGTACAAGGTTAAACACAAAATAACCCAAAGTAAACCAAATATTTCTTTACAGACATGTTCTACTTTTGTTCTGCAATTTCTCTTTTCTACGTAGCCCGTTACTTTGACACATATACAGCTGTAACATAATTTTGAGGTTACCATTAGATATTATTCGAAATGTAGTTATACAGGCTGAGTCAAAAGTAAGCTTACAATTTGATCGGAGGTAAAATGCACCTTATTTTTGACTTACCCTGCAACTACGTTTGCCTAAAAAATATAAACTATTATAAATTGGTGCTTTTAATTTCACTTCTGCGGTTATTAAGCAAGAAATGTATGGAAAATTGCGTATTATGTGAAGTATCCCATACAACTAGTTTCATTTTATATGAGATTAAATCGAGTGACATTATCACTAATCTCAATAAAAAATTGTATTTAGATATTAATGGAATGCAATATAGACATGTCGTTACCTTGAAATAGCACCCAAGGCACTAAAAACAATGCTTCTGCCATATTAAAAAGGGTGTGTATTAATAGTAATAAAGATAATTTAAAGATTTTGTCCAATAATTATATATAGGATGGAAAGAAAATGTAAACACATAGCAGAACTTTACCATACCTAATCGTGTGAAAATTATAAAGGTTACAAAATAGATGACAGCAGTTTTCAATAGAGTTTATTGAGCAATAAAATCAGCATATACAGTTTGTTTAAACAACAAAAGAATATATTTATATATTTACGGACGTTGTTTCAAAGCTTACTAGATTACTTGCTGAGAATATTGCGGACAAAGCAGATTGGAGGAAAACAAATTCTCATATCGACCATCCAGGCTGCGTTTCGCATTGTGCGTCCATAGATATATGTATACTCAAGACTTTTCTAAACAAACCGTATAGATGTCGCAACAGGAACCTAAACTTTAGCCTCCGCCTTCGATAATTCAGTTCAGATTACAAATATCCAAAGAAACATATGCAATTAACAAAAGATCCTTAAATTGTCGTGTGATGTAGGTTTTTGTACCCGGTTTAGGCAATTTTGGAAAGAATAAATAGTATTTTGACACAAATTTATAGAACAAAAATTTTTGGCTTTCCTTTCACGGAAAGATCATAATTCTTTAGGCATTGAACATACCTAAACTGGTTAATTAATTTTTTTCACGATTTTTAGGTATGTGTAAAAAGGTTAAAAAAGCATTATGCGCTCAACTCCTAAAATAAAATTCGTAGTATTTAATTTAATTTGAACTGAATATCTGAAAGGGTAGCTTGAAAGCAAAGGTTCTGTAGGAGGAACTAAATGCGGACAAGAAAAGAATATAACAATCTCTTAGATGAAAAAATTATAACAAGAATGGATTACATTATTTATTTCATCTGCTCAAGTATATATAGATCCATTTCGTATTGATTCTCGTAAGAACCGAGGCGGACATTCGATTAATAGGATATTATTTTAGTTAAGAGATAAGAGAATATTGTAGGATAATTTTAAAGAAGTCCAATTCTCCAGCAGTCCTAACAGATAATTTCAACATCGATAAGAGTGTGTTAAGGCAGTATAGGTCGTATATACATTCTACAGATAAACAAAAATATATATCATATCATAGCAAAGTATAAAATATGAAAAATAAATAAATTATAAACTATGCATTCTGATCAACAGTATGTTTCTTTGTTGTCTTTTTTTAAATTTTTCTCGACTACAATCAACCAAAAAAAAATTTTTTATATAATTTTCTAAAATAAATAACATTATATATAGATTATATTTATATGACTAATATATACAGATTTATAGTTTTTTTTTCTTTTACTTACAAGTAGGGCAGATTTTCTTTAGTCGAAAGTAACCCAATAGATACAAAAAGTAATATCTAAAATAGATCTATTTAATTGAACAGTCCGAAACAATCCAGCGACAAGGACTTCATGCAATCTAAAAGTTACGTCCTTGTCCAAAACCGTTTCAGAACTGTTCGAAACCATCTACAAGCAACAAAAACTAGTATAGGAAATATATCTGCACTAAAAGTAAGTTGCTAAATTCGTAATTTACAGAAAGAAGTTGAACTCTTACAAATAGGAGCTTTTAAAAATCATAGAAGAAATATGAAACAACTAAATGTAAAAAAAAATTACATATTACTCACTTAAATGATTACAGTAAATATATCAGTCAGTGTATTTACAGTTTAGTTTAGTTTTTCTAAAATCATTACGTATCCTACCCCCATACCTCTTTCAAATGAAAAATAATATCAATTAAATTTTTTTTTATACATTTCGAAGTAATCACGAAGGGATGGTCTTTGAAGAGTAAAATTTATATTAACCATTCTCTTTATAAATCATAAAGAAATTTTAAACGAAAAATTTACTATCGAATAAAGAATTTAAAGAAGAAAAGGTGGATAATATAATTTTGACCAAGAGTGTATATGCAATTACTTCTCACTTATTTATTTTTTTTCGTTAAAATAGTCAATAGCGCCTCCGTATGTAAGCGAAGCAAAGTTTTTTTTTTATTATTTTCTTATGTATATTATATGCATCATGATATATTTGTAGGATTATAATTTTCCATGACATGTAGTATAGTTCCTCTCCTTAGTACACTTAGTAGTAAGATATATGAAATCTAGTATAAATACAGTGCCGTACATAAAAACAGTAACGCATTAAATCCTAATATTTAGGTCACTTATTATAATATAAAGAAGTTACTTTAAAGCACGTACCAAAAGGCATTTAGGGGAAATCCCATACTATCTAACACCAAATAGGAGAATTGTTAGAGATTTCGAAAAACATACTTAATTTACTGTGCAAAGTTTATTAATTCTGAACATGATTCACAAAGCGAGAAGTTGCTAAAAAAAATGAATAATGCGTGGCAAAAAAGTAGGTGGAACCACTACACGATAGGTGATTAACACTGCACTCATCCACTCAAATTAAAGGGGAATTTAAGCCACGAATAAGTACTTCCACGTTTAAAAAAACGGCTTATTCAAGCAGATTTAAATGCAAAAAAGGTACCTAAATAAGAGCCAATTTACGACCTTCTTCAACAAAATATTAACTATAATACACTTAGAAAACTATAGTGATAGAAGTATAGTGACTCTAGCATAGCTAGCTTTTCCCTGGTAATGCGGTGGCTCTTTATGCAAGATAACGATCCAAAGCGCACTGCCTGAAGAGCGAAAAAATGATTTGAAGATAACAGAATCAATCATTTGCCCTGGCTTACCCTGGAAACTTTATAATGTAATATACGTTGTTGGGACGTATCGCATGTGGTAATTTTTTTTATAAGTACCATTTTTTAATTTTTAAGAAAATATGTTACTACTGCTATTTTCATGCACACCACTGTATATACTGCATTTTTTTTTTATCTGAAAAGCGTCTTACAAATAAGATTGAAGTAAGATATATAGAAGTAAGGTCAAACGAGATGTGCAAAAAAAAATACATTACACAAATCATAATCCTCACCGCGAACATTTTAACCCGCTACCCACTATCTGTCCTAATAAATAAAATTTGTGTTTCTCTTTGCTTTGTGTTACTTAATGCCTTATTATAAATTATAAAAGTTCAATTGTTTTTACATTAAAATTTAAATTGGAGTGTAGTTTATCTACTATTTTCTCATTATTTCCAAAAGAAAATCTTAAATAACTTTTTTTTGTAAATTTTTCTTATTGCTCAATCACACTCATTCGTCTTTAGTAATAAACAAAAATAGGACACTTTTTTTTTTTTTACTTTAAATATATGTACATTCGCCAACGAGCAAAATGACCGCTCATCCCAGTCCCAATCACAGTCTAGCGCTCGAGGATATGCGCACTGCCACCAAGAACAATAAACGGTGATCAGGGTTCGTATAAGCGGCCATTCTGTTTATCAGTGAATGTATATAGTTGTTATAGTGAAGCCTTCTTTACAGTATTTTTGGGTCGTATTAACTCCAATTACAAACAGAAATTCGAAATATTTCGTCTCTTCACCAGATTCCGGCGGTTAATGGGTGAAGTAAGCTGCTTGAATATAGTACCTCATTTCATCTCCATCCAATTTGAGGGAAAAAACATATTAAACGGTCCTTAAAGCAAATACTTTTAGTTTTAGAAGAATTATGTAATTAACCTATTGTCTATTTTATCTTTTTACTAAATCATACTAATGTTTTTTTTTGTAATTTTTGCAATTTGTAATTGTTTTTACGAATAAATATGCTTCTACTTACATAAAGGGCGCTATTTGCGCTAATTAGCAATAATAAACAAGTGACAATAATTCAACTAAGCTTCCGGTGGAGGTGGTGGGGGAACATCCGGAGGTGCATCTTGCGGTAACGGTGGCGCCCCACCAACCGCCGGCGGCGGTGGATGCGAATATAACCCGGGATAAATCGAATACGCGCCGTTACCATAAAGATACATCTGCGGATCCTGGTACATGTATTGCGGGGGCGGCACGTTCATGTTAGGGTGCATGGGAAGCGTCATATTGTAGGGGGGCGGATAGTAGAAGTTAGGCTGCATAGCCGGTAGTGGTTGTGACATGCAAGCAACGTTACTTTGTACTTTACTGTTAAAGTGTTGCTGTTGCGATTGTTGTTGTACTTGTTGATGTGGCTGCGGCCTCATCTTACTGTTATTATGATTACTATTACTGTTACTATTATTACTGTAAGTGCTTACCTTGTTGTACGAACTCCTGCCGTTCTGTTTGGAGTCGCTCGAGCGATTGTGGGTGGACTTTGACATTTTCACCGGCGGGCCACCATCGCGCGGAGAAGCCTTGTCCCTTTCACGCTTTTTACTTTCACCACTATAATTATTAATCACTTCTTTGGAGATTTTGATTTTTAACGGGGCTGGCGGAGGTGGTTCGCTGCTTATCGTATCCGGTTTGAGTCGATCTTTCGGGATTTTGATTTTCAAACCGGTACCGATTATTGCCGGATCCGGCGGTTGAATCTTATCCTTCGAAATGGTAATCTTGATCGGTTGCGCTGCCGGGGCCACTTCCAATTGTTTCTCCTTCTCTTTACTCTTATCTTTATGCTTCTCCCGATCCTTATCCTTGTGCTTCTTCTTCTTCTCTTTATCCTCTTTGCTACGATCCTTATCTTTATGTTTGTGCTTTTCTTTATTCTTCTTCTTTCGCTCCTTGTGATGATGGTCCTTCTCTTTGGGTTGTTCTTTAACCTCCGTCTTCTCAAGGGGAGACGTTATCGTAGGTAAATGGGAAACTGTATGACTCTCCTTCAGCAAATTGCTTATTAGGGTCGCGTTTGTTTCTATGCCGTTCACGATCGTTTGAGACGAAGATTGCGTGGAAACCGGATTCGTGAACGGAGGTATCAGATCCGGAGCCTTCATCTCCTTCGAGATTTCTTTCAATTGGTGATTGAGCTTTTCCGATTTCGTATCGGCTATCGGTGTTATGATATCGGGAACGTGGTGATTGACCTTGATCCCGATTGATGAATCACGTAGGAGAGTCTCGAAACCTTGCACCTGATCGATCTTCTTCATCACCGGCCGCAACTCCGGCTCCGAACTACTGCTTAGAGTCCGACTTCGCTGCTTCTCCGGCACGACCGCGTCAGGAGAATTAAACGGCGATATCGTCGGCGGTACGTGTGAGGTAGAGAGCGTTGTAGAAATATCCATCGTGCGCAGTGATGGCGGTGTTTTCAGCTGTACTGGTGACGTCTTCTCCGGCGAAAACAAGCTAGGCTTTTTCACTACGTTCTGTCTAAGCGGAAGGATGGTCTCCTCCCTTATCTTATCGTCGATCGTTTTTATCTTATCATCGATAACGGGTGTGTATGAATTAGTGCTGGCGTTTATAGCGCTGGTATTGTTTCCGTTGTGTGGTTCCGATTTGTTGCCTATCGACAAAGAATTCATCGAATTCATCTTGGGGACGGATTTCGATACTTCAGTTAAAGAAGAATTGGTAAAAGGCGATTCAATCTTATTGCGCGAGGTAGCGTTTATCGATTTGCTCAAGAAGGAAGAAGCCATGCTCTTATCGTAAACGCCGGCGTTGCTCAGATGCTTCTTGAGGTCGTTGACGTGCGGCTGCTGCAGCTGCTGTTTGGAATCGTCGAGATGGCGACCGGAAGACGATTCGTGCTTGTTAAGATGCTGTTGCGACGATGATTGTTTATTCGGATCAATCGAAGATCTACTACTACTATTACTACTAAGCCTTAGCATATCACCGCGTTGTTTATCCATATAATTACTACTGTCACTATTAACGTTCAGTTTCAACATACTATCACGTTTTTGCTGCTGCTGCAGCTCTTTGTCACTACCGCGTACTTGTAAGTCTCTACTATTGCTAGTACCACTCGGCATTTTAACGCTATTGCTGTCCGTTAAATCGCGCGATTGTTCCCGATAGTCTTTTAGTCCGATATCTCTCGTCGCTTCGCGTAGCAAGTCTCTATGGGGATCCGGACGATTCGTCGGCGGCACATAACCGGACGATGGTGGTCTACCGTGCGGCTTTAGCTTGGGATCGACGGGCGGCTTATGATGGCCATGCGGAAGCGGTTGTTTGTTGACCGAATTCGGCGCCGCCGGCTTCGAAGACGAATGCCTCGCCATCCGCTCCACCTCCCGTTTCTCCCTGTACTCTCGGTCGAGCGATTGCTGACCGCTAACACTCGAACTACTTCCTTCGTGCGGCCTCAGAGGTCTAGGTTTGTGCGAATCGTCTACGGAACCTAGTAACAACATTGCCGTAGGTTAATAGAAAAAGAAATGATACGGCAACATTCGATATGGAAATAGTACCTTGTTTATTACTACTGTCGTGATGTTGCCTATGGTGTTCCTCTTTCGGGTTATCCGTCATTATAGTCGCGACCTTTTTCTCAGTATCCTGTAAAAACATGGTATTAATTGCAAGGATCGACTCAAACCAGGGATGAGAACTCAGAATCGAATAAAAAAACCATTAGTGCATTAGAACTTTTAAATTTCGCGTATTTTAGCGTAGGCAATTCTATACTGCTCTAAGCTACAGCTCTGTTCGAACCTGCAGTCTCGAACGGTTCTAGCTGTTCTTGACGAAGAGCAAATATTCGAAATTCTTACCAAACATATCTGCTATATTTGTGCAATAGCTAGTGTTTAAGATATAAAAATTTCGTGAAATAAGTTGTATTTGATTTACAATGTTAAAACTAGACACAGTCAACTATCCTTGTTGGGAGTATTGTCAACGTCTGCTGCTATCCGCATAGAAGTAATCCTTCAATCTTGAGGCGACAGACAATAGATCAGTGGCTCTTAATCTTTTTAGTGATCAGAAAAATACATATAAAAGAATATTCAATTTGCAATGACTACGTTATTGTTGTTTATTCATATTAATTATTTTTTAAAACAGCCGCGCGTAAGTTGTCACAGATTTAAAAATTATGAAAACAACAACAATTTTTAATAACTACAAGATTCTAGTAAATATAAACCAAAAATAGAACTTCATATTTTTGAACCTGATACCGTTATCTATGTAAAAACACAACAAAAAAATCGAAGATAAAAACTCCTGGAGGAATATTTTACAACAATAATTTGTGGAATTCTTTTTGAGAATTGTAAAATTTAAGAATATCTTGTAATAACAGAGATAAATTGCTTAGAACATTTTTGAACGTATTTTTTTGTAAATAGAGAAAATACTCACAAACGGCGAATAACCCCCGATTGCCATAATTTTTTCTTTCAGCCTAGAAGGGCACCTTTCAAATATCGTCAAAAATTCCTCTGTCAATTGCTTCAGTAAGTCTGCAGTTACTGTAGAATCAACGTACGAGAACCACTCCCTTCTCTCGTTCGAAAGAGGTATCTCCCAGTTCGACCACTTACATACAAGGTGGATGCAGAAACACGCCACCACAGTCGGTTTGTATTGTAGGCACATTGTAGTAAGATGCAGACTGAAATAAGATAAACACAAAGTAGAAATCATCGGATGGATTACAATTCTTATGGATGTTTGAGTTATTTTCATCTTTCAGTCAGCAATCGATAAGAATAAACCATGTTTTAATATATATAATAACTCTCGTAATTTTAGATCGATAAGCAATTCGGTTTCAGTTCGATGTAATTTAGTTCGGCGCCATCTACGACGGATGTTTTCAAAGTTCTGGGAATTGTGCTCTAATTAAAGTATGCAGAACTGATGGGCAATGCTATTGGTGATAGGCAAGTCTTGACATGTCTACGCAGCTATCCAATGTAATATAGTTCAGTCTGAGCCAGGTGTTCGGCTGATATAGATGCGTTTCCGTAGTACTGTTTTTATAAGTATGGAAGACGCGGTTAAATCTCAAAAAGCAATAATTTTCTTTTCGTGGACAGAGGCTAGGAAAACAAAACAAAATCAACGTCTGCATGAAGTGTTTGGCGAGTTTGCAAAATCTAGTAGTGTATATCGGTGGATCGATCGTTTTAGAACTACTGGTTAGAAAACTGGTAGAACATCATTAGAAGACGATCCGCGCAGTGGTTCCCCGAGTACGTCGGTAAACGAAAGAAACATTACTGCCATAGAGGGCCTATTGAAAGAGGAATGACTATTCATCAAATTAGTGTACGCCTAGGAATAGGTACACGACAAGTTCATTCCATCTAACATGATTGTTTGGGCGTAAACACCCGCTGGGTGCCAAGACTGTTGGGACCGGAACAGAAACTTAGTAGGTCTGACATTTGTCGTCAACTCCAAGAGCTATTAGAATGGCGTAAACCGGAAGAAGGTGCGTGCAGTTTCGTCTGTTAGAAAGGTAATGCTTACTGTATTCTGGGTTTGCGAAGGGAAGATTATTTTTATGGATTATCTGGCGAAAGGTACTACAATTTACGTAGAATATTATTCGAATTTATTATCCGGTCCACTGCGGCAAGCACTTGTCAGCAAACGGCCTGGAAAGTTGCATAAGCGTCCGTTATTGCAACAGGATAATACGAGATTCCCTACCGCAAGAATGTTTTGAACAATTTATGATTGGAATTGCTTCCGCATCCACCTCACCCCATCTCGCAGCCAGTAATTTTCATCTGTACCCAGCTTTGAAAAAAGATTTACGGGGTGTTCAATTTACGCGTTTAACTGACGTAAAACGTGTCATAAATAGGTGGACTGCTGAGATACGGAAAAATTTCTTTAGGGACGCCTTAAAAAAGTTAGTTTATCGTTGGGGTAAATGTATTCAGTTAAATGGAGATTATGTAGAAAAGTTACATTGTAATATTGATGAAAACCGTCAGGCTGCATTATACATTGTATTGCATGTGGTACAGAGTACAGTGCCCTGAAGCTGAAAATATGAAATTAAATAAAACATTAAGAACCAAGCGATTCAAATTCAGGTGTATTAAAAATGCTCTTGAGCAGTAGAAGTATAAATTACTTGTAATACTTGAATGTTAATCAATTATTTAAGTTTAAAAAAGCAAGTAATATTCTTTTATTATTCTTGTTAATAATTCACAACACGTGTTCCTAAAATGAGTGACTTCTTCAAAGAGAAAAACAAAACCATTAATAAATCCACAAATACCAAAAAACACGCTTGGGTGGTTGAATCGATTGTTATCCTTTTCCTCCACAATATAATAAAAAGATTAACAAAATGGTAGCAACAGTTCATCAGGTAGGGCCAATTTATGATGAAATAAACAACATTATGACATCTGAAAGATAATGTTGTTGCATGGGGTATGGTGTTGCTTAACATGCATCCAAAAGGGTTCGCATTCTTAGAAGCATATATTAACACGATATCGTGGCTTCTAGATCTTAAGGGAATTGGTGACACAGTGCTTAGCGTGTTCGAGTCCCGCGGTGACAACTCTCAGAGTCAGATTTTCGTGGTTTCGCTCACTCGAAAGCAAATCCTGAAACTAAACATCTTAAGACGCTCCGCGGATCCGGGGATAATAACAACTCATGGTCGCCCGATGCCTCCTGTAATTGACAAAAACTATTGGGAGATGCAAAACTACAAATTATTCTCATTATTACTGTTATTAAAGATGTAAGAAATTTATAGGATGCCAATCAAAACCACATGTTTTGCATACCAGCAGTCATTAAAACTGCTTCAAAATAACTCAATCATCAACTAAATCTCAAATTCTAAGATTTACCAAAGATAATTCATACTCACCTATTACTAGCCATAAAATAAGAGGTTTGAGCTAAATCTTTACTCGCTCTAACTAGATGACAACACCTAACGACGTGTGTATGAGGATGATCGATGGCAACATCAAAACCAAGCGTTTGAAGTAAAATATTCTCGTTAAAAACTAAGTCTTGCGATTGAGCTTGATACCTGTATTAAAAGAAAACGAATCGAAATTTAATAATAATAATAAATGGCGATAAATGAAACGTACCTTTCAGAGTTTATTTCAAATCTCGTGTCGTGCGGATTCTTACATAGATTTGCGTATTTTATCACATGTTCCAGCTTCCGCGGTTGTTCCTCGACCTTAGCCGCTAAGAAAATAGAAGCGGATGCTATCGACGCCCATGGAAATTGTGTGAATGAGTGGAAAACGTAGAACCTATGCATATAAACGATTGCTGTGTTGATGCATAATTGCGAACTGAAAAAGATCTGTTAAGGAAAATTTCTGACGAAAATGATCGTTTAAGTATGAAGTAGAATGAGGCATGCTATTTATGTGCTTTAAACTAAATGGCTTCGTAGGTTTTGGGGTGTTCTGTGATGTAAAGATCAGAAACGCAGGTTTTTCGGTACTTATAGCTAGAGCCTATCTTTACTAACAACTGCTAAATTAAGTAAAATTTAAGCTCATATTTAGAAGCAAAATACATGCATTTTTATTACAAAATTTACCAAACAAGATATCTAATTGTGAACTGTATTTAATTTTAAAATGCGAAATTGGACTTGAACACAGAGATGTGTGTGGTACACGTGAGTACATATATTTTAAATTGAAATAAGTAAAACTATATTATTTTAAAATATTTTTGTTAGTTTTATTGTTTATTTTACGAATCTGAAAAAAGGAAAGCTACTCATTACTTTGGGATAAATTCTTTACTTTTATAGATTTATTACCTTCTTGTTCAAATATTTAAATAAAAGTACCGGGAAGCTCGTCATTCAATCAGATTACCTTTCTAACATAAATATATTTGATTCAAGCAGGTACATTTTTGTTTTGTCTCCCCCCGAGTACTTTCTACCACTCGTAGCCGTGCGCTTGGATTATTGTAGGATTCGCAGGTAGATTTTATTACTGCCATTTTAGTTTATGATGGGTATTCCCAATAAGCGCGGTTCTGGACTTTTATTTGCTGAACCTAAGTACTTGGCCTTGCCACCTGGAAAATAATATCGATATTTAGTTGTTGCAAGGGGGAGACAAAACATAAACCGGCCAGTGTACGTAAAAACAATGTATCAACAAATTTTGTTTGAACATTTATACATAAAAGATTTAAATAATTCCATTAATAAAAATTGAATGAAAGACTAGCTTATTTCGTTTTCGTTTGACATGAAATTAAAAAAAAAAACATCAAATTTCATATTAAAACAGAACGGATAAACATTGAAATAACAAAATATCAACTTGAATTGAGAGATATTAGTTCGTTAAGTACAGAAAAAATGGTTAAAACTTATGAATATCAAAATGATCACATAAGCAACGTATATCGCAAGAAATCAGTTATTTTCAATCAGAACTGGATCTAAAGTATTTCAAATACCAAGCATTCAGGCAGAGTGCTTTAAGATAACGAGCATCAAATATTTCCATTTACAAAAGTGCTTGAATACTGTCTTTGAGAAGTAAAGCAGCAAATAGTGGCTGTAAACATATCAAGTACAATGTACCCATTTTAAAGTATTTGAAGTCCTTAAACTACTTTGAGAACTGCTAAAAGTGCTTCAAGTACTTAAAAAGTGCTTTAATGCCTTAAACCATCTGCAGGATAGTCCAAGCAAGTTAAGAAAAAGAATTCGCAGGAAAACATTGAACATATTATTACATATTTTATTTGAAAATAAACGGCTTTTCATCTGTTCTGTTTAAAGCATTTCAAATAACAAATATCCTCCTTTGAGAGTAATTGAAGCACAGTACTTGAAGCTCTAAAAATGCTTCAAGCGTCACATCGAAGCACTTCACATTAAACTTAATTATTGCTAATCATTTTTTGGAAAATTAATAACAATAAATATTTAATTTTTCTCTATTTTGTGAAATTAAAGTAACACATCAAATTTCATATTGAAACTGAAGAAATTGACATTAAAGTAGTAAAGGAGAACAATTTCCATCTTATGGTAATGTGGAATTGAAAGGTAATAGTTCGTCAAGTACAAAAAATTGTTAGAACTTATAGACATAAGCGATAGATAACACACGAAATTGATTATTTTTAATTAAATATTACCACAGTATTCAAACAGAAAGTATATTCGTATGCGCTCAGTTGTTTTACGAAACTATTACATAAAAAAAAATGAAGTGAATCATTTCGAAATAGATGAATGTCTCAAAAAATATAAAACTTTTACTATTTTTAAACATCTTTTATTTCCATATTTTCTCTTTTTACAATGACCTTTATAACACTAATAATGATACACAAACAGTACAAACGAGAAATAATATTTAATCGTTGAAATACCTGTAACCAAGAAAACGTAAAATATAATTAAAAAAAAATCTTTAAACCTGCGAACTGAATGCATGATGTCTGTAAATTAAATCGAATTAAAACGGAAGCTTTGAATAAAATATTTTAATTTAGCAGCCGATCGACTTGTATTTCTGCGAATTTCTTGGAATGATAAAGCATTTATGAATGATGAATCATAGAACTGTTGTTTTGAGCTTGTTTATCAGACCGATTTTTACGAATTTAAAGTGGGGACAAGTGCTACATCATAATAGAAATGGCGTAAATAACCTCTGTGACCTAAAAAAAGTAAAACGTCCCACGGCGTTGTGGGGCTCGTGGGACGCGAAAATAACGTTCCTAGGCTCAGTATGCATATGAAAGATGCATACTAGAGCCCCTTATTCGCTTAAATAGCATGCCTCATACATACAAAGATTAATCATGAGTGGTAGCATGGTCCAAGGATACACTTTAAGTTTCTGGCCCATATCTTGGATAAAATTTGCGGCCTGCTGCCTGTAAGATAATTCCTTGTAGTTTTCGATCCCGCATTGTCTTGATGGTGAATTTTCCAGACGTTCCTTAGAAAAATACCATTTCTCATCGCTGTTAGCCATTTACGCACGTCACGAAACGCAAAAAGAGCAATGCAGATGTCGCTACGCGTCACAAAAATAATCCGGTGCATTTGATTACTTTAAAAAACTATCGCACAGTACTAATAACACCATTATTAAGCTAACTTGTAAGAAAAAACGGTACTAATAAAATACCAATCGTTTATCAATAAATAATAAATACTGACTTTACGGTATCACAATTTTTAATTCTAAACAAGCAGCTGTCCTTGCGTCACTACGAACTAGGAATTCCCAGAATATTCACTACTGCTAGATATTTACGCTTTTTTTCTCAGGTAAACCTTTCCTATTACGATAATAAATGTTTAAAACTGTAGCCCTATACCCGATCGTTACTATAAGTGTTTATATTGTTATGTGCGAGGTAGATTACTTATTATTTTCTAAATACATACACAAAGTCTTGTAATTTGATGTTATTCACTGCTCGATGGCCGACCAACCACACGAAACAACATCACTATTATCACAGCTAGTATTTTGGTTAATTAACAAAATTCGACGCAACACGTACACGCTTAATTATTTATATAAAATTAGATTTCTATAAAAATATATAGTCACTGTTTACATCCCTACACATAACCAAGCAATCTAACAAACAACAAATACTATGATGACTAACGCAGTGCGGAAATAAGCAGCGCCAACAACGGAAACGAATAGAAACGATGCCCGGCAAATACGATTGTGTTATGTTTCCAAGCAATTACAAATTAAACGCTGCTTCTTTAAGAAACATCTGTGTCCATATTAAAAAGCAATAGAGCACTTAGCGCAAGAGAAAACCATTTAAATATACAAATTATATCGAAAATACCGCGGGACATCTTAAATTTTCCAGAATGCATGTGCTCAAGTCTGTTAAATTAAACGCTGCATCGCCGAACAGCCTGGCTGCCGCGAAGGTCGCCGCCCTGAGAATGCAGTTACAAATCGAGTTGCAAAATAAAAGGCAGTGTGCCTACAAGCCATATGAATGCAGCCAGTTAAGTTTAGACGGGTATAAATATTGCTTGAGACATATTTTAGAGGATAAAAATGCACCTTTTAAACAATGTTCGTACGTATACACGACGAATGGAAAACGATGCTATATGCCTGCTCCGAAATCGAATAAAGATTTTGGAAACACTAAGTATGGAAGCGACATAAGGACGAGTACGTAGCAAGTAATATTCTATTTTTATTCTCAGTTATTGCAATGAACACGCATTAAAAACGCATCTAAGCAGAGTCAAACATGGCAGCAGACATCCACCACCTCAAACAGCTGAAGTTTTGCTACATTCATTGTCTCACTATGTTCGAAAGCCTCGAACTAGAACTGTTTCATCTAGTACGCAATGTTCAGATGATAATGATAAAGCAGCGCCCATCGAAGAAGGTGAAGTTAAAGCAACTAAGTCGTTAGATCCTTTTGGTATGTATTGCTATAATCTATTGTGAAACTATACATTATTTTTTTTATTAATTTCAGTGGATATCGACAGCACTAGCGTAAATGCATCATGTGCCGAAGTTCTGGATATGTGTAGTGAATCTGAAAGTGATGTTGAACCATCAATGTTTGCTAACGTTTGGCATGATGCACAAGCTGACAGTTCCGATAGTGAAAGTATAGATTCAGATCAAGAAGATGTTTTAAAGTAAGTAATGCTGTTACATTTAGTCTTAATCTCATTTATTTCAATTTCAGGCATGCAAATGTATATACAGCTGAAGAAATAACGTTAGTTACCAGAGATAAATTAATTCGACTACAATCATTGTACATTGAGCAATACCGTTACCTACAGCAAACTTTACGTGAGAAGCGACGTAAATATTTGCACAACTTGAAACGGGAAAAGGAGAGTTATTGTAAGTTATTGCGTTGCCAAGATTTTGAACGTCCTCATTAAAACTTATTGCCTTTAGGTAGCATACAAAATCAAGTGCGTGATAGTGTAAAAGAGCAACGTTTGTATAAGAAATTGAAAGCTTACAATATGTATCATCGTAAAAGCGGAATGGAAGCGATTCTTAATAAAAGGCTGCATGATCTACGTTCAAAGGTTAGTACCATTAATTTTATTTAGTATGTTACCTCTACATATATATATATATTCTTTTAGATAACGGAAGGTATCGCACATAAACCTCATACTTACGTTAAGTGTGCTTTTGTGGAAGGTGGTGTCAAATGTGGAGAAAGGGCACTACCTGTTGCAAGGCATTGTCGGAAACATATTCTTGAGGCAAGAATATTTATTTTTACATATGCTATTTGATTTAATATTGCTGCTTCTGTAATAATGCACAGGATCTTTCTTTTTCAAGTTAATTAATAAGAAACTGCCTTTCAATGCAGCAAATAAAAATGTAAAGAGATACGTAGACATATTTGATACTATTATCAAACTGTTTTCATTTAAAGTATCTAATTACTTTTTTAGTATAGCTATCTCTCATAGACCGAGAGTGAAAATAAAATTTTATTAAACGGATTATCTTAAAATACTAACTAGTTACAATAAATTTGGCGATCAAGTGTTGTTTATATTAATATTTCTAGCATTGAGAGTACGTAAAATGCATGATAGAATGATACATTAACTCTATACGTCTGCTTTAACACCTGTAATTACTATGAGCTTAAAATATTCGTTTCTTTTTATGAATTCCATTTATTTCGTACTTCTTTGTTACAAAACTACAATAAAATAACACTAACAACGAAGTAGAATTACGTTTTTATAGCAGATACGAATATTTGGAGTAGACGTAAATAAATATCGTCACGTCGTTATCGCAATCGTGTATCGTTAAGATAATTTTTTACGCATAATTTAACGAGTTGCGTGAAGTTTTTATCATAATTTACTTATTTAGGTTTACATTTGGTATAATGTAAGCATTCCCATTAGGCTTATCTTGTATTTGTTTATACAAGGTGAGTCTGAGGGAATGGATCAAACTCCAGGGTTGCACTGTACACGTGTAAATAATGTAGTATAATTTTCAACTATTCTCAAATTGTAGAGTAATTAAACATTTTAACTAACTGTAAATGGTTCAAATTTTCGCTTGTATTCACTACCTATATGAAACCCGTATAAAACAAAGTCAGGTACAGTGAAAGAATTTAATAACCGTGGTGTGACGTGTATCTTTATGTTTATTTTATCTTTATTTATCTTCATATATTGTAAATACCTGTTCTATTCTAAATAGATCCTATAATAAAACGGGAATTATTGGCAAATATTACGTCTGCCTTTAATACTCATGAATTAAGTTCGGCACTTTCCATGCGCTTCACGGTTGTAGGTGTGGGGGGTGGTCGTTCGGGTGTGTGATTCGTAATATATGGGCAAGCGACCTTATTGCAGTAGCAACGCATCCAGTATGTGTTTGGCGCACATCACTACATTCACGTATTTCTTTCTTTACTTGCAAACACCGCGGTTATTAAATTTTTTTCATTGTACATTCATGTGTTTTCACTTCTTCAGTTATCACATATGATGTACCGGCCATGTGAATTAATCCTTTCGAGCCTCGAAGTCATTTCAATAATTGTGCACTAATTCGACTAGAGATACTGCAGTCGATATTAAAGAAAGATATGAAACAAAGTATAAAATATTTAAAAAGTGAATGGCGTTTTTTTAAACATTTATTGAAACAAAGCTGTGATTAAAAGAAAATGTTGTATCGAATGAAGATGGGATAAAAATGTATGAGTTTTTACAAATTATTTTCACGTGTACAATATACTCCTGGAGTTTGGTTCGTTCCTCCCGACTCCTCCTCTATATCATATACAGAGTGGTTTTCTTGGAAATAACAGATACAATTGTATGTTTATTCATTTTATTTTGCTGCGAAAATACTCTAGTAAAGCATTATATAATCAACGTGAGGTATCCTGTACTCATAAACCTTACGTAGTTGCGAATCCATTGTGATTTTTTTTAGGACCCTAATCAAGTTCTCTTCCGCCAGTGTGGTAAAGTAAGGGCTGACATCGAATGTAAAACACCAGTAGAGGCAATTTTTGACGATTCGACGTGTCGCCTGCACATGGACATTCCACCCATACGTTCATATAATCACGTTAGGGTAAGTGTTTCCTCGTTCCAAAACCAAAACGATGTAACCGATAAGAAATAAAGTTATTTCGAAACAATGTCTTTGAAATTATATCACCTACAGTAAGGATTTTTCCAGTTTCTCTGGAAATAACAGCATTGATTTTAAAAGCTTAAGTAAGTATACCCCAAATGATAGGTTTATTGGTATATTGAAAAGAATGATATATGAAACAGTGATACAACAGCGAGTTTAACGTTTGAAACTAATTTGTGAAGTAGGAATTGTCTGATATTAATCACTGCTTCTTATATCGCGATTGTTGTTTCTTTAATTTTACGTTCTTGTCTCGTCTTGAAACAATTGTATTTTTGTGTTCTTTTTTTTAACTAAATTACCATTTTTATTTGCAGAAAGATTCAGAATCAGATTACGATGATGTAGATCATAACAATTCTGTCTTAAACAGCAATATTATTAAAACAGAACAATCGCTAAAAACAGAAAATTCTAAGTATCCGGTATTCGATAACGGTGCACATTTATTGGTAAACGATATAAAACAGGAGGAGGTATCATTAGATTGTTTCGAGAACAACAGTGATACCAGTACGCAGATGGTTATAGACGAGCAGTGGGTGCAAGGCGATTCTCCAGATTGCAATGTTGATATGCGGGACGAATTTAGCGGTGAAGATACAAAATCGGGCGCGAAAAAAGATACGGTTGATGCTAAATATCCTGACGAGATTAAACTATTGGATGATGCAGATCATTGATATATTCGTGTGTTTTTTAAAGTACGTTTTGATTATATAAATGTTCTGAACGCTGTTGCATTGTTTTCAAGATTTTATGGTATTTAATGTGAATAGGATTTTAGAGGTTACGTTTTTTTGTCATATCGATAATATTTTATAAGATGTTTCCCTAAATATTATGTTTTAATAAAATTAATATATACATGATATGCCATTTCATTTCTTGATGCCTTTAGTACTCAATACTAGGAGACTGGAGCCAATAATTTGCTTGCAGCTTAGCTTAGACCCATAGTTAAAGGCTACACTTATTCGTCGTCACTAAAATTGTGCTCGTGAAAGTCAATTTTGAAATTTGCAAAAAGGTAATAGTCACTAGGGACCATATCGGTACTATAAGGAGAATTATCGATTTAGCGAAAGCGGAATTCGTGAATTACAGCTTGTGTAATTCTAGCAGTGTGCTTTGGTGCATTATCATGAAATTGACAGAAGTGATGCATAATGTGTCCCGATGACTGTAGTGTAGTGACAGATCGCCTTCAGAATCCCAGAAAATCGTAGCCATTTTTTTGTTGGCTGACTGAAATTTTCTTGGCGTTGCTTTTTCTTCTCACCTACATTCCATCAACTACCATTTTGGGCAAAGGATCACGGCGGAGAACCGTAGTTTCATCAACAAATCCACAAGGTTTTCTTCGGAGAGCTGAAAAAAGAATCGAGCACATTCAGCACGACGTTTCACAAAAAAAAAAACCGGGATTAACTTATTATTTTCTCACTACATTCAGTTGCAAATAAAGATCGACGTACACTCGAAACGGCTGTTCCGAATTAGTTAATTGAACTTGTGTGGTGCGGAGTGTGCCGATACTTTAGTGTTGTTTGCCATATTACCCCACAATCCCTGCTAACATTATTGATTATAAGCCTTACGGTAACTAATATTGTAGCCAATTTTATTTTGATATTCGTTTCCTTGATCATAGTGGAAATTTTCAATTCTCATTTGTATATTCTAGAATAAATAAAACAAAACCTTTAACACAATAAGCTTTTTAAAAATAAAAATAACACAAAATCTAAAGAATAAAGAAATGTAGCACTGCAGTATTTTAACAATTAACAAAAAAAAAGAAATAAAGAGTTAGATCAGTCGTGTACAAATAAAAACGAAACTACAAATATGTGTATAAATGTTATTGCGTATGATAACGTTATAAATTACAAAAAAAGGAGAAATGAGAAAAATGGTAGGCGACATTTTTTTATAATCGTTATTCTAAAAACTACTCATAGCCACTTAAAAATAATGAAAGAACCAAAAAGACATATTTCACGTACGAATAGCATGATGTTATTTACAATTGAACGAACAGCTTTGTTAACTAACATCATGATATTAGCCTGCAGCTGAAATGAGATCCCGAAAAGTAAATTACAATAACTATAGATGACAAACACTGTATAAACACGGTAGAGTCATTTTTGTGCAGTCATTTATACAACAGATTCTTGATTTATGTAGATTTAAATCAGAAATGAGCTACGCAGCATTGAACAAACAACGTGAATTAGAACATACGTTATAATTATCTAGACGCAACATTAATAGGATCATTATTTTCTGCTAACTTGAACTTGAGTATGAACCATGTCTTTTTATCCGCAATGTCAATTATTTCTACATGAGGAGAAAATAAATTAGCTCATTTCTAATCTGATTGATAAACAATTATGCATACACATAATGTAGATTACCACATGAACATTACAAATATCTATTACTTCCTCCGTCCCAAATTATAGTATACTTTTCTCTAAAATTCATAGATTATCGCAAGGCAAATTGTAGAAAAGAGAGAACATCACAACAATTAGCCTATAAATAATACGAATGAGTTAATAGTTACGTCGTACTCCGTTACTTCTGGAAGAACTTGAAGTATTTAAAAATTTCGATTTTTTAGATTGAGATATGATCGGTAAGTATATGTACAGTATGCCTAATCTTTGGTGGCGAGTGGGGGGAAATCTATTGCGCAGAGTGGAATAACATTCAAAGAGCGAGAGATATACATAGAAAACATACAACGTATAGGATACATATTAATAACAATTGCCACGGTGACGTTCGCCTGGTTTCGTTGCTGCGCATCTAATTAACCGCCTTCTAAAATCTGTAGCTACTATGCGGCATGCGAAATACTGTGCAGAGGAAAAACATAATATTATAAAAAAAAGACAAGGAGGTTGTTTCCGTATTAAAGTATTTAATGCATTAAAATTGAGATAAACTTGAAAATCGACTATTGTTTCTTTTACTATTATAAGACTTACGGAAAACACCAAGAAAGATTCTCTCTTCTAAACGAAATATACAACAAAGGCTTTATGGTTTGAAAGTGGTCCTGTAGTTTGGATAAAAGAAACACCACCATAAGCTGAGTATGTTAACAAGGCGATGTTAAAAAAGCACTTCATTGTATAAATACCAGAAGAAATTTCATTCCAGTTGGAGGATACAAACTTTTAGTTGAATTTCTGCCTCGTAAGTGTCAGGCGATCATAGTTACCAAGAGCAATACAACTAAATATATATTTTTTAATTCTTGTATATTCTCGAAGAATCCTTTTTTTTTTTATTCGCCGTATTCTTAAACATTAACAATATTTTTAATTCACTAATTCCGTTAGTTAAACTAATTCATTCATTATATTCATTTATACATAAATATTGCTTCGTTACCATTTTTCGCACGCCACTGTAGCTATGTGCGTAGCTATATACAGCTGTAAATAAATAAACTTTGAACACTTTGCTAAGCGATAGTGGAGATGATATCAAGAAAAAAGTTCTAATATACAGAGGTCAAATACTCATTGGTTTTTCAGATATGAATTGTTTTTATTTGGGGTTATGCAAAACATATTGTTTACGTCACGAACGTTAATACAGAGTATGCACTTTGGTAGAGAATAGTAGACGGTGGCCAACAACTAGGAAATCAAGGTGCTCTCAATCAAGCGTTTGAGTCTCTTCGACAACCATCCGCGATAATTTTAAAGTTAGAGAGTACGTTAAATGCGTTGTTTGTTGTTAAGTTTTCTTTTAAATGCCGTTATCTCGGAAACCAATGAGTATTGTGCTTCAGTGTAATAAACTTTTTTCTTGCTAATCATCTCTACTATCACTTACCAAAGTGTGTGAAGATTATTTATTAACACCCTGCCTATGAAAAAGTGTTTCACTTATGTCAAGTTAAAAGATCACGTTACATCGTGCTTGATGAAGACGAATCAAAAGCGTGTTGTAAAAGTACTCGTGTTTATGATTGCAGAAGTCGGGCTTTAATATGATTTTGTCAAAAGACAATAATTTGACGGAGAGTTAGGATTCAGATCATATGCTAATAAAAAGAAAGAACAAAGGACGACTATTGATTGCATCTTGCCGGCCATTAGATCCAAATTTCTATTCGCGCATACACATACATAAATGCAAATTCCCACGCTTGCAACAACGAGGACGAATTGCTTGCTGAAGCCCTAAAAATCGCCAAAAAATTAATGCTTCATTTCACTAATTTTTGTAATGCAACAAAGGATGCATATACAATAATTTGAGACATAGATAAGAGGGAAATATATCATATTTTGGGACAGAGAAATACTCAATCATTTCTAAAACAAAATGCACCCTGTTTTCTAATAGCACGTATAGACATGTTGAAACTGATACCATTATTTTGTAAATAGTTATTAACCAATAGAAATCACTAATATAGATATATATTATATAAAATACTGTTTCTTATATTTTAAAGTAGTATAAATAGCAAAAAAATTAATGTACGTTGTCCCAAAAATAAAACTGGGACTGGAACAGTGTACATTAAAGTTTAAACTTGTTAAAGATTGCTATATACATATTGTAAATACTTATACATACATGTTTTTTTTCCCAGAAATACTCCTTCTACTACCAAATAGTATGTTTACAAAATGATTACAAAATGTTTACAAAAAGAAAACTCAAAACTACGTATCTTTACGATCTAGAAAATTTACCGCAATCAATGTTATGAGTAATTACAATGATTGTGTTCATATAAAATTTCCATCATATAAAAATATAATATGACAAATATTCAAGTTTTACCAGAAATGATTTTATGAACACTATTAGGATTATCAAGGAAAATAACCAAAAACCTTTCTTGAACCAGCAAGAATTTCAATGTGCAATAAATGCAAATTTTACAAAGCACTTGTATTAAAACATAATAAAACGTATTGCATTTATTCCGTTAAGAATTTCTTAATGAAACTTGAACATTTCTCGTATTAAATCCTATTTTTGTTTAATTTCACAAAAATGTTAAAATCTAAATAAATTTGAAGAGACATTAAACGAACAACACTAATTTCTACCTTAAATCACTCTCACTTAACCATAATACAACATGCATTTAGAAAAGTTATCTTAACAATTATTTACTCGCCACTACCCTCGTTTGATAATCTTCTTTTTGCATTCGATATGGGGTTCCCTAATATTTTATTGCGCTATTTCTACGTCAACGTATTCTTTTAAATAGCTAGCAGCAAGAGCTCACTGGTTACTGTATCGAAGAAAATAGCACCAAGGTTAAAATAGTTTATAGCACCGAAATCCGAGGAATCACGTAGGCCTTACTCAAATCCAAAACTTAACATTTATTGTTCTAGCATCTTTCGACTGTTAAAATCATTAATTCGTTTAGTTTCGTATTAAATTAAAACAAAAGCTGGCTGTGTTCTTGTTTAACTAGTGTTATTAAATTTTTTTTAATGCTAGCAACTTCTACTTTTGCATTACTAATTGACACTAGAGTTCGATAAACCCTAATGTCACATAAACACACGAAGAATTATCTTCTAAGCAGAGAGGTTGAAAGGAAACGGAAAATATTTTGAATGCGTTAGCGATATAATTTTACACAACTATCGTTCGTTTGGCACAAATTTGGCGCCTAATCAAATTAATGATACAGCCAACATATCTAAAATTCTCCTATCAATGAACTAATATAGTCCAACTTGCATCGCCTTAGTTAATTAACTTTTTTTTACATATACTACAACTAGCTAGATCGTAAAAGTATGCGTTACCATTCGCGTAATTTTATGTTTGACATGCAAAAAGAAAGTTATCGACATCTTAGATCTAAAAACAAGTACTACGAAACAATGGAAGCCTATATGCTACAAAACATCTGACGAATACATTCTACGAAACGCTCAAGGAAAAAAGAGAGAACAAAAATAAAGGAAAGCTTAAATTAATGTTAGGAATTATCTAAATACGCTAAAAAAATTGTTTCAAGTGGAGTTACTATTTAATAATTCATCTCTCGATAAATCTAGATGTCACTGTAGGTACGTTTACCAGAAAAAAATATTTTCTTTAAAGGTGCATGCCAAAAATTGAAAAAGAATACTTCAATCTAAATGTAAGGAATAGAGACTGATGTATTGTAAATATACACGATGTTCCCAAATAACCGAAAGAACACATATTGGAGCTACAGGATTCGATCAATTTATTTAAAATCTGCGTGTATCTATCAATATCGGTTCAATCTTGATGGAATACTGTCTCCAAATCGTGTTCATAGAGAGCAATGACGGTCATAATTCCGAATCCTAATAGGAGTCCCGATAAATGTAAGCAACACTTGAATAAAGTGCCTTCACTTTCATGTCCCGAACTGAGTTCTGGTATCATGTCGACTAGCGCTATGTACAGGAACATACCGGCGGCCGCCGCGAAAACCCACGAAGTCGCAAATTCAATGTTGCCTAACCGCAACCCTACCCAATTCCCCATAAAGCAGAGCACACTCGATAATAAATTATAAAACAACGCTTGCTTTGCGCTCATTCCGGCTTTTAAAAGCATCGCAAAATCGCCTAATTCGTGCGGTAATTCGTGACAAAACACGGCCAGCGCTGTCGATAAACCACCCGCTAAACTATTCGAGAAAGCAGCACCAATAGCCATACCATCGGTGAAATTATGCAGACCATCGCCCATGATGACCATCCACGCCACGGAGAACATCGTATTGGGTGCAGCGTGAACGTGACCGTGCGCATGCGTGTGTCCGTGATGTCTGCTTTCGTGCTCCCTCAATATAACTGTATACTCCACGCTGTCGCTATCATCTTTATTGTCCAAGTCGAGCATCTTATTTTTCCCAGTACATGTGACGCTTGTAATGTCGTTGGGGCATTCCGTCAGGTTCTGATTGGTTTCTAGATCGTCGTCGTGAAGGATGTTAGCGTTTTTGTATGAATGAACGTCCGAATTGCTGGCTAGATCGTCGAGGGTGGTGGTTTGTGTGTTATTGCGCGATTCTACGTTGTCCGTACCGCCTGCTAGACGAAAAACATGTTCATCATCTGTAAAGACAAAAATTCCATTAAACATGCGAAGTTCATTAACAGTAACATTATTAAAAAATTCTGCGGATCGACGAAGGTTTTATTTGCTGGATAGATCAGTTCACGTGAAACATCATAAAATTCGTTTCCCGCCAAGTCGCAAATGAAGTACCTGTTTTGGTAAATCACTTATTACTAGAGATGAGCATGACAGGGGGAATTAGCAGAGACTAGACAGGCTCGTGCTTACTTGTCTCATGAAAATGGGTTCGTGTTGCCTACTGGCTTTCGACAAAACACGAGTTTGTCTAGTCGCTGCAAAAAGTAATAATTTATAAGGGCATCCAGAAGTAATAGCATGTAAGTACTTCACTTTACAGTATGTATTACTCTTTTTCAGTCTGAACTACTGAATGAAGCAACATCCAGGTCTGATAATACCTCCTCTTCAAGTGATTCAATGGACGAAGATGTTTGCAAAAGTTTTTCATGCTCCTCCTTGTCTTACGCCAAAAGTAATGTGGATCTTCGGGATACTCTATTTATTGTTCTAACTATCTAATAACTAACTAACTATCTAATAACTATCTAATTATCATATTTAGAATAACTTAACAACCTGTGTTTGCTACAATCAGATGCAAAAACAGGAAAGTCAGCATGATGGGACCGTTGTACCGAAATTTCTTATAGTAGAATAGGTACGGCGCAGAAGAGGTCATAATAATAATAATTGATGCATCTATTCACTACATACGAGGGAAGTTCGATAATTACCCGACCTCGGCAAGAGATGGCGCTATTAGAATAAAAATAATGCGAATAATTTTTGACGTCGATTCTTAACCGTTGAGGAAATATAGACACATATAACACACCAGAGACCAAAGAACAGTCCAAACAGTGGGTTTCTCATGGCCAACCGACGCCAAAGAAGGTCAAACCCACTTTATCGGTCAACAAAATCATGGCGTCACGGTGAAAAGAGCAGGAGAATTAATGGGAAATATTATGCCAACTTATTGGATCATTTTAACAATGCTGTGAAAGTAAAACATTCGCATCTGGCGAAGAAAAGAATCCTGGTTCATCAAGACAATATACGCGCTATAGCAAAATTTCATGATTTAGGATATGAACTACTTCCCCACCTACCAGAATCGCCAGATGTAGCCCCCTTCCTTATTTCAGAGTATGAATAAAAATTTACCAATACCAATTTATTTCTTAGCACAATTAACAGTAGCGGATTGCAGCGCCATAATTTGCCTTTTTCAAAAATTAATTACTCTTTAACCGATAATAATAGCGCAAATTCTTAAAAATTATATTAATTAGTGTGTTCTTCCGTAGTAAACAATTATTAAATTAATTATTTGTATGGTTTATGTTTCCATATACCGATTATTCGTTGCCCATAAGGTCGTTTGTAATAGTCGGCAATATTTGGATATGTGAAGGAGGCGGGCGAGCTTATAAAGCATTCGGATATCATGTGACTGATTATAGGGCGATGGAACGTACTGTATGTAATAATATACCGGTTGAATGCCGAAACACCTACAGTAGTAAATTCTATTTTCTTGGTTTATTTGATGTAATGAATGCACCAGTAAGATTTGAATCTACGTCTCCCTTTACCCAGATGGGTGCGCTGACTACTACAGCATGGAATCCCGTGATTCATATCGTTTTAAGAACCTAGTTATTATTTGTTTAATGATATATTCTAATATCTTGTCAGACATATTTATCTGTTCCAATTATACACTAAATAGTAGAATTGTCTTTCGGATGATGTCGCGTAGTTAATATTTGACTTGACGTTTCGCTAACCATGCTGTCAGCTTCTTCAGAAGATTTCTAAAGACTGTCTTTAGAAATCTTCTGAAGAAGCTGACAGCATGGTCAGCGAAACGTCAAGTCAAACATCAAATACGCGACATCACCCGAAAGACATTTCTACCATGGATTTCGGTCGTGAAAGCCTACACTCAACTATTATACACTAAATAATTAGCACTAGTCCAGGAAACGCGAGAATTAGGTTAAAATCGTCCCGGCGCCTAATAAATTTTAATTAATTAAATACATTGGACAAACCTAGGACATAGAATTTTCAGTATTTACCGATTGAAGCCTAATTAATATATTACCTACAGCAATGTATAAACTAGTAACAACGCATGAGGCATAAATATAGGTACACTTACTTGGAGCATCCACCATTTTAATTTCATCGTAACAATACGGAAAAGAACTATATTTGTGCTTGCATTGCTTCTCACTAGCGTTAGTTAATTGCGTACTTCCTTCCTTATTCATAACTTTCAGTCTTTTTGGTAGCTAGAAATAATAAATCCAATTACTGTTATATTAACAACCTCCTTCCATCGTAAAGAAATTTACTTTGTCTTTTAGTTGCCTGGTCTTCCTCCACTTCGCAGCTATGGTTATCATCCTCTCCATGAAAAAGAAGAACACCAACCCTAGCATAGCGACGCATCCCTTCCACATATTCATATTGTGCGTGTGATGATGATCGTGACCTTCACCGTCGTGACTAGAACTCATCGCGTGCGGTAACAAATGTAATAGAGCGTCTCCCGCTAGAGTTCCCACCGCTAGAGCGACCAGGAACTGCAGCAGCTGCTCGTAGAATCTTTTTTGCATTATGGGAATAACCGCTAGGCCCAGAACGCCGCAAGCGCTTATTAGGAACACTACACCGTTTGAGTACCACAATATCATTGACCAGTTCGTACCATCCTCGTCGTGGTGATTGTCTAGATGGCCTGGAGCGAAATGATTTTGTGATTCGTGAATACAATTCTCGGAGACCATGCTGTAGAGGATCGCAGGGCATGCCCATTTGAATGTGTTATTGTCCATTGTAGGATTGAATTGGAAAGATGATTTTACAACACGAACGATTTCTTCCCGTTGAACGCACTGTAAATAAAGAATAAATTGTAGATTTACACAGAGCATTTTAAAATTTAAACTCATACGGTGTGACCCATATAATTCGAACATGCAATAATTCAGTTAAGTCGGATTTCATTAATCCGGTCAAAATTTCGATAATCCGCACAGTATTGACGAAAATGAATTATTTCAATTATTTTCCGGGAAATAGACATGTAAGGTGCATGTAAAACCATTAAAGAAACAACGCGCTCTTAACGTAAAGCGGTTATTTTGATGTCTTGTTATATTGTTTTTACGCTTGCTTAAAACTCGCCAAAATTTAGTTATTCTATCGAACGACAATTTAATCTTCTGGCAAAAATTATTAGCCAGAATAAATTACATTCTTCAAAATAAATACGAGGTTCGTTGCCTTTTCGTATAGTCAACATTAATCTCTGTTTTGAGTGTTTCAACGGCCTCAGCGTGCGTAATACATACCCCTTAATTCAGTCATGGTAAAGCGAAAACATACAACGTTCTTCATCAAGAACAAAAGTGATAAAAACAAACGTGGAAAAGAGTGACAAGAACTGCTAAGTTACATGGGGTCTCGTCAACAAAAAAATTCTCAAATTGTATCAACATCCAGATACCAAAATCTTACTCTTTGCGTGGCTTTTACAACAAGGGGCGTCGCCTTTTCTGATATCTGGTGAGATGTTATGCGTGGTTTCATCCGTAAATATCTGGAACAGACAAATTTGAAGCAAGTTTCAGGTGGCTGGACAAGCTCAGTAAAGATAAGGATAATCTTCATTTTTCACGTGTATTAGCGAAAATTTATCTGCCAATCTGTCGAGTCATTCCAACAAACATTTTTATTGAAAGTTGTGGAAATGGATTTAATATCACATCAGGTCTACAATGTTGACAAGTTAGCTGTTGTGGAGAATAATTAAAAAAAAAAAACTTTCGTACACTCCAGTTGAAAAACGGCACAAACTCGCAAAGTGAGCGATGACGGTTTTGCATTCATATCATGTGCCAACATCTTCGGTACTCATAGCTAAAACTGTTAATTATTAGAAAGGCAAATAAGCGTGGGGCATTTAAAGAGATGTCCAAATTTTACCGTTGCGTATAAGGGTCAAAATAAGGGAATTACAATGGATCGTCTTTTGTAAATGGTTCTATGATTTTTTGTACCTGAAGTTTCGGGGTATGGTGGTTTCCTGTTTTTGTAAAATAAGTTCTAATATGATAGCTAAGTATTTATTTTAAAAAAATCATTTGGGCCATAAAGGATTAAAAAAAATGAGAGATTTGAATTTGTCTCCAAAAGCATCGATTATTTTAGATCCATTACTTTGGATATGTCGATGTAGAATGTTTCTACCACCAAACTGTATCTCTTTTATTCAATGCAATTCTCTACTGATGTTCATCATATCTGAAGATGTCTAAATTATACCGTGTTATTTAATGAATTTTGATTTGTTGTCAAGAATACTATCCGAAGACACCACAACTTATTCAACACACAGAAAAAAAACTCAACGTGGACGAACTGCTCAAAACAAATTATAAAAATGAGGATTCTACTTTATAGCTTGTTTACGACGAAAATTATTAATTGTTCAGGACACTGGATCCGATCAAGTTGATGATGAATAAGCGATATAAGCAATGACACTCCACAATGGCTTGTGGAAGATGAATCGAACAAGTTTTCACCAGTGCATCGAATGAAGTATAAGAACACAAATTAGTGGTTTCCGAAATAATAAATCGGTACACCTGTAATATCAATATATCACAATGCTAAAGTATATATTTTTTTACTTTCTTTATAACAAAATACCTTGTGCAATGTCAACATTATCCACTCTCTTACATCAACATCATGTAAAAGATTGATGGATCATCACATGTGCGACATATACTTACGTAAATATTTACATGATCATTAGAAAGAAACTGTTTTACTTGCGCAACAGATACATTGCAGAATGTCATTTACAGTTAACAAATATCACTGATGATTGAATCAATATTTTCTCTGCAAAAATAGATTGCTGAATTATCTTAGTATAAAGTATTTGTTTAGTTGCTTTTTCTTATCTTAAACGTTACAAAAGTCATCTGCGGATCTGGTATTAAAGATTAAAACCTACAGGTGTCTCCGGAAGTTATGCATTTTTGAATCCCTGTTAGGTTCTGAACCAAAATGTAATGAGGTACCATTGTGCTAAAACTAAGGTTTTCACACAATGGTACAATGTACAATTTCACAGGCTTTTTATTTAGGTGTAGTGGCGGGTGTATAAGCCTTTTTAAAGGTTATCATAACCTCAGGAGTCTTTTTAGTGCGGAAATTGTGTGTGTAAAGTATTCCATAGCCTTGTTATTGTAACCCCCTCGCCATAAAGGGTGAAGCGCAGTTAATTGTACGTCAATTGCGAATGGTGATGACTCAGGAGTGTACCGGACCCACTAAGAAAATTTTTTTAATCCTACCGGGGCACGAACACGCAGTTGGGTTGGAAAGTTTCAGATTCGCACCAGGCCAGGTTTTTTTTTAAATGGGATGAATGAACATTCTTTTTTAAAATTCGAGCTTATTCTTCTCAAACTTTTGTTTTGAGAAAGCGTAGCAAGTACAAATGCCTTAATATTTACATATTATATACTTTATACTTTGATAATGTGCGTTAATTACATTGATTTTATACTGAAAAATATAAAAAAGGTATATAGTCAATATGCTCACTTATGTTTTACATTTAAGGCAGGAGCTGATTTCCGAGTTTCTGTTTTTTTATTGTGAAGTCAAGATGGTCGCTAGTATTGGTTGTTGTAGAAGATGACTGTTATTCAGGCATTTGCAGTATGTGCCGACCTTTAGACGGATATGATGTGTGGCTAAAAGGATTGAAAACGTGCATTGCAATAAATTTCACAATTTAAAAAATAAGAAAAAACAAACAATGTCAAGAACGTTAAAAATTGTAACCTTGAAAATTAACTAGAATACACACTAACGATCTAACATCTATATGCTAAAAACGTTTCAATGATGATAACACAGGTCACCAAAAAGTTTTTTTTTCGATTGCCAAAGATGTTTGTATGCTTTCATATTACATTTGAAGCAAGAAATGCGGAAACAATTTACATTTCCACTAATCGACTCGAGTTTTTGAAATAACGCATAACAACTAAGTTTTTCATTTTATTTTCATGTTATTCTAGTTAAAACAGCATTTTTTTCAATAGTTGCGTCGTTTCCGACAATTGTCAGGATAAACGAGAGTTTACCGGCTTTTTACGACTTTGTCCCAACATGTTTTCACGCGCAGTACCATGTATCGCGCAGGTACCATCGAAATGGCGTAACACTTTAAGGTGCGCTCTCATTGGTTGAGAGTAGATGTGGGTTGTCGCGGCCGAGAAAAGAATTAACTGCAGGTGAAGCGAACATCATAAACAAAAAAGTAATTGCTTGACACTTCACATAAAGATAAGGCTCATGGAACAATTTGTCTTCAAATTCGCAAGCTCATTAACGACTCGAGTTTCCCAAATGCCATGGCTGATGTTGAAGCTTCTGATTGGTGCTCTTTTGTTACTGTGGATTAGCGAACGTTACTTAACCAACCTTTTTTAGTTTTTTAATGCAAAATATTCATGTCCATATCGAAAACATAAGGCTGCAATAATTGTGATTGCCACTTTCACTGTGACGTGACGATCATGAAAGTGGCAATAATAGTTTGATATATTACTCCACAATAGCACAGAATCAAATTAGCAAAAAGAAACTCTACCACCAATAGAAATTTTTAAATTTCACGAGCAAATTTAAGTGTGTCCTTTCGGTAACAAACGATATATTCCCCAATTTCTCGATGTCTTACATCTTTATTGCCAACTTAAAATTGTCCGCGAATTTTTAAATTTTCTATTGGCCTCAATCAATATGACTTATTACCGTATTATTTTGAGTATTCCAGCGCTCTTCGCCAAGTTTAATCGTCACATTCTCAATTTTCTTCTCGTCCAACAGATTTTTATCCAATTTCAAAGTCAACTCTCTCATCATCCCTAGTCGATGCATCATCCTCTCGAAACCATCCAGGGTCATCGTGTCTCCGTTCCCGTACGTGTTAAACAGCTTCTTCATATACTGCGCCATGTCTAGTTCGTTGCGATTTAAATCTTTCTTATTCCTAACATCGCTACTGTTATGATTATTACTAGAATTATTGTGACTATTATTACTTCTGTACTTATTGTTGTTTTGTTGCTGGGGTTGCGCGTCTGTATCGCGCTTTATCAGTATGCGGGATGCTTCCACCCCTGGATTCTTATCACCCGGTATCGCGGACGTAGGTTTTAGCCGCTCCTTGTATGGCGTGTCGAATTCCATGAGACGCTGAGCGTCGCGGGTGGTCATCGTCGTGATGTGCGAAGCACATGGAGTATGTGTGGCGCAGATTAAGCAGAATATGCAGACTGATATGACGTGCTTCGCCATTGGTTCCTGTAAGCATAAGAAAAATAATAAATCTAGAGGATTTTTGCTGTTAAAGAAACAAGATGAAAAATCTTTGGTCAAAAATAACACTTTACTTTCTACGATTCTACAGCACGGGACGCTACGTAAAAGTATTAAATTTAGCTCAGGTGTCATCGTACAAAATGTTAATACTTTTTCGAACCTTTCAAATGTAGCCATTAAAGATTATTAGCTTAGTTAGAAATATTGTGATATAATCCAAACTTTAATGGATGCTTTGGACTACCGTTAGAGACAAAAAAAAAACATATTAACTAAATTTATGTCTCATTTAAGAAATAACACCTGATACTGTCATCGACTTGTGGCTGACCATCACTTAGTACCGAATATTTCCCAAGCAAATGGGGATTTTTTTCAAACCCACACCAGACAAACCCCACAAATTCTAAGGCGGGAAGTATTTTTTGGAAGGAAACTTTCGAAAGAACGTATAACAGCGATGCGACGTGCCAATACTTCGAGAACAGAAGAGAGAAACTCGATAGTGCTATGGAAGCCTAGATGCTTCAAAAATATTGGAATTCTACTTGAAATTCCATAAGAAGACACGAATCAGGTCATTGATTTTCTAAAATTATCTGAAAAAATTAAACCTCCAATTAAGTAAAAAAAGACAAACGCCAGATCCTGTTGCTTATAAACAGTTACACAACCCACTCTCACGTGAAACTAAGCAACATGATCAATATTCTTCACATTCTGTGGCCCAAAGTGTTATGCTCGCGTAATAAAAAGTGCAGATTCGGAAGTCTCTGTAGATAATTTTGATCCAGAGGATGATCTTCTCATGAAAACATCCAATCTGAAGATTATGATAATGTCGACAGCAACGTTATAACCACATAATATCGAAAGTATTCAAAAAATTAATTGATAAAGTTTTATCAGAGATGGATGACAGATATAGATATATCAACGAATGAGGTACGTAGGAAAACTTCAACATTATTTTTAATATCAAAAAGATAACAAAGCATTCTGGATAATTTAAATAAGATTACGGATTTTTGTGGCACCAGTGTATTCGAAACACATCTGTCCTATTTCTCCCAGAAAATTTCAGAAGAACAAGTCATAGCTGTTTACCAAGCAGTCAGAGTCAGAAGTGGCATATAACCTTGCTGTGATACCACAGTAAGTAGTACAAGACGAATAAAAGGTGCATATACAAATCCAGAAACAATCGTGATCTGTCGTCCCTTGCCGTCATCACATATTCGAGTTAGTTCTGAACAGCTGATTCAACTCACTTGGTGGGTGCAACTTATGGGGGTTTTTTTCCAAGGATTTCAAGAAACCCAGGCGAAAATCGACAAGATTTATATAACTGGCAACGATCAAGTACTTGATGATGTTCGCACTACCACTATTGAAGTTTTTGAAGACCACCTTCCTACGCTGAAACAACCATGTTACATTGCTGACAATTGTTGATGATTTCTCTTGGCGGCATCGTATCCCAAGAACTGTAAGTTATGTTAGGTGGATGACAAAGACAATCCCAAAACTTGAGAAGAGTTATTGTGACGTTGCAGAAAAAGATGTCAAAATTCCCACAACAGATCAAACTGAGGAACAATTTGTTGCCGAAGACCGCAAAACGTATCCAACTGCTATTAAATAATGTCGTTCGTTCACAATTTGTTTGGCTCAGCAATTATTGCTACAAATGTGGGAAATTTGATTCAAAATGTTTTCAAACAATTGCCAGGTTTACATGGATATATCCACATAAATTGCTCCAAGAGGGAAAAAAAAATGATTGAGATAGGGAAGAGTACGTCGAATTCGAAGGAAAGTAATCGTTCGGTATACTATGTTCCAACTTCAACTAGCAGTTGTCCGATTGAGCTGAAGCCTTGCAGAGCAGGAGATACCAATTTAAATCATTTCCAAAATGTAAAAGATCCTAAGTAGACTGGAAACATCAGTTAATACAAATCGATAAAAAAAAGCATTTCTGAACATCTGAATATGAATTTTCAATAGTTTTTTTTTTATCCAAATGTACTTTCAGATAAAATAGAAAGAAACAAGCTTAATGCAAATATTTTAATTTAAAAAATTATATTATAACTCACCGTTAAAGTTTGATAGAATGCAAAAACAACTGAACCTAATATAAGTAAGCAATTCAATACATAGAATGAAAGTATCTCCCGTTAGATAAATCATGAATAGCAGATGCACAAGAACTATGTAGAAGTAGGGCAGCTGGTGCAGATAAAGATGTATATTTTTAGAAATATAGTGATAATTTCGTAATAAAGTTGTGGGCTTCTCTATATTTTCTTTCGAGAAACATCAAGATGGCATTAATATGTGTCCTTAAGCAATCAATCAACTTCTTGCAGTCGCTTGTATGTACACGATAATAAATTACCCATAAGGAAATCGTTTATAACAGCTAGTTTTAAAAATGCTGAAAATTGATTCAAAACATTATTGGAACTGCCATCAAATAAACGGGATAATTTCGAAATGTCCTAACTTACATTAAAATAATTATTATTGTTACTGTATAGTGATCCGAATAAAGGATTTCTTGACACTACTACTGCATAGTCCATAAACACACTATTACTATAGATAATCGAAATGAATTAATTTGGATATGAAACTATTAGAAAACACTTGCAACGTAAATGCAGCGAAATAACCTGCAGATTACGTTACGATAAATTGCCAATTAAAATAACGCATAATATGGCTGGTAGTGTTGTTATGTAGAGTCAAACTTAATAAGAAAACAATTAATAAACTCCGAATGATATAATAGCTATTTAAACTGATTAAAGCGTTTGGTACGATTTTAGATTCTTTCAACTATCTTAAGGTTGGATAAGAGCGATAAGAATATGGTTTACCTTATCTAAATCTCCAAAGTTCTATGTTGAAATTTGATATATTATATACATCACTTCAACATACATCTACACTGCCGTTCAGTGAAGTTCGGTCATACAATAAAAATCTATTATATCACACTGTATACAATTATTAATACATGAAATTAGAAAAATATTAAGCATACACTCTTTTCTAAGGGATTAAAGCCATAAATTATTATGTAAAGTAGAAATATTGCGACAACCACAATAAAGTCCCTTTTATTATCATTCCAAGAATTTCTCGGAAGCACCGATCTTTTGAAACGGGTCGTTTGGGGATTATTAACGAACAATACATTTAGGAAATATACCGCAGTATCATTCTTGTTTATTTATCATGGGCGTAAAGATGTAAATTTGCTTCATTTTACTGTTAATCTTGTGTTGGTATGCATCTGTCGTTTTTGCGTGAAAGTTTTAAGAAAATTTACTTCAAAATAGCACGTGGCAAGCCTACCAGTGTAGAAAAACGTTCACGCATTATTACGCTGTTTGAACAAGGATATTCGGGGCGACAAATTGCTGAAAAAATAAATATGAGAAGTTCAACAGTAAATGACATCATAAAGCGATATCGGACAACTGGAACTATAGAAAATCGTGTTCGTCCTGGAGCATCTAGGAAAACAACAAAAGCTGAAGATTTGAGAATTGTATTATTAAGCAAACGCGATAGAAAATTAACAGCGCCACAAATAGCAGCCGAAGTCAATCGCGGCCGTGAAGAACAAGTCTCGGCGAGTACGGTAAAACGTCGACTTCAACAAGCGGACCTTCATGGGTGCATTGCCATTCGAAAACCCTATTACGTCGGGGCAACAGAGCAAAATGGTTAGTGGGACCGTTCTCATCTAGATTGGTCGTTAGATAATTGGAAACACGTGCTTTGGAGTGACGAGTCAAAGTTTGAGGTTTTTGGGGCAAAATCGACGAGTTTATGTCCGAAGATCTAAAACCGAAAAGTGATCCCGGACTGCATTGTGCCAACAGTGAAGCAAGGGCGTAGTTCTGTGTTAGTGTGGGGATGTTTCTCCTTTGCCGGAACGGGAGATTTATGCAAAGTACAAGGTGTAATGAGAAAGGAAAATTATTTTGCAATACTCCAGAATCATGCAGTGCCATCAGGATTGCGTATAATAGGCCGTAACTTTACATTCATGCATGACAACGACCCAAAACTGCGTTAGTGTGTAAGAACTATCGAAAGGAGTAAGAAGAACAGCACACCCTGAAAGTAATGACATGGCCCCCACAAAGCCCAGATTTGAACCCTATAGAGTTGTTGTGGGATGAACTGGACAGGAGAATCCGAAAAATATGCCCAACTTCACAAGAACATTTACGGAAAATTCTGCAACATGAATGGATTAATATTCCACAATCCGTTTTAACAAAACTTATCGAAAGAATGCCTAGAATAGTTCGAGTGGTGATTAACAGCAAAGGAGGTTTTTTCGATGAAAAAAAAAAATATAATGTTCAGTATGTTATATTAGGCCAGAATAACTTTTTATTTATATTTTTTTCTTTTTTACCTGTACATACAATAAAATTGCATTTTGTTTTTAGTTTCGTTTGTTTCTGTAACCTTTTCATGTTTTTTAATAACCGACCGAACTTCTCTGAACGGCAGTGTACATTTCTGGTATAAAATAGCGAGATCCTAGAGGATAGATTCCTCCGAACGATACTGAGAAAAAAAAAACGTTACTTACGTAAAGTTCTAGTTACTTCAATTACTTCTTAGGATTACAATCCTGTAAATATTTAGAAGAACTAAAAGAAATCTTATCAAAGCTGACAAAAATATTACCAAGTAAATTCGCAATAATTTAATAACATTTTCAAGTTTATATTTAGATAGAATTTTGTTATCGCATTTATATCGTTTAAGATATTACAACTTAAAAAAAAAATTGTCTTTATCTGTGTTTTTGTACTATTGTTTTATTTAATGGATTTTGTTGCTAGCGTCCAGTATACTTGCCGTATGTACTTCATAGCAACCCAACACCGCCGTTGACGACATTACTCTCGTGAGGCTTAGATTTGTTCAACGCATTCGTTGCTGTTTATTTGAAGCTTTCATTTCGTGAACCAAATAGATTTGCATTTGTCTGGTCAGCATTCATTGTAAACGGCGGTGTCACGGGCGCCATTTCGGTGCCTGAAGGTTTGGAGACGTCGCTCGTGAATAAGTTGTACAATTCTAGGGCTAAAGTAGAGCCTTGTGGGGCCCCGACCCGTGTAGGTCTTCCATTCGAATTATAGTCTGAACGAAACTTTCAGCCCAAGAAACAGGAAAAAGTCGTTTGTAAGTTTTTGCCATGGCGACCGCTGAATGAGATGACGCGTTGCCTTGGTGGAGCAAAACTTTCTCTTCCCGCAATTTCCGGACTCTGCTTGTCAAGTAATGATGTGTAGAATGGCCCGTTATTGTGTTTCCTTTTACAAGATAGTCGATTCATAAAACTCCATCACTAATCCAAAGAACAATTGCCATTACTTTCTCGACTGATGGAACAGTCTTCGCCTTTTTCGGAGCCAGTTCATCCCTAGCAGTCCACTATTTTGATTGTGCCTTAGCTTCAGAAGTGTATTGCTTCAACAGGGCTGTGGAAACGTTCATTCGAATTAGCTTTTTCATGCCTAGATCTTCAGTCAATATATGACAAACACATTCTCTTTCGATGCCCTCTGCCTTTGTTATCTCTCGACGGTCGTTTAGCGCTATCTGCTGCACTTTTCCGCTGTTGCTGGTTGCAGTTTATGGCCGTCCGAACTGCCATCGTCAAGCAAACTGG
>LR737397.1:2150410-2212688 GCA_902655005.2 Marronus borbonicus
TGCACTTTTCCGCTGTTGCTGGTAGTGGTTGCAGTTTATGGCCGTCCAAACTATCATCACCAAGCAAACTGGTACGACCACACTTAAATTCAGATGCCCAAAATTTCACTGTGGCAAATGATGATACAGAGTCCCCGTAAACAGGGTCCATCTCGGTACATTCTCTCTGGATGGCATCTGCCTTTGTTATCTTTGTTGCTGGTAGTGGTTGCAGTTTATGGCCGTCCAAACTATCATCATCAAGCAAACTGGTACGACCACACTTAAAAACCAAAATTCATTGCTGAGGGAAGGTATTAACCGATTTTAGAATGCATTCTTCGAAACGAGTTCGAACATGTTGAACCGATGTGATATTAGGTGCGTCATCCAGTGGCGCGACCTGACCTTGAGATATTTATGCGTGAAGTTGTACTAACCTCGTGATAATTATTAAAGTTCTAGAACAACATGTTTACCCTTTATCTTTATGCTTTTGCCATATTACCGATTAGCATTAGAATATTGTTAGATCGAGTAAATACAATTTAGATAAGAATAATTTAATGTACCGTAATTGAAATGTCATACACAACAACCATTTCCATCTCATAATCGTTAATCAATATTATGTATGTACATATTTACTATCTCACATAAAACTTTTTCTGACGATGTAACAATTAATCAATGCAGAAAACTTGTCCGCGAGGCTAATTTGCACGCTACTTTTAACATCGTGAACAGATATGTACAAAACTAACAAATTATGTTGTTTTATGTAGGAGCCATATAGATAAGATAAGCTAACAATCGCATATTTACTTCCTTGCTGTTTCACTTTCACATGTTTTCACCGGCCGAGGTTGAAAATATTCTGAATGTTGTCGCCTGTTTACATAACGCCAGCGGAAACATTGGAAATAAAATTCCCGCAGTATATACAATGCCCTGATTGTTTAAATAAACATGGCATGTTCTCACTTGTAAAAAAAGTTTTGGAATGATATGACACATCGCATACTGAAATGCGGTTAATTTGCAGATAATTTTATATCTTAATATCAGTGCAATTATTTTTAAATTCTATCCTTAATTGATAATTGAAATGATTATTTTTTTGTATTTAAATTACATAATTGACGTAGGTAAAGAGCTACGTTAATTATGTACACCAATAACCAACCAAAATTTCAGATTTCTATGATTTACAGTTTATTTTTACGGATTTAAATAGAAGGTTGAATAAGCTTCTCAGTAAATCCTCAACATGCGCCGGTTTATTATAAACAGTTCTTGAGCTACTATAACTAATACACAAATTAAATAAAACAGATAATAACAAATGATAACCTGACTAAATTGGAAAATAAACTGAAGTAGTTCTTAGTGTAAACGCTAAAACTGTCGTGAAAGCTCAGTATTATTGATTCTGGGACATATTCCAGCAATGCTGGAGAAATTAAACCAATCTCGTTACGTATCCGCTTTTTTAAATCGTTTAAATAAACCCTGGCTTTTAAACAATCCTACAAGAATTAGTCTAACGGTGTTGTGACCTAGGTGGCCATTCGATGGTTTCCAACCTCCCGATCCATCTGTTAGGGAGAGTCCCATCTAAAAACCTTCGAACATTGATCGCATAATGTAGAGGTGCACCGTCTTATTGGAACCAAATTGGCTAAGTCGGCCCTCTTGATTGGGAAAGGGAACAGCCAAAGCGGGAATCAATTCGACGTGAAAAATCTCAAAGTAACGTTCCCCAGTCAATCTCGATTCAAAAAAAAATAAGATCCCAGAATTCGGTACCACAATTCTCGTCCACATATTAATTTTCTGCGGTTACTGAATGCATCTAATGCGGATTCTGTCGTCCAGTACTCCAGTAATCAAACACCATAGTCCATTGATGATTGTCTTCAGCTGCTTCTTTAAAGTTCACAGCCTCGACAAGTGAAGACTCGGCTTTAAATAGATCCCTAACATTTCCAAACTCTCAGAATTTGCTTTTAATCGTACCTCCAGTAGATTAATTAGTGGCCCGACAATTAGGACAAGTTTCGTTAAGTAAATTAACAAATTCTGCTTAAGTACGTAATCAATTTCCGAAGACAATTGTCATTAGAGTTGCTCATTTTATCACTTATCGCAGTGGTGGGGTGTTGTGATGATGAGAGGAACATAACGTAGAATCATTGAAATCGCTATATCCTATCTCGACATTTTATTAAAAACATAAATATTAACAAAGATAATGATTCACGCCAGGACTGTAGCGTGAAGACAAAAGTGGCCCTCTCTAATAATAAGTCTAGAGGGCGTTTGAATGAATCAAAATTAGCAACGATTTCAACAACCTACCAATAGAATCTAGTTTCTCAACGTACCCTTGAACACTTGTATCGTGTGCAGCGGAAACTAAACATCCTGTATACGTGAATATAATTTTATATAGTAGGCCTTGTCTTTGAATGTTTCCTCTAAATCCCTCATCTTTAGATTAAATTAAGCAAATAACAACAAATAGATTAAATTTCTTTAAAAAAACATTCCAAATACATTTTACATATGTATGCATCACGTTTTTTGGCAAGCATACATTAAAATGAATGGACCAAACTGACTCAGACGATAAATTTGAATTTATGATTTGTTTTCAGAGCAAAAATTTCAGATATTTTTTATTTTATTGAAAATAGCGGCATAAAACCTTTAATTACAATAAAATTTTCTTAGAGTTAACAAAGATATCTTTATCTCATTTTATTTATTTCTGTACGACACGCTTCGTTTATATTGCAGTGTCTATCGCATGACACGCTGACCAATTTCATGAGAGAAATAAGGAGGTTTCAGTTGAGGTAGGTTAAATTTACTTTCCGTTGTTTTTTTTTAATTTCCTTGTTATATAATCCTCCTATTCCTATATCCATCCTATTAGTATGTCGTTTGTGTACCCACTCAATTTATGCGTTTCATGCATTAAATTTCATACCTACGCCGAAATTAGCCGGATAAAACTTGCTACGTACTAAAAAATTACGCCGTTCCCGTAAAAGGAAAGCAAAATGAACATTGTTTATGTAATTAGGGATTTATTGCGTTTTTCAAAATAATAACACGAAAAACAATTTTTCCTTCCTGTTATTGCAATTAAAAATTATTGATGGCAATAACAATTGCCGTTCAGCAAATAAATATGATTTCAACTATCGCATTTTGTTTTCTCAGCAACTAATCTAAACCAATGAAATCCTTTCTTCGTCTCGTTACAAAGAAATCAAGTACACCGAGAGAAGAGTACTGAACCGTATATGAACTCTAATATTCAATTAAACAGTTATCGTCCCGGCAAGACCGCATAATTATTGTTACAGTATGGACAATAAATCGAAATTTTTACAATAACAGGTCCAAGAACTGATAAAAGATAAAAAAAAGGAAGCTGATCAATACTAGAAGCGCGTCTTTTTTTACAATAACAAGGAAATATTTATCGAATATCGCTTATACATTCACGGTATAACCTTAACGTGGGTATTTGAAGATCTCGAATATAAATTGATATCGATAAGCGTAACGTTCCGAGAAGGCAAAATAACGTTTCCAACCTACATACCGTAAACGAACCATATAAATTTGGCTAGAAACATGAATCAGGGAAAGATCTAATTTCACACGTACTCCCGTTTCACGCCGAACCACATATTAATCATTTTACTTATGATAGGATTTAAATGGTAATTCACACTGATTAAACAACTTTACCGGTTACATACCTATTCCAAAAACAACTCTTGACAACTATGCTCTCTATGGACAAACCAAGCTACAATTTTCAGCACACACACAATCAACAAACAGGCAACGCTGCAGTCGGCACAGTAATGGCTGCTTTTCACGCGGATTGTACAATTAGGGAGGACAGCTCTCTATTTATAGCTTGCTTGATTATGGTAATTTGCGCAAATCGTCCATCGAACAGTGCATTTTTCGTGAATATTAGAGGGAATACGGTCCTATTTTCATTGTTCGATATACATTTCCATTCGTTACCTATATTAGGGGGGAAAATTGTTAAAATATTTTCGGAATGACGTATTACCTACAAAAGAAGATTTCTGCACATTGCGTCTCCATCTTTCGTCAATTGGCCAATTTTAATGTATCACATTCCAGAACGTTCGCTTTCATGGCTTTTCGATATAAAAACCATCTATAAAGAGAATTAATTCGCTAAAACAGAGAAATAAACGGGACAAGTGAAATATTGTCATTTTTGACGTTAAATAAAATTACTTTTTGTTGGCAAAGAAATAATAATAAAGGGAAACTGTAAAAGCTTAGTGGCGACATCTTTCAAGTAGTAAAATAATTGTTCTTGATTAATTTCCTTGTTTAAAACTAAATTTATTATTCTATAAATTTAATAAAGGCTTTTCACATTAAAACAAATAATTTTTTTAATCTGGTTATTGTTAATGAATAATGATAAATAATGATAGCAAGGACTGTGGCGTAGTATGGTAAACAACACATAAGTATCGGTACCCTCCACACCACACAAGTTTAATTTATTATATAATAATATAATAAAATAAAAATTCCGTTTTATTATATTATTATATAATAAATTAAACTTGTGTGGTGCGGAGGGTGCCGATACTTATGTGTTGTTTATTGTTAATGAAATTAAAAAGATAATCCTTCATATTGTGCCACATTTCCGCGATTTAACACCCTATATAATAATTTCCTATTACTAATTTTATAAAAATACAATACATATACATTAATATACAATAAAGAATAAACGATGTGCTATTAAATTAAAAGTTATAAACAATCCTAAATAATTATATAATACTCCTTCCGTTGCTGTTAGTAGATGGCACCACGATATCGTAGTTCCAAACCTTAAAATTCCATCAATTGCGAGATACAAGGTATTTAAGGTTAGAATAAGGAAAAAAAAATACCTTTGTTGACATAACAGATTCAAAGAAAAGTTCAATATTGTCGAAACAACTAATTACCTCCTACAACCCTAAATAAGCATGGCAGCAAGCGGTGTTGGACGCGGTAGAGGGTGGTTGAATTTAAACAAGAACGATGTGACGAAACCAGGACAATTACCTAGCGGGTCATTAAATTCGCCTCCGTTGGAAGTACAAAATAGCTTTGCATCCCCAACCCTACCGAGCGACGGAAGTTGCCCGGAACAGTACGCGAAATTAGTTTCGTTAATCAACCAGTTAAATAACATAGATGATGGTATTCTAATTAACCAGAAGTTCAAAGTTATAATCGACACATGGACACTAGATTGTCCAACAAGTAATCAAGTAGAGTAGGTATTTAAAATTCCTTTAAAAACATAGAGAAATAATCCGAATTATCTGTAGGGATAGTTTTAATTACATATATCAAAAATGTTTGGACGATGAAATATTCGCTATGAAAGTCGTTGGAATGGTTGCATCGAATACGTTTTCACAGTTAGAAATATCTCAGCAGAAGATAAGGCGACTATTTATAAAACATATACAACGAACCTATGAAGGTATGTAAAAGTCCGTTTTCTTTGAGAATTAAAAATTATTAATTTGTTCTTATAGGGAGAGATGCTTTACAACAAACAAATTTAAATGGATTTCGTATTGCGGTACGAATTTTAGGCGAGTTTTATCATAAAGCGAGATTAACAACAGGGAAACAAATAACTTTACTGGTCAGCCCGTTATTGTGTTATTTGGAGTTATTATTGGAAAGTGCCCAACCGGAAGATATACAATTATTTACACAGCTGGTAATTTTCATTTCTCTTTACTAATTTAAGTATAAGTTGTTTAAATAACACTTTTAGTTATGCATAAATGGGGCAGCGATGAAATCAGAAAATCGAAACCCACAACAACTCAACGATATACTTTACAAAGTGAGGCAGGCGTTGGTCTGTAATTTAAAACTAACGCATATGAGTAAATTGATTTTATTACTCGCTATTGACCTTTCGAACAATAGATTTGGATTACTTCCTCCAGACGTACTTAAGTTTTATCAGGAAGAATTAGGCGATAAAGTAATGGCAAATTTCCAAGTAAGTAAACTGTTATTTACAATTAAAAATATTACTTGCCTTCGCAAAATCCTGGCACACTAAATAAGATTATATTTTATATGCACATGTTCTTGCAGAATTCTTTCCACTACATAACACATCTTACATTAACACCTGCTTTTAGTCTATCGTTTTTAGTTATGAAGCTGTTGATAGTAATAAAATGCATATGATAAAGTTACATAATCTACAGGCAAATACTGAGAATACTGAGAATTTGATATTTCTGGGGTTCCCATAGTTGCTTAAACAGTTATCTGATGTTTATCAACAAAACTATATGCTTACTATATTTCATATGTGTTTGTACTTTGATTATCAGGGGTTATAGAAGTTTACATTCTCTTAATAAACATGGACATAAATTTCCCATGCGTCTTTCCTATGTCTGTACTTATGTTTTTCATCTATAAACACTGAGGTGTTGATACATTCTTAGCCTACCTAATACAGAAAACATCACAGCCACAAAAAAAGTCTTTCATTTCATAGTTTTATACATCGAATTCCATTGGCTGGGGCCTGGGGCAGGGTGAGTATGTATGTCTCCTTTCTTAACATACGGAGACGAAGGAAGATACGTATACACTCACTGACCCAGGGCAGCCACTGTAAGTTTTAGAAGTTCAATAGTTGAGTGTAGGCTTTCACGACCGTAATCCAAATTAACTACGCGACATCAGCCGAAAGACATTTCTACTTTTAGAAGTTCAGTTTATCAATCTAAGGCTTGTTTCAACATAAATCATAAATTAGCCAAACACGATTTGATTGACTGAGAAAAATCCGAAACCGTTTTTTGACTGATATCACAGTAGCTTTATTCGCGGTAACATCCTTGCACGTCAAAGCGCATGCGTTACCAGGAATCTACGTTAAATCTATACAAGATTTTGGTTTATCACTAATCATGGGCGTAGCGAGCATTTGCTAGAAAGTGGGGCAATTAGAGTTGACATTTTGGAGATTTTTATGACCGACAATAAGAAACGAAAGTGAAATAATTTCGGAGATTTGGGAGGAGGGGAGTGGCTCTTTTCTGCCTCTCTCTGGCTACGCCCATACCACTAACGATAAAACGGACAAGCGAAAGGTATTGCGATTTTAAAGATAAAAATTGAGGTTACAGCGCAAATTTAAATTTGATGAGAAGATAGATGACTTTTTACTAGTCTAAAGCCGAGTTCACATCGACGGTGTGAAGCTGTAAAGCGGCGCGCACGTTATTGGTGCATTCAAAAATAACAAGGATTATAGGCGATTCCTAAGGCTGGATAGAATACCACCTATATCAAAACTGGAGCCAACCCGCCGTAAGCTTTCGCAATTTATGATCTATTTGCTGGTAGCATGCTAGTATTAATTCTTCTACTCAAGAATCTCTTGAACATTTGTTTCGCTCATGTTCCACCAACAAGCGTTCGTACTTTGAATATGTCCGGAGTCGTTACCGACCAGTTTGTGATTTCTGTTTTAACAAAGCTTTACTTTTGCAAATTTCGGCAAAAAATTAAAATATACTACGCGGCAGAAATATGGAATAAATTCATTCAATTTGAAGCAATTTTTTTTTACTGTACAAAGTGAAAATATTGTCAAATTAATAATACAGGGCGATACGAATAGTTGATTTATATTAACTAATAAGACGCAATAACTCGCTTATTTTAAATGGAACGTAGGAGCTAATTAACACTCTCTACATCTATCTCTAATAGTTTTAGAGTTATTTGAGTTTTTTGTATTAGCAATAAATTCGGATAGAAAATCAAGCAATAAGAGGGAAAATGGATTAAACAAGAACATAACACGTAAACAAAATGAAAATAAGAAATTAAATCTTATAAAATGTGTTCAAAATTTCCATCACCTACTTCTAAACATTTGTCGATTTAAAAAAAAATATGAGTTGCTCTTCAGCCGATTTGTATATGTTCTCATGAGTTAAATGGTTCCAAAACCCTTGTAATCACGTTGTCCTTAGTCGTTATTGGCTCCACATATAAGGTCGGCCATAAGTCAGTTGACACTAGCAACCGTTAGATTTTGTTTTGCTTGGCGTAGTGGTAGTCAATTGTGAACTTGACTAGTGCGTAGTACCCATCTGAGAACAGCGTGTTGCAAACATGGTGAAAACATGACCTTATTTAAGATACAACGTTTGCTTAGAACAACCTGGAAACCGGTTTTTGTATCTTCTGTAGGTTAATTTTTTTGTTGATAATAGATCATTTGTTTAGCATTATTGCACCAAACGCATTTTTAACAATTGACCTATGCTCCACGGTGTATACCTTGTTCTTTACATATCACCAGATATAATAATGTAAAAAGCATCAAATCCGGGCACCGCGTGGACCAGTGCAATTAATTCCATTGGTCTTGTGTGCGTTCCAAAATATCACGGACTAGTGCGCCATCTTATTGGAATCAGGCATTTTCCAACTCTTCATTTCGCAGAATATTTAAATACGGGAGGTACAATTTTTAAAGGATCAACTTGTCATAATATCAAAATTGGGATAAAATGACTTGGAAGTAATTTTCATTATCAAGACAACCGCATTTCATTTCTGGGAAATTTTGAAGGCTAACCATGTATCAACACCCTCCCATGCCGTTCATTTGTTCTTTTTGTTTTTCTTTTTTTTTTTTACAGAAGTACACATACTTTCTCAAACTAATTACTGACAATTGATAGAAGATCAGTTATATGGGTGACTTATTGCTTACCATTTTCAGGGATCGTTGGGTGCTCTAAGCATACAAACTCAACAAACGGTCAGCATGTGGGACACGTATAAAAGCAACGTTAGCGTATTACAAGTCACACCGCCCGATTCAACTTCACCAATAGGCGATTCCTCGTCTGCTTCCTCACTTACCACAAAAAATATACCGACTCAACATCAAACACAGCCGTCAAGTGCATCTAATTCCGCACAGAACATGTACAACACTTCTCAACAGACGTACAATGCCAATAGTGGCGGTTCCAATTATAGTAACGATTCTGGAATGAATGTAGGTAGTCTGTGGAACAAGAAAAAGGACAAAACAGCTGTGTCTAATCGTGAGAAAACGGGGCGACCTATCCTAGGATCAGGAGTACGCTTTCAAAAGGACAGACAAGAGAATACTACAAATTGGAGCGCTCATCACAAAGAGGATGCGTCTAACTGGGGCAAGGATAACAAGAATAGTGGTTCGGGTGATAAGAAATCTAAGAACTATAATAAGGGTTGGGAGCATGACGATAGATTCGAAACGCTTTATCAATAGTGTTGATTTTTAGACGAAAATTATTTTAAATCTTTAATTACGGTCCGCAACGGAAATGTAGCTTGTATCTCTCAATGTTTCTGTTTCTAGCATGGATTAAGTACACTGGTAATTAAAAAAGAAAACAAATCACACTTCTGTTGCGAACTATTTTAGCAATTTAAGTATTTATCGTGAGATTGGTTGATAATATTTTGTGGATTATAAACGCGCAAATCTTTTTACAAAATCGTCTGTATTACATGACAGTTTTAAATTTCATATTGTACGTTAATTCTTAACTATTTTTTGGTGAATTGATTTAACGTATATTCGGTTTGGTTGTAAGTAGATACTGACGTACCAGTTCTAGACTAGCATTGTAAAAACGAAAACATTTTTGTTGCTTGACTTATCAATGATTATTTCATAGATTCGTTTTCAATAATATTACACCTCCTTAAATTAAAAAAAATAATAAAATAAAACTTTTCGGGACCGAATCCTCCCGACAAACCTTGTCAAAAAGATTTTATGTACATTATAAAACCAGTTACTTATTCAATTATTAGCTTATCTTTTATTAAAGGTTGTTTCTCAAATTCAAAGCATGGTTTCCTCTTGTCTAAATTATATTCATGTGGCGCTCGTGGTGTAGCGTATGACAACTCCTTTTTTAAGTGATCAAATATAGAAAACCTTTCATATAACAAGTCGAATTGTCTGTGTGTCGATTTAGGTATCCCGCAAGGTTCTATGTTAGGTCCTCTTCTATTTTCAATATACTTCAACGACCTAAGTACTGCAATTTCACTTGCCGCTTCAGTTATGCCTACAGATGATGCATTTATGATGATTTGCAATTGAGGCGTCAGTCAAGATTGAATATAGCGGTTATTTCCGAAGAAAACCAAATGATTCGGTTTCACAATAGGCAGAAAAGATACGCCTTCATAGAGGTAACTGGTGGTCCTCACGTACTGTGTAATGTAGAGAATTGTTAATCTTTCGGTTTAACTTTAAGTAAATGTTTAAATTAGAAACTGCATTGTAGTGAGTTGCATTCGATTTGTTATTGACATACTTAGAAATTGAAAATGTGCGATATCTTCAAATATAACTAATTTAACGTTATTTTAGATATATGTTTATAGCATTTGTGTAGGACTGTGTCATTTTCAGAATTTGTTCGGGCAGTTTCGTAATTCGACTCTGACTTCTCTTTTCCATTTTAGCGACCCAGAGATATTAGATAACAACACAAAATGTTTACATGTATTTGGAGTATATTCATTAAAATGTAATTTAATTTTGGAGTTCTGGTCAAGAACTGGTATTTAATCTACCCGTATGTTAGCTAGCGTATTTTTAAAGATAGTCGGCGAGGATGAAGGGGATTACTTGGTCGCAAAATAATGTAGGATTATAGATAACGTTTCTTACACGAACTATTTAATTATTAACATAATTCATCTTAAGATTAGATCATTTTCCATCTTCCCGTTTTACTTTTTAGAGTCTCAAGTATCCAATCGGACATGTTTATATTTTTCGTTAGGTAATCAGATCTCTAAAAGAACAAGTAAGGCATGAGTGATAAATCTAGAATAAAAAAAGAGAATTTTAATGTTGTACTTTTTATTGAGTACTTTTTGCCATTAAAAAGTTGGTAATTTTTTGTCGAAAAGTTGTAAATTATCGTTTTTGTCTAATTTATACAGGCGAATTTCCTGAAATTATATGGACTTGGAAAATTCTGGATGAAAATAAATTTCTTATACATCATGGGCTTTCTTTTTATTATTTACTACTAGAATTAGGATATTTTGGTACGCTGGAAACCACGTGTTAACAAAAAGATTAAAGTTAGATTAGAACGCCAGGAAAAATATATCATTGGTGTATCGAGCAAAAATAATAAAAGAGATTATTTGTTTTGCCCATCAGTGATAACTTAGTAACTGACAAAATGTAATAATGATATCTAAAATATTAAAAAAAAAACAATTTATTCCTTGTAAATATCGTCCAGTGCAAACTTTATTACCTGGAGATGCGGATAGACACGACAAAAAATATGTCGTGTTAATTGCTTCTTGTAGAGAAAATTCTGACCTTTTAAGAAGCATCCTCCGGAGCGACGAATCAAAATTTACTGATCTCGAGAAAATTTACTGTTCACGTCCACAAACAAAGTTTAGTTTAACTGTATGGCGCGACTTGATTGTTTTATTATAAATCGCTTACTGGAGCAAGATATATGAACTTAATGATAGAAGTTTTGGAAGAATATCTAGATGATGTTAATTTAGAAGATTGCCAAACCATTTACTTCCAACAAGATGTAACCTTAGCTCATAATTTCCGCGAAGTTGGCGTAATGCTGCAAAGACCGCTGGATAGGGACAAATGGTCCTATAAACTGGCCACCTCGATCACCAGACTTGTCGCCTTTAGATTTTTTCGTTTCTGGGCAACGTAAAAAATAAAGTTTACGAAAGAAGATACGCCAATGTAAAATGTTAAATGAGAAACATAGAATTAATTTACGTATTAATTCCATTTAGAAGTATTTCGAATGCTACAAGGGGCGTTTATAAAAGAGCTTCAATGTGCATTCTAGGAAATAGAGGCGTTTTTGAACAATTAATGTAATTTTGCAGTGTTATAATAATAAATGATAATTTAGAAATTATAAGAAATTACGCTTCTTTGCTAATTTAACCAACTTTATAGTTCTAATAATAACAAAGATGAAATATCCTGTATACATCCATGATTTTTACCGATTTCTTGGTCAAGAGATGCCACTTTGCCGCTCATGCAGTGGTGTGCTTATGGGATGGTACTTAGTTCTGAAATATTTTCTCTTTAACTTTCATAAACAAATTGAATAACGGATAAATAACAATAAAGAAAAAAAAAATAGTACGCAGTAAGTTTGGCAACAGCGTGTTTATGCTATCATTTTTTGCATTAAACGCGGATTTAGCTTGCCGGGTATTTCACCGGGAATTGTATTGATTGATAAGAAACTATACATTGTGTACAAAATTTTGAAAACTTAACAGTGCACTATACTATTAAACTAAAATATTTTTAACAATCTGACTGAACTTTACGGTTCGTTTCATGGTGCTATTTCTTACCATATTATACAGCGTGTCCAACAATTACGCTTAAATTTGCAAATGAAGAAAATGTCAAGTATCTTTTTCTTTAAGTACAACTACCTATTTCTCTCTTCCTTATCAAATTGCTCTTGTAAAAAGAAAGAAAAAAAAGGCATATTCATGTCGCATCTAAAATTTTACTTTTTAAGATATTTAGAAAAATGTGTATTGTAATACAATTTTATCCCAAAAAAAGAGAAAGCCTGGCAATGAAAATGTAGTTTATGTTGTTTTGTAACAAATTAAGTTTTGGTACTTTTTCCACTTGAAAGTTTAAGCGTAATTGTCGAACACGCTGTGTAATATTTAAAAAAAAATCCATTCGGATCTAACACTATCCTGCAGTCAAGAGTTCCACGAAATTTCAATTTTCCATGGTGAATATTTTTGCAGTTATAAAAGTTTACATGTCCAGCTGCCCAAAAATTACAAATTAATAATATATAGGCTGTTCCATTTAAAATAACAAAATTGACAGCTAATTCCGGTATAACCGGAATTGTAAAGATTTTCGTAAGCGTTTTTATTCTAAAATAGACATTTGGAAGAAAATTTGATAATTCGAAAATCATTTAATGTATTTTTTTCATAATCTTTTACACCTAACGTCTGAACCAAATTTTCACCCGTTAAAGCATAATTGTAAACCAAAGATTGCCATGCAAATCATAATAATTTTCTAAAATTGACAGTCGTAGAAAATATTGTTTTGACTTATCACCAAACGAGTATATTTAGAAAAGTTAACCAAAAGAGAAATGGAGTGGTTTGGCATTACTTGTTATGGCATTCAAGATCCGTTCAAAGATATGATGGCTCCGGACTACAAAGAGCCTATTAGACCGAAAAACTTACTAAAACTCTCAGCCAGTGGTAAAATACTAATATATTTATTTAAAAATTTGATGATTAGAATATATTAATTGCGACAGCTTGACACAATTACTAAAAGCTTAATAACGCAGTAATAGGTTTAATAATCTTTAAAATATCGTACATAGCCTACATATCGACAAACTATAAATACATATAAATTAAAATCTAAACTACTAATATTTTTTATCACAGCAAAATAAATCAAATATTTAATATTTTAAATATATGTTTCAAACAGGTCAACCAATCTTTTAATTTCCTTAATTCTTACAGAATGTGCTTGTACGGTTTTCATGGTTTGTGTTACTTCTTCGGCTTTAGCCATCATCGTGTACATGCTCTTTATATTAGCATCCATATCATCAGACATTTTCGAAACAGCATTCTTATAAACATCAACATTATCGGCTGTTATTGATGATATTGAATGTAATATTCCGCATAAATTTTCCGTTAAGTTATCTACGGATGTTGCAAGGTGTTGTGCTTCACCCTCCAAATCATTTAAAACATTTATATCAACATGTCCAACATGTTGCGCTGATGGTTGTTTGTATAAAATGCTTCCGTCAGTTTTCTTTGCTTGAGGACTAGATAATTTAATTTTGTATTCTAGATCTTCAGCTACAAAATGCGTCATGTTTCCTTCTATATGTACGGTACCTTCTAAAGTAAGCGCTCCTAAGTGCTTATTTGATCTGTCGCATAATGTGACAGGTCTCTTGATGTATTCAGCTCCCTGATCTAATGATAGTGAAAAGTTTACATCATTTTCAGGGCTTAAACCGGATTTGAAGGAAATTTCGCTATAAGAAGCCGTCATTTGTTGAGATATTTCATCGTCATTTTCTTCAATATCGTCATTTTTGCAAGATGGAATTGTTATTTTGTTTGGTCTAGGCGGTGTGGTTGTTTGAACTTCTGGCAGCTTTGGAGCATCCGTATTCTGTTCCTCATTCATTCTTCGTGTTATTTGGTGGTAAAATGTATATAATAAGTTTTAGAATAATACAATTAATTGTTCCTTTTACATCTTGCGTTTGAATTTTGAATTAGAAATTTGGTTAGAATGATGACAGCTTCACACAACGATTCGGTACACTTCGGGTTAATTCGCATAATTGCTAATATTTATTTAGGTATTGCCAACTGCTTATATATATTACACCAAGTTATTCAGGTGTATCTTTGGTTGCATAATTTATGGGTAGTTAAAATTAATAATTTAAAAGGGGTAAACTTATTTAAATAAAATTAAAACAAAACCTGGCTTACAAAGATGCTATTAACGTTACTAACACCTCTATAAAAAATTAATATTTGGACCTGAAATCTATATCACTGTATCATATATATTACCTGGCTGTAAAAATTCGATAATTCTATCAACACTTTACTATAAAAATCTGCATTGCAATTTTATTCATTATTGCAGACAGTGCTGAAATAGTGATATTTAAACAACACAAAAGTATCGGCACACTCCGCACCACACGAGTTTAATAAATTAATTAATCCGGGGCAGCCGTTTCGACGATGCATGGGCTCCTCATTCTCAACCGGTGACCGAATGATGTGAGAAACCTCTAAATCTAACATGCCTAAAACTAAGACATGTGAAAAAATACGGAAAGATAGAAAGGGTGGCTTGTCATTGTAGTATGAAACGTAAAACATGTGCAACCTTACCCCAATAAATCAAAGAGAACTGAGTACGACAACTTGACGATTACAAGCTACCAAATCGATAAGATCTGATGTGTTCCTTGAATTTCGTACCTATCACTCTTTTCGTTACCTTTCGATATGTTGTGAAAAGGCGCGAATTTCATTCGTAAAACATTTGCTTTATTTTCTTGGATTTTTTGTGGATATTCAACATTTTTTGGAACATTGAAAATCATGATATTTGGTGTGATTTTGAGATTTTTCTATGATTTATCGTCTATTAAAATTAATAATACGCAAGGATAAATATTTTCGAGTCACACGAGCGTAGTTGGCATTATATAACAATTTGCTTCATAAAAATGCATTTGCAACGAATTATGGAACTACACTAAATTTATTATCTACTTTTTTATCACTAAGATAACTTTTGATTGGCAAACATTGCGTAAGTGGGTCTCTTTTAAAATTACTTCTGTATAAAATTTCCAAAACCATAAACGTCAGAACAAACAACGCAACATTTCCAAATAATATTTTTTTTTTTCCTTCTTATTTGCACATATTTTCAATAATAACTAAACACACATATATTTCAACGGTGTGTATTAAGATTGGATCCAGGCAATTTGAGAGAGCAATAAATATGTATGATCAATGTTTGTATCTATGTCGTTTGTCCTGTATATTTATTCTTGTCTTTAAATTGGTCGCGAAAATACTATGTCCAAAGATTAGCAACAGGACAATCCAGTCTAGCTTATTTGCTCTCCTAATATTTGTCTTTTTATTTAGCACCAATATACCGTGGAAATTCATGTTGTACGTCCAAAAATACTCACTTTATCAAAACATGATTAATGAATTTCGCAAAGGCATGCAATTGATCTAAAATCATTAAATTAAAATCCCTCGGCGGTGTCATAGTAGGGAAATTTGTAATTTTTAATACAATTTTTGTTTTTATTCTTCTTTTAATGCACAATATTTCGGGAAATAAAATAATAACATATCCATAAAAACAACCTTTCATAACATTTTATTTTATTAATGTTATTTTACGAAAGTAACAAATATCAAAATAGTTTTTCTGGAAAGTATGTCAAACCAATTAGCGATTCTATTTACCTCAGTTTAGAGTGGCTATTGGTGTATTTGATAATTAAATAAGCGCCGTTTGTTAAGTGACTGACTAGCTTTATATTATTTTCAATGTGCAACAATTTTCATTCAAGACAGAATATGAATAGTATAATATTTATTTGTTGACAGTAATGTGACACACCTTTCCTTTGTCAGAGAAAACATTATATTATAGGAAAAACGTAAATGTCCCTGTTATGCCAATCCCAGGGTTGATAACTGTCCTACTAACTTTTAAGAACATTAAACTTATTTAACTAACCGTCAGTTTACAGCACATTTTTTAATCCCGAATTAAATAAACCTCCGATTAAAATTTAACACATCAGCAATTGTTTAAAAACAGAAAAACTACTTACATTATCTATTTATTAGGCGCATTAAAAAAGCCATTTTACGAAGCGTCATCACAATTGGACTGCTACGTTGGTCGAGTCGATGGATATGCGTATCGTTCAAACGATAGACTTTTAAGGATGCGCAAGAAAGCTACCTTCAAACCCGTCGGTGGGTATTTTGCAGAAAAAATTGAGAAAAGAGGTTTAGTTTTTTTCTTTCTTAGGTCCTCTAAATATGTATCGATATTCTAGTTGCACGTCCATGGAGGTAGGTTGGTGGCAAAACGATCCTGCGTTGAAAGACGAAACTTGGCACCTGCATCATACTAGATATCCTCAACCAGTTTCTGAACATACTAAGTATGTATAAAATAAATTTAAATTCTTGTGGTAGGTATCGGCACACTCCGCACCACACAAGTTTAATTGATCAATCCGGGACAGCTGTTTCGACGATACGTCGATCCTCGTTTTCAACCGAAGAACGGTCTTCTTTTGTGTTGTTTGACATATAACAAACTTCATACGTAAATCATATCCTAATTTAAGAATGTGAAATGTCTCTGGATTCATTCAATTTTAAAACGAGGAAATTTAAATTGTTTTCTAGTCCGAGTATTCAAATAAAAAGTGAAGTTGTAACAATGTAATTATCTTCATCAAGACTAGAAAATCACACTCTGCTTTTACTTCTGATGAAGACGTTTTTGAGTTACTCCATTAAACATATGAGCGATAGTGTATGATACAAGCCTGATTGATGCTAAAATCCTTTGCAGGTTCATAGATCACCAATTAAAAGTTTATAAAGTCTTCAGGATGTAAAATCATCGTTTTATATGTATATATATATGTAATATCTTTATATGTATATTTTCTATATAAACATTTTTGTTAAAATAAAAACGACCAGAAACAAATTATATTCTTTATTGCAATCTAGGGCTTTTCCCATTTTAAAAAATCAAAATGAAAAAGTCTCCGCACGCAATAAATAATTCCAATAAATATAGGGCGTTAGTTTTATCCAAATGGTACCAAGTAGCTCCTTTCTTTCTCAGTGTTAAGTGGAAATGTTGGTACAGGTGTCTCCGTAAGATCATATTCAGCTAGCACAAGACTATCGTAACCGGTGGCTATAGGACACGCTGTATATCCGTGATAAAGTGGTTCCGGTTCCTCACCTTCCATGACCCTCGTTAAATTTTTGAAAATCACCGCAGATTGAGGAGCTGGAAACGGTTGAAAAGCAGTGAACGACGGTGTATATGGATGAAAATCAAATATTTACACTGTACAGTTTACAGAAGTTTAATGTTTAGAATGTTTTCGACGGGATTTCTCGAAATTATTTTAGTGTTTTCAAAGAAACTAATGTATCAGGGGAAAATTTACGACTAGGTTCTGGGAGATTGTTCAAAAGCAATAATATGACGTAGGTAAACAAATTATATGTATAGTAGGCTTGTAGAATCCTTTAGAGGATGCTGTTAATGTTCCGTAATAATATATACAGCGCGATAAAATATGTTATATTATTGGATGACCTTGGAAATTTAAACCTAATGGTTTATTGGAAATCCAATTGGAAATTAAAGAACACAATCATGCACCAATCAAACATATTAGACGGGTTTCCTTTTTAACTTTTATAACCCACATTATCTAGATAACAGAAACATGCAGTCGTAAAAAAACATTGTCGGCGATATATTTTTTAGTCAGTTCCGGTGCTAGATTCAAAAAACTTTTTAAGATGTTGAAAACCATACATAAACAATATTTACACTAAACTCGTTCATTTTGACCACTTTTTCGAATTATATGTTGTTCAACTTTCAAACAAAAGGCTACTTGATGACTTAATCTATAGATGTCAAGGTCTTTTACAGCCATTTTAAAGCACCCTGTACACCAATTAAAATATTCTAATTTTTTATCCCAATATTTTCTCACAAAAATCACTTTAATTAAATTAATTTTCGAAATATTAATCTGGAAATATCTCGACTACTAAAAATATCGCTGTGGTAAACCGCGAATTCACATAAAATCGACATTATGTGACGTTTGCTCGTCAATATTTGCTCTCCTTTATTGTAATTATTTACTCTAACATTGTAGGCTGCTATAACAGTAACTTGGATCATGCTAATCCCAAATCGGAATAATTTGCACGATTCGAAAATATTAAATTAGCATGTTTGCTTGGTATTACACAACATAATACAACGCTTTTTCCATTATCCGTGCGTAGTTCGAAAAATAAGTAATTTAACTTCGTTAGATGCTGAGTTGTTAGTCGTTGAACTTTTTTCAATGGAAACGTGATATATGAATCATTACATGTTTTTTTCTTTAACAAAATGAAACATTACGAAACAAAAAAATAAGTACTTCTTTTTGCTTTTTTACCTTATCAAAATCAACCTTCACACCAGCAGCTATTACCATAAATTCGTATTGAAAGCTTGCCCCAGTTGCTAGAGCCTCCATATTATTGCCGGGACAAAAAAGTTTCACGGAATCTTTCAACCGTGTAACATTTTCCGGTAGCACGTGCAACATTGGCCAAACAATATCTTTCATCTGCATAATACCAGCCCCCATAAACGTAAATCCAGATCTATACACGTGTACTTCACCCGCGACTAAAACCTTACAACTACTTCACTTATTACTTGCTTTTAGTTGCAGTTCAAATCATTTAAACATTACCAATGTTTCCTCTTTGAAAAAGTTCGTGACCATATAAGGTGGCCGTAAGTGCTGCGCACAGAAGCACTTACGGCCCGAGTGTCATATTGTATTCGAGGAACTCGCGTGCAAAAGCGGATGTATCCATTTTCTACAGTTTTTCAGGAAACGCAAAACTTTGGTGCTTCGATATATCAAAACAGTTGAGTGCTGGATAATTTCAAAATTTGAGCAGGCTTTTTTATGATATTTCGTTTTATAAAATTTCTTTTAGGCTTGGAAATATTGCAAAAAAAAAGATTGGATTTATCCGGTTTTGCATCAATCATTGAAGTGAAGAATTGAACCGTATATTTTGTCTAAAATTAAAACTGACAAAACGTAAGCAGAATTAAAAGAAAAGAAACAGAATCTAGACATGTGAAGCTATTTCTTTTGTTAAGCACCCACGTGCCTCATCGTCACATTACTATTTTCGGGTATTTCCTTCGTTTTCATTGGTCGTACCTGAACTAAGCAGTTCCCTGTACCATTTGCAGATTGTTCCGCTTCCATCATAATGCCCAAACTCTTTCTTCGTTTAGCTTTTGATATCCAAATCAAACTTTAAATTAAAGAATTATCCGGGTTTGCTGCAAATGGTAGAATTGTCGTAAACCCCAATTTTAAATGCGTTCTTTACCGATTCACAGATATAAAAAAATGCGTAGAATACGTCAAAATTATACATTGTACTACCGCAACCGGTACAAAATTTTGCAAAATTAGCATTCTACGAGGATAGCCTTAGAATTACTCGAACTAACAAAGATAACCCAAAAAATTGGGAAAAATATACTTATTTTGCAACGTACTCGCCTTTTAGCCCGATACACTTTTCCTTGCTTGGTTACCCTGTTTATAATTAGTACCGTCAAGCTTCTCAAAATAGCCACCAACCCGAGACTCCATCTCTTGATTGTTGGCAAAAAACCGCCGAGCAATGGAAGCAACTCGAACTTTGACTCATTGATTTTGACCATCGCGATAACTGGTGTATTATGTCGATGCAACAATACTTTCTTTTTTGCCAAATGCGGCCGTTTTTTCTTGATTTCATCACTTAAACGCTACAATAAGGTCGCATAATACTCGCCGTTCAGTGTTTTTCCGTTTTGAAAATAATCAATGAAAATTATTTAAAAGAACTGAAGTCACGCCAAGAGATGTCTTGGTCTTCTTTAGAGCCCATTCTCCCCTTTCAGTCTATGGTTTGCTCTTATCTTTTATCTCAAGCAGTTAATTGAGTCCTCACATCCTCACGCTGTTTTTCTGCCATTGTAAGCAATCGCGGCACCTATCTTGCGCATAACTTTCTCATGTCCAAATTTTCAGTCAATAGGCGATCTATATCACTTTTTGAAACTTTCAGTCGACGGTCATCGAATACCATTTTGTGAATTTTCTTCACAATTTCTAGCGTAATAATTACCTCATCTGCGATGTTCGTCTTGGCAGCTTGTATGGCTTCGTTTAAACTTTGCCAGCCAATATTGTTTTGTTGTAAACGGAGGGACAGACTCTCCCATAGTAGAGTCTAGCTCGGCTTTGATATTGGTTGAACTGAGACTTTTCAAATAAAAGTATTACCACATAACGATGATTTTTTTAATTGTTTACAAGTTCTGAAAGTATTTACTATTGACGGCTATCAAACAAACATTAAACAACGTAGCATCCTCAAACTTAAAAGGTTGGTACTTTCGGCCAAGGTAATTTTTTTGGAACAACAACCGGTATCTATACGTCATGTCGGGTACTTCTGGGACAATCCTCGTAAGAAATTATCAAAGTCAATTTCTGTTGCGTCTATTTCTGTATAACTTTATGTACCAAGGGACGTAGAATTCTGTTCCATCCCGCTATTAACAGCAACTAATGTAGATAACCCGTAAATTGTATTTATTTACGTCCCTCCAATCAGAACAGTGGTCGACTTACATAACTAGTAGCAGGAAAAGTTATGTTTATTTAATTGGTTTCAGATGCTCTATTCTTTGTTTGTTAGTGTAAAATTAAGTTAACCTGCTTCCTATAATTCTATATATATTTTTTATAAATTATTATAAATTTGTGTCTGTCAGACCGAAAGTTATGGTTTCTTTTTTCTACTTTTTTACCTTACTATCTTTATGTAAAATTCCTATCGAATCCCATGTACCTTTCTAGAGTGCCAGTATATGAAAAAAAAATTTTATGATCAATACATCAATTTACAAACATTAAGGCTTATATTATGGATTACATTTATGAAAAATACTTGGACAAGATAAATTTGTACACTTGATATTACACAATCGAGTTTCGAACGATCAAAAAAGAAAAAGGACATAACTAAATATTTGCCCGATAAGAATGATAACTTTATCATAAACAAGCAAATAATTCGAAATTTGTTTCTCTTATTATTACAGTATTACATCGTGAAGACATGCGGAGCTGAATCAAATATTACAACGGTGTTAAAATCGATACTAGCATGACAAACATTAATATTTGAATAAATGAATCAGTAATATCTTGCCTTTCATGAATTATTTAAAAAATTACAAAACAAATTTAATTTAGTAACATTGTAAAGTCTGTCCCCGTCCCCCTCATAGCCAACTTGTTCATGAGCAAATTTGAGACATGTATGAGAGCGGATGCCACATATTTTCCTAGAATTTGGCATAGGTACGTAGATGATATTTTCGCGGTTTTTGATACTAGGAAAAGTAATATTCCGGATTTTCTCGCGACCCTCAATTCAAAATTTGAAACCATTAAATTCACAGTAGAAGAAGAAGTGAACAATCAACTTCCGTTCCTAGATAGTTTAGTGATTAAAAATAATAATAAACCGGAAATTGACATCTATAGAAAGGAAACAAGCACTAATAGGTGCATTATGAGCGATTCTAACCACTGTGGACAACACAAAATGGCCACGATTAGCTTCTTAATTAATAAAAAACGTAAAAAAACGTAGCTATTTATAACGGTTACTCTTCTATAAAAGTCGATCGCATGCTTAAGAAAGTCCAACATGGGCTTTACGTAAGTAATTCCACGACCTTAGCCCCGGTAGAAACTAATTGCTAGAAATTCGAGAAACTCCCCTTTCACGGCATATCGAAAGGCGTGAGTAAGGTTTTGAAGAGTCAAGATATGAACGTATGCTTCGGTTCGCGCAACACTTAAAAATCTTCTCGGTAATCCTAAAGATAAACCTAAAATGGGAGAAAGGTCGGGTATTTATAAAATTGAATGTAGTCGCTGTAATAAAGCCTATATTGGTCAAACAAAAAGAGCGATAGAAACTAGATTCAAAGAACATATACGAAATTATCGCTACGGCAGATTGGACGCGTCGAGTGTGGCACAACATATAAATGAAACCGGGCACAGTATTAAATTAGAAAACTTAAAATTGATTAAAAACGTAACGTCGCCGCGAGAATTAGATGCGTACGAGACAGTTTACATAAAAAGTAATAAAAATCTGATGAACGGAGAAAACGGACCGTTGTCGTACTCTGTCCTCTTTGACCTTTTGCAGTAGGCTGGCACTCGTTTATATTTTGGGTCATAAAAGAGATCTTCCCGTCCATCTGGCTGTGTTTTTCGCATGTCGTAGTTTAAGACGCGGAGAGGGTAGAATAGGCACTTGTAAAACAATATTTCTTCTCGAAAGAAGGGATAGTACATGCATGTTATTTTTTCGCACGTCGTAGCTTCAAGGCGTGCAGGAGGTAGAAATAGGCACTTGTAAAGAATATCTGTTCTAAGAAGTAGGGATAGTACATGCATGTTTAGTTTTAGAAAAAAATTTCTCTCACATCATTCGGTCACCGGTTGATGATGAGGACCATTCGTGTCCTCGAAACGGCCGTCCCGGACTAATTATTATATTACCATATAATAAATTAAACGTGTGTGGTGCGGAGGGTGCGGATAGTTATGTGTTGTTTACCATACTACGCCACAGTCCTTGCTATCATTATCTTTTTCTAAGGACTTATCGAACGATCCTCGTAGAGCAAAAGCTTTTTCGTTCCGGTTCTTTAAGAAAATGAAACGAAAATATCAACTTTTAACGACAGTTTTCGAAAAAGTTAGTTTCAGAGAAAGAAATTGCAGGTTTTATGTTAGTTTCTTCACTTTTGATGTTTCACGTAAAAAACAGGGTGATTGAAACAAACAAATTTATATCTGGAACAAACGTTTCATGTTGGATATCTGTCATTTTGTGACGTAAGTGCTGCAATAAGAAAAATTGGATGTATAATAGGATTTCTTTCGAATTTGATAGCCGATTATGTAAAACATAACGGCGAGAAAGACGATACAATCAACAACCGCAGCGATAAAAGCATTGTATTACGGCAAAAGTATGTTTTTATGTAATGAATAAATTCAAATTTATATGTGTACGCTCGGATTAGCGGCGTATGCACTCGTCAATTAACAGGAATTCATTTATCTTACTCGTTCTAGCGAACGAAAGTATCGCTGTTTGCGTCTTTATCTCCAGCGATGTATCTCAAAGTATGGGGACTATATACACTCGCGTTAACCTTGGTGTTCAAATCGTCGAGACATCGGCCGGCGTTAGAGTTAGAGATAATCTCGAGGTTAATCCAGTGAATCCTGTTCGAAAATGTTTAAGACGATAGCGAGTACTCAAAATGCTAACAAAATCGGAGTTGTGATTCGGGCGTTTTCCGTGAGTCCTACACTTAATGAACAACATCACAGGTGAGTTTTATCCATTTTCTAAAATTATTGGGGCGGAGCCCCACGAAACATATTTTCAAACGATCACATTAATTACTTTATTATTTTATTACTAACCTCGAATCAAATTTTATTTAGCTAATTAACATCAAAATGTTATTTACCATTATTATTTATTTGTCCAGTAAAATACTCATTATTGGGGGTGGCGCAGGAGGATGCAGCGTAGCCGCAAAATTCGTGAACGGCTTGGGAAAAGGCAATGTCACCATCATCGAACCATCAGAGAAACACTATTACCAACCATTGTTCACCCTTGCTGGTGGAGGCCTTAAAACAGTCGACCAAGCACGAAGGGATATGGGCGAAGTCCTTCCGAAAGGTGCTAAATGGATAAAAGACTCCGTGGCTGAATTCGATCCAAAGAACAATACGGTCACCACAGCTGGTGGCGATGTTGTCAAATATGATATATTATTGGTTGCTGTAGGACTGGAAACACGATATCAAGATGTGAGTATCGTAGATTTAAATTTAATATATATATATATATTGGGGTTTTATAAATAGATTCCTGGACTGTTACAAGCTTTAGAGAAGTACGATAATGTTGGTTCTATATATTCTCCAAAGTATGCGGAACAAGCTTTCAAGGCAGTTCAGAAGTTCGATAAGGGTGATGTGATTTATACGTACCCCAATTCGCCTGTGAAATGTCCCGGCGCTCCACAGAAGATATGTTACATCCATGAAGATTTCCTGCAAAAGGTAAGGTTTGCTTATACTTCACTAAATTTATTCTGTTAAGTAATTAAAAACAAGGTTGATGTACAGCCCGCTCCAAAATATTAGACCATAAAATTTTAATTTAGATCCAGTTATTTATTTTTCTCTGACAAAATAAGTGGTAGTTCTTCATATTAGCACCCATCTTATTTTTCTAAAAGAAACAGTTAAATTTTAAATAATTTTAATAAACAATATCCCATGTAATGTATGACACTTTTTTTACTAATTAATACACCGCGTAGGCTGCTTAGTTTTGAACAAAATTTCCCACAAATATTAACGAACTCTTTTTAATACTAGATCTTATATTTATTTAAAATTTTAAACTAGAGATAAGATCTGAGAATTAGGCTTGTTTTGTTTTCCGACGACAAAGAATAAAACAAATACGTAAAAAACCGTGGGTGCAAATTTTATAACAGTCACTGTATAGATACCGAATCTTTCACTAGAATTTATGCATCACTCCTAATTAATTTTTCCGTATATGTAGCATATTTTCGATAAATTTGTTGAAATTCAAGCACTACATCACGCACATTTTAAGTGTGAATCATTCCACAATCAACTCAATGAAATGAAACAGCAATTTTTGTTATTGCAGAATGGTAAAAGAAGCAATGCTAAAGTTACTTATAACACTTCACTGCCAGTAATTTTCGGCGTCAAACAATACGCCGATGCCCTATGGAAGGTGGCAAAAAGTCGAAACATCGATGTGAATCTCCGTACGTGTTTGGTGGAGGTTCAACCTGAAAAAAACGAGGCGATCTTTCAAAATTTAGATAAACCGGAGGAGAAATTCGCAATGAAGGTACCTACTTATTGTTTTATGTTTTGATGACAATTTTAAAAATTGGTTTGATTTATATCTTATAGTACTCCTTGCTACACGCCGTGCCACCTATGGGAACTCCAAGCGCCCTGAAAACTAATAAGGATATTGCTAATGATATGGGATTTTTAACTGTAGATAAACTGACGTTGCAGCATACTAAATACCCTAATATTTTTGGTATTGGTGATTGTACGGATTCGCCAAATTCTAAAACGGCAGCAGCTGTTGGTATGTTTCGAAAAATATTCATTTCAGACGCGATCAATTTTTCTACAACTTCTATATTTCAGCTGCGCAATGTAAAATTGTCTACCGCCATATGAGTGCCACCCTAAAGGGAAAACCCTTAACCTACGCTTATGACGGTTACGCTTCTTGCCCATTAGTTACTGGTGCTGGTAAATGCATCCTAGCCGAGTTCGATTATAGTCTTCAGCCGTTGGAAACATTTCCGATACGCCAAGATAGAGAATTATACATCATGTATTTGTTTAAAAAAGAACTGATGCCATTCCTCTACTGGAATTTGATGTTAAAAGGTTACTGGAATGGACCAGCTATCTTTAGGAAGATGCTACACTTAGGAATGAGCAAATGAGCGATTCAAATGAATATTAAGGAATCAATATAGGAACAACTCAAATCAAATGCGATCTATTTTGCTTTACTAGCTTTACTAAAGAAAACGAAGTAATTTCATCAAATTTCTAATACGCCCAAAGTATTTATATAACTGTTATTAATCAGATCTTTTTGTAAATAGAAACTTGATTACGTTAGAAGCTCTTAGCGAATTCAATCGTCATTTAGCGATGTTAATTGTGTAAGTCAACAAATTGTAAATATCCTTTATGCGTATATTTACACGCAATATATATTTTATAGATGCCATTTTATTATGTTAATATTTAGAAATGTATACAGACTGGTTATACAAAAGATCCAAATATTTTTTATAAATTATTGTTACAAATATCTTTGTTACATTTTATTTATTCCTAGTCCAAACAAATGGAGGTTATTAACTTGCATAGAGACCAATAGGTAAATACTATAATCATTGTACATTAGTGAACCAAAATACTGTTGCACAGGGAAATTACAAAATTGTTAACTTTTTAATTTTTTTTTGTAAGTATACTGAAAATATTTGCTACGTCTGCAAATGATTTTTTTTATTTATCGGATGGTACCCAAGATAAGTAAAAAAATAATTTAATTTTGCTTAGGATTACAACTGTAATTGTGTTCAAGTTAAAATGATTTTAAATATCGCAAGCGTAACACTTATTTGCACAGTTTATTTCTCAATATTTCGAACAATGACTTCACAGAAATTAAATAAATGTCTTTTAAAGCACGAACACATTATCCACCTGCAGTGGAATCACGATAGATAGAATTCTATTTTAGTGACGTCACTTTGCTAGCAACTGCGGACTCTCGCTTTAACGTTGCCTCTCATCCCGATCATCCTCTTATCTCAGCATATGGAAGGATGTAAGAGAGAGAAGTCACGATTACTAATGCTGGGAAATTTAAACGAACGTAGTTCAAATAATAAAACTATGATATTCCTTTAAACTATTTCATTTTAACACTGATAACGATAAAGTACAGTAAGACCACTGGTCATTACTGTTAGAAGTCTGTGAGAAATGTCTACAGATAATAATTAACAAATTTATAGGCCTAAATGGAAAAGTACATTCTCTCAGATTGTGGAGAAAATTGCGTCTCAAATCGCAGTTCTTTATGAACTTCAGATTTTCCCCAAGTATACGAGTTATATGTTGCTCCAGCGCAGCGAGAGTTAATATTTAATATTCTTAGATTGTAATGTCATATCTAGAAATTCCCCTAGCACCAACATTCATTAAAAAGAACCAGTTAGAATTTAAATAGTCTCTGAATGGTAACCTTTACGGTGTGTACAATCGACTGCACTAATGACCTCAGAAAAATGTCTCATAAAAGTATCTGCTCAGCTTTTCCAAATGTTTTCGTGGAAATATTATCCATTCGTTTGCTAAATGCTTTATAATTATATTTGTTACCTTCTCAACAAACTTACAGTATTTTGAGCCACTGACAAGCGATAATTTGTACCGCTTTCTCTATGTGAAACAATCAATGTTGCATTAAAGAATAACGCAGCCATTACTTTCAATTTACGTATACAAATGTTGAAATTCATAATTCATTGTCGAACAGGAAAAAAGAATTGTCACGTCTCATCATATGCGTTCCTTCTTCCTTGTTCTGCCGTTAATCACATTTGCATAGGTAACGTTTTCAAATTTAATATATTTTTTATTCCAAACTTTCACTAACCATCTACTGATATAAGCACGGAATTTTTTATCTTATTATAAACAGAGACATGGGAGCAGCCAGAGGGGGGATAGGGAGGGGTCAATTTCCCCAACCCCTAAGTCTTTGAAATAATTTCACTTTTCAATTATTGCAACCCCCTTCTCTGGTCATACAAAACTCTCCAAAACGTCAACTCTAATTAGCCTCACTTTTGACAAAATTCTAGCTACGCGCATGAACAGAGAATAAATGAACCAAACTGCACGATATTTGTTAAACGTTTAGTACTTTAGCGATCTTCAGTCGACAATAGAATTCTATCCGTCGTGATCCCATTGCTTTGTAGGAAACGATTATTTCGGATGACGTCAGAGAAATAGAATTCTATTCGTCGTGATCTATAGACTGGTTGCTAGTACTTATTAAAAGCAATTGTCTGGGTAGGATACCAACAGGTTTGTTTAATAAATTGTTGATGTCGAATACTAACCAGATTTAGAGGTAACAATAGAAACAATGCAATGTATAAGAGGCGACCACGGCCAACTATTATCAATTACAAGACATGATAGAATACTCTGAAAACAGTGAATGTTAGGGAAAAAATGCAAGACGGTACCTTTTTTTAATTGAGCAAGGGATCTAGCAAAATAACCAATCTATATTTTAGACGGTGGAGAAGAAAATATTTTTAAAAGAAGGGACACTTGTCCCAGATCTCCGCCACTGGATTACATAGCACTAAGTTCGGATATTGGTTCTGCGGTCCATATCTATCAAAATTCTAACAATTTAATACATATATGTATAAGTGTTATACATCATTATGGTTGCATAAAATGCTACATCCGTTAAATCCATTAAATTGTTAGAATTTCTAAGAAAGCATATTGTTAAAAAGACAAGCCGCGTGTGTATCTATGTATAGCCATATACATGCTACAACACTGACCGTGCAACGAATATCCGGAGCCTACTTATCACTGATAGTTATTGTAATTATTGTCATTTTTTAAACATTCCAACGGCATATCTTCATTAAAACCTTTTTGTCTAAAAATACTTGAAAAATCGCCAGTGACATTTTCATAGATAAAGTGTTTAGAACAACCTGGAACAACTCAGGATTTATATTTTCAGAAGAAAAATGGGGTTGGGTAAAGAAGTCGTTTTCATTTTCAATCTTTTAGGCCAATTTCGATTATTTTTTTTAAAATACTTTAGAACAATGTGGAACAAATCTAGGGCAGAATTTCAACTTTCAAAAAAAGTGGGGCTAACTTCACATACATTTCACCTTTCTTTCTTTTTTATCTTTACTGGTATTGTCTGTACTTAAATGTAGCTAATAAATGCATTATTAATATTAGAGGAGAGCAAGGTAAGTGAATTTTGCAGCGACTTGACAGACTCGTGTTTTGTCGACTTTCGGGGAAACCAGTAGGCAACATGAACCCCCTCTCATGAGTCGAATAAACACGAGTCTGTCTGAACAACTTTTTATATTCGGTTCGCAGAAAAAAAAAGGGTATTGATCTTTAAGAACGTTTATAAAAATAGTTATACATTGCACGTTTTCCAGGAGGTGAGAAATTATTAAAAGAACTGTGTGATAAATAAAAACCTATATTTTATAATAACATTAGAACCAAACAAATACTATATCGACAATTCTAAAATATTCGTGATAGTTTCACCTAAAGCATGCATGGAATACGTCTCGGCTAGATGCAGAAAAGTCTTAAACAACACTATTAGATCATCACGTGAAATTAACTCACGGAATTCACCAGCACATTGGCAGTGTTTAGTTAAATTCTCAAGTTTAATCTAAAACAACATTCAAATAAAGTACAAACCCATAATCTGCAGCATATGAAGCGAATTTCACTAACCTGTGCGCATTTCTTACACTGCAAATCTTGTAAATTGTACGCGAGCATCTTCCTAGTTACTATATCCAACAGTAAACTTTCAATCTCCATATTATCATACGACGTATTGCAAAGCGGACATAACCAGGCCGTTTCGGATCTGTAAGGGTCCCTTCCCAAATCGACATCTCTGCAGTGATTACAGGCTTTACATATTAATTGGGGTATAACGTAGGAAACCGTTGTATCATTCCAGATTGCTTTATCAGAGAACTCTCCGACACCTAAAGGTGACTCAAATCATTTTTAAAACGTTACATATAGGAACTCTGGAGCGATTTTCTTACCCACTAATCTTAACAGATTGCTTTTTAATGTTTGCACGGTCTCTTGAACAGCGGGATCTAGACTTAGTGCATGACAAATTGCTTTAACAAAATCTAAAGCTGGGAATGAACCGCTTTGAGTTTGAGATGGTAAGCGATATTTTATTCTTTCCGTAATCCTGTAAATTTTATCAGATATCAGCATTTTTTTTTATTGCGCGTAATAATAAACCTTACTCAAATAAATTCTGACTGATCTCTCCTGATATTATATCTTTAGCAAACTGTATCACCTCTTCATAAGCTACTAAGCCGTAAGTGGGTTGACTTAGGGCGATTATACTGTGCTGGGTGCCTACTTCTTTCAATTTCATATGTATTGCGTTAATATATCCAGCGATGATTGTATTGAAGCTATTTCGGCAACCCGCAGCTTCTGGCAATTGGTCTGCAAGATTCCAATTCATAACCACTATGGGATGCTATCAGAAATTTTGAAGATTATTGATCTCAAATATTTTTGGGAAATAGAAAATTCGTACCCCGTCATTATCATCATCTTCATCGTTATCTTCGTTTTCTGCTGAATTTTGTTCTTGTTCCTCCTCATTTGGTAATTTTCCTTGGATTCCAGCGTAGTTAGCGGGGTCTAACCATATCAGCTGTTCCCAGCATTGCCTGAGGCGTTAATGTATATATAAATATCATTTTAATCTATTGCGCCGTCTACTTTTATTGTTACATTGATCTTAATGTTACATTTTATATTTTATAAAAAAAAAAAGAAAATACCACGATTTTGAGACAATCTGGAGTAACGACAGTGATATTTACTCTTGTTTGGAATAATCTTTGGATTTGTTTCTTGTAGCTGTTTAATTAATAAGTAATTAGACTAATCTGTGTTACAATAACAATTTAAAATCCATTAACTAATGCTTTTGCAAAAAATCTTAATTGTTTCTTAGTCTCTGGCCTGAGGTTGTGTATTTAAATACACGAAGCCGATCGGCTTATCTTATTTAATAGATAAGCATTCTTCATTTTAATTAAGGGCACTTATCTGACTAGTTCTCTGTTTGCATGGCTTATTTTACGTGTTTTCTTTTACTTTGGGGTTAAGAGATTTCCGCAATAGAAAGCATTTGTATACATTTAAAACCGAAGCCAATATAAAACCAAATTATTTACATTTAGACCTACAAATGTGGGAGTGAACAGGGTTGAATTTTGTTGTTTTAATCGGAAAAAAAGGAAAATAAGGTAAAATAGAAAAGATGTCATGACTTTTACAATGTCTACGTACGAACGAACCAAAGGAAAATATTATTCCGAAAGCCAAGGAATAGATCGTTTAGATTTTTATTATTTGACCTAAACATATCCCGATAAATGATAATCCTTATTCAGAACTTGCGAGCCGGTTCATGAACAAACAAAAAGACAATTGATTCATTCAATTTCGAGAAATGACGATTTTTTGCGTTCGTAAGTGCTACACACATCGTACGAAATCGTAATTTACCACCTAATTTTATTTGCAGTCACCAGATCGCAGCATTTTACGGCCAATTTTTGCGGTGAAATCGTATTGTCATTTTTCCATATCTCGTGAACTCTATATGTGTATCCTCCTTGATGATAATAAGCGATTGTTGATCTGCAGTAAACATGCCTAAACAATACCACAAATTAATACCTGTAAGAGATCTCCAATGAATGAAACAACTCCTTATTTCGAATAGCATGAACAACAAATTCTATGTTCGCCACTGCATCCGATACCGTCCTTTTCTTCGTTGAAACTATGATTTTGTTAAAGTTTGCATATAATATTGTGCATCCTAATCTCTTGAATTCCGCTACTAACTGCATAAACAACTTCTTCATTAGATTTTGCAAGGTTCTAAGAATTGCCGGATCATAAAGTAAGGATTTCGTTGATCTTAACCATCTGCAAATAAAAAGACATTATACTAGCTGAGTCAACAGTTTGACAAAGTTCATTTATTCTTCAAACAAATGTAATGACAATAAGTGTATGAATTAAACATATTTGTCACTCTTCATAACACCCTGTATATTACATCATTTTTTGCATTCCATGCTAAATTTCTAACACCTTAGTCCAATCGTTTTGGATATTCGCAACTTAAAAAAAAAAAATTTCTTTATATCCACGATAATGTTAATCAAAGACCTGTGTGGCACGTGGTACGTTATTACCTTATCGAAATGGCTTGCCGTTTTATAGATTGATATAATATACAGGATATTCTATTTTAAAAGAGGCGGGTTTTAGAAGTTGACTGTTACGCTAGAGTCCCTGCAATTTTCCAGTGTGGCAGTGAGCGCAGCGCCATCTATTTCCCTTTGTTTTGGGAGTAAGCAAAAAGCTTCTAGGAAATGTTACAATATAGTTTAACTTGCCTATAAAAATGAACCACTTGGAAATCAGCAAACACATTTCTATGCAAAGATATATCCCTCATCCACGTGCTTGCCATTGTTCTCAGAATCCTGAACGCTTCAGCACATCTTGCAGTTTCATCATAAATAGTCATGGGATTCCCCGATACCATTTCATCCAAGGAAGTGGTGGTAGCGGCTTCGAATGAAGTAGCGTTGCTAGTGCCCTCTATCTCGGTGACGCGATGGGCTTGGAGCAAAGTGCATATCGCCAAACTGTCTATGTTCAATTCCACGCACATGCTTGAATACCATCCAGGGTAATTGCAAATTTCGCTAGCACTTTCTTGATTCTCCGCTAAGAGTCTAGCGTCGCATTCTTGGCTACCACCTAAGTCGGGGCGATCCGTAGGCGAGCACCAGAGTAAATGGTTTTGTTTTATTAAATGGCGGGCAAAGAAGAGATCAGCTCCAAAAATAGCTGGATCTGACGGCATATTTCCTAGAGGAAGGTGGAAATAGCGACACTGTTCGGTCATCAGTTCAAGAACTTTTTCGCTATTCAAATAGTGACGTAGCATAGCCCTAGCACCCACTTTCTGCCATTCCAAATTGCTATAGAGGTCTTCCATATCCTTAACGTGAATTTGTACCACTGGAAAATCGTTAAATCCAGGCATATGCGTTACTAAACTATGTACGTCATCAAATGATTGAATAGCCAATAAAGTCGGACCGCGCTTTTCATCTTTGTAAACTTGCAAAGCCTTCTGGATAACCTTGTAGACTTGATCTAAGCTGGTTTCAACACGGATCTCGAAGATGATCCCTTCTGGAGGTAGTAGATCTTCGTCAGCGCTTCTTTCAATTTTAACGATCCTCTCGGCTTGATACAAATTGTTCATATTCGGCATCAAATTTGTTCTTACCGAATCTACTACCACGATCAGAGCTTTTTTAACGGGCGTTAGGAATAGGCCAAAGATTTGTCGGGATCCAGTATTGGCTCGATGTTGGTATAAGTATAGATGTTTTAAGGATCCTTTAGATAGATATGGTTGTCTCGCAACGCTTATCATATCTAGTTCTTCCAAAGAAAATGAATCCGTGGAGGATTTTCCTGGGACAACACGACATACGCAACCCAATTGTAATAGGGCGCGGAATAATGGTGGGACTTGAGTTTCGTAGATACCTTCTACGTTTGAGTCGGTTAAATCCAGGTACATCTTTCTGTAAAATTAATAAAAGTTGAGCGACCGATACGAAAATTTACAAATTAAAATATTGATGTTATTTTAACAAAAATTTAGATTTGAAATATTCGTTTAAAACAATTTGTACTGATATTTACTATTTCTTGTTTTCGCAAATAGGTTATTTTCATTTGAAATGTATATAATTTTTTTATTCAAAAATACGGCCAAAATTGCTGCGTCTTATATTGCTTGTTTTTTCTGTTATATTTCTGCATTAAGTCTTATTTATATATTTAAAATTTTGGTTAAACATATATATGTCGATAAATTTCATACAAATCCCTACTTTTTCATTCTACAAATCGTACTAAACAGTAGCGGCTACCTAGAACAATGAATAACATATCTAAAGCTACAATCCCTACTAAATACAGATTATCATATTTACAAACTTCAAAAATTAACTTACTTTCCGAATTCTTGAAATATATCTTCAGGAACCGTGTACATATACAGATTGTGGCATGGTATTGAACGAGGTAAGATTCTATTACATTTCCTGAAAAGGGCGCCTTCATCTGCGCATTTCGGCGTCCTTAGATTGGCGTAGAAAAGACGTGGGTTGATGAACTTTATGGAGTGAAGTTCAGACTGTACCTGTATGTAATAATTTGATTCTCAAAACCATATTCAAAAAACCTACCCCGTATTGCTTACCAATGCCCAAAGTTTGTACTCTCCCGGTCTGGAAGTCATTGATATCTGAATAATTTGCCACGCAGATGTGATTAACGTCCTTTGAGCTTTCTGTATGAAACCACTTAGCGAGTTTGAAGTGCGCACGGCACCAACATTTGTTTTTGTTCGTTTCTTTTGTTGGCCGGCGTGATTTCGTTGTTGTATTTGATATCGCCATTTTTTCTTTTGATAAAGGACCCAAGTTAGTCTTTCTTCCTGGAATAATTATTTAACAATTTAAAAATCAATTCATCTCATTTAATCAATTCATTCAGTACAACATTGATACCTTATTGGTTCCCACTGGTGGTGGGGAGCCTAGTACTTCCTTCCAACTTTTATTAAAATCGACATCTTCAAATTCATTGTCACTATTAGCCGTTCTCTTTCTTTTAGAAACGGTTGCAATTGGCTTTTTGAAGGTTGGCGTTGTATTTCCAATATCTTCTATGTCGGATGAGCTACTGTTTCCATTCATTTGCTTTGGGACGGGTTTAGGACAATTAGCGAACATGTCATCAATGCGTCTTTGTTTAAAATTATCGTTTTTCTCTAAAATTCTTTTGTGTAACCAATCCGGATGCCTGATCCTAGGGACTGGGTTAGCAATCTACGATTTAGATCGGATAGTCAGTCGAAAATATGTTGATGATAGCAAGGTCTGTGGGGCAGTATGGCAAACATTAAAGTATCAACGCAATCCTCACTACACAAGTTATTTATTAATGTGAGAAAAAGGTTTTAATTCTAACATGCCGCACAGAGTATAACACCGATTTACCAAAACTAACTTACACCTTGCATTGCAGCTGGTATAGTTATGATTTTTTGTATGGCCCCTCCTAATCTCTCAATGTAGTATCCCCAATCTAAGATATCTCTTATATCGACTTCAATGATCGACGTATCTTTCAGCCATCTTCTTAAGTAGTGTTTTTGTACCGATTCTTCCGTTTGGAAGATTGCAAGAGGTATAGCTCTGAAATACTCAATCTTAATGCAAATATTTAAAACAATGAATTAGTTATAATAACGGGTTTTCACATGCAATACAAACATGCGCATACATATACATTTATCAATTTCTAAAAGCTGCATTGAAATTACCTTTCCGTAACAGGTGCGCCATCTGGCTTTCGAGCTATCACATATTTACACGCTAATCCAGCATCTTTCACCATTTGATCGCCTAGAAACTCCGCCAAACGCTTAGCCGTGCTAATTGAGGTACTCTTCTGACTTCCGTATTCATCCAGTTTCTTAGACATCGATTTATTTTCGGAAATCAAGGCAAAAAGCTCAGAATCCGGCATATTTCGACCATGTGAATACAAAACATCCAACCAGTAGTCCGCCACTTGCGCAACTGCCGCGTAACAAGTCTCTAATGTGTCACCTTTTAGGAAAGCTTCGAAGACTGACGATTGAAAGTTTTTGATTAGCTGCAATTCGCCTCTTCTTTTCACTTCAAATCTGGAAAGGAAAAGAATTTGAATTTATTTTGGATTTTTTAGATTAAGAGCGTATAATACCCTTTAAGTTCAGCTAAAGTTCCATCGAAATTGAATACGGCATATCGTTTCTTTAATTTTTTCCCTTCTTCTTTAGAAGCTGGCAACACCATCGCCTTGTAAGGACCATCAACTTCGAAGAAGATGGAATTTTCACTTTTTAATTCGTATTGTAAGATTTCAGGGTTAATAAGCTCATGGTACTGATCGTTAGTGAAGTGTTCTTTAACCATGGCGTTTAATACGGCATTCGGAAATGATATATTAACCTTCTGCTTCTTCTCGTGTTTCGTGAGGATGGTAAAATTTTCCGGAAACGAAGCAGGTAAAATACACCAAATACCATCGGTATCAAGTTCGAGAGGTCTTCCAACTTGTTCGATTATTTCTCTAGCCTTCATAATAATATGAGCGCCGGTGTAACAGACTATACCACCCATTTCCATGCTGTGCCAACGAGCCCTAAAAAGAAATGATAATTAACATTTATTTCATTGATCAACATTCGTCAGTTTACCCCCTCCTCATAACGTATCCGTAAAAGGAGTTCAAAATACATTTATGAGCTAACTGTAAAGAGTCGTAAAGAACTTCTTTATTTTTCGCGGATTTTATTTCAGCTGCGTTACCTCCTTTGACTGCTTTGGTCACTTCTAGTTTAGCTTTCTTTAATAATCCTTTGTATTCGTACCTGAAAAATAATTCAATTCAAAATTTAAAAAAAACAAAAACACTGTAGTCATTTAAACTACTAAGAGCCTATTGGCCGACAACTCGCTTACAAATGCTTTCCAGCATTTGAGAATAGTTCTCAAAGGATTACAATAAAATTTGATTTAATGACTGAACTACAATCCATTTTTAACTTTATTACTTTTATATAGAATTCATCAACCCAACCTAGCAAAAATTTTTACGTATGCTGCCAATATAGTGCTAATAGTAGGCCTGCCAACACCTTTATCTTCTATCGATGAATAGTTGCTTAAAATTAAATGAACTATGACCGAAAATTATTCAGAAGTATACAAGGTGTTTAGTTTCTCTAGTTCGTTGTTTAAGTTTGTGAATTTAAAATCTAACATCTTGTATTGTATTATTCATTTTTGGATTTTTGAGATATTCGTTCTTCAAAGAAAACAAATTTCACCTGGAGTATTTTTTCAATACCTTTGTTTCAAATAGTTATATTTTATATTTCACCTAGAATTTTTACCTGCGATCTCTGAAGGCTCTAACCGTGTCGACATAAAATGAATTTTCTTTCTGACAGATGGTGGTAGTCCGTTCTTCCATACGCGTTAATTTAACCTTTTTATATGCTTTCCGGCAATATATTTGCAACCGTTTCTTCTCCAACTCAGCTTGCTCCACTCTGGTTAATTGATGAAACGCTCGTTGGGACCCTCCTGGAAATTGAGGGGGAAACTTTTCGGTTTCCAATTGCTGCTGAATCCTCTGGTATTCGCTTCGTGTTGCCGGCACTGAAGAAATGCAAAACAATTTTCTTTTAATAAATGAACATTAACGGACCTAAATATGTTTACTGCGGTATCCCAATTGATATACTTTCTTATACTTAGAGGCTGCTTGTAAAATGAAATTCAAACAATTTGTTAAGAATTATCTTTAACTTACTATATTCACCCCTCCACATCCAAGCCATATTTCGTTGACAAATCGCATTAGGTTTATTGAAATCACAAGCTGCGCAAATTGTTTCATTAACCATAGCGCATGGTTGCAAGCGGTTGGTTAAAATTATATTAGGATACATGGCTCCTACATCCAAATGATATATCAAAGGTCTTTCTAGACGCAAAGGTATAGCCTAAAAAAAACAAAAATTAGAAAACAAATGAAGCGGCTATAACTAGTTCTTACCTTTAATTCCTCAAGCTTTTCCTTAATTTCATTGGACACCTCATCTAAATTAGAGACTAAATCCAACGGTATCCCCTCTTCCACTTCTATCGCATGCTGTAAAGTCTTGGGTAAGTGTTCGATAAGCCTGTCAAGAGCATCCGGCACAAGACGGAAGCGACAAGGGATATCCGCGCGAAACACACCGGATTCTAAGGCTTCCACGTGCCCACCAACGTAGGTTTCTTGATGTAGCACGTGCCCATCATCCGTTAATTTATTGAGGACCGCTTCCTCCTTATTCGGAAATATGATGTTGCAATGGAATGCTTGCACCATCAAAAGTGCTTCGCATAATGTTCCGGAACCTTTGCGCAAGACTTCGTCAGGTTCACAAGGGATGATAGTACACAGGGCAAAAATGAAGGGATGCACGTATTGCATGTATAAATAATAAGTGGCTACGGCATCGGAGACTGAATATGTTGATAAAACTTGAGGTTGGGAAGCCGCTAATGGACACATCTCTTCAGGATCGAGTTCAACTGGATCGTATCTAAAATTGAGCAATATGTAGAAAATCGTTTACACGGTAAGGTCTTAAAAACACGTGTCTCCATTGCCCATAATTCTATTTGAAATTGTTCAAAGTACAAAGTGCGTCGCAAGAAAGTGCACAAAACGTGAATATTCTAAAATTTTACAAAATCGGAAACGCGGGGATTAACTTCCGGCAGCCATTGAGTTGTAAAGAATGCACCTAAGAACTTACCGTAATTTTGCTTTAGCAACGGCTTTTAAACCATGCGAACCAACTGGTAAATACGAGTCTCTTTTCACCCAACAGAAACAATCCATATGCATTGCAGGTCGACTCGTATAAACATCATCTTTATTTTTATAGAACCCAATCTCCTGCCTCATATCTAGATCGTAAAGAGCAGCTCTCGTTTCAACAAAAGGCCAATCGAAAGAATCACCGTTATAGGTAACGAAGATATGCGGCCTTACATCCATGATGTGATCGAAAAACTTCTGCAACAATTTAACTTCGTTCTCTTCGTTGAATATTGTGAACAGTCCTTCGAACTCGGGTCTCGGAGTAAATTCGAAGTCTTCGATGTCTGAAGAAATTATCTCTCGATTCGTTATTAAGTAACCCTGTCCGTCGATCATGTACGAAATCATCATTATTTGATCCGTATTTGCATCGGGGAATTTCAAGGGAAGTTTTGTTGTTTCAATATCGAAGGCTAACACAATAGGTTCCGGTCGTTCAATTAGGTCGGGTTGAGGAATTATTGTTGGTGGCTCAATGCTGGCTCCTTTGGCTTTGACAGTATACCAATTTCCACAAAATATCTTCAAGTCTATTGATACTCTCACATGGTAAGGCACATCGTACTCCCTAGAAAATAAATTTTTAAGTGTTACAGTCTCGAGATGTAAAATTTTTGTTTTTTGGTATATTTACCAATATTTACTATTTGTTAAAATAGAACACCTTGTATATTTTCCAATGTGTTGAAAAATAATTCGATTTCTAATATAGAATCTTTAGAGACTAATGTTGCAGAATGAAAATTGAGAAAGCTGCAGTGGCTTCTAATTTGTAGTAAAGGTACACTTCTCACGGAAAAAATGGGGACACCAGCAGTTGAGAATTTTAACAATTTTTCGGTGTGATTGAAGCTTTCAGATGAAGATAAATAACCTTTCAATGGGTTGAACTGGATGCCATAAACAAAGCTGGTCAAGCCGTACGGGATTGCGTCATTGCTAGCATAGCCGTAGTAGAAGACGGCGCATCATTCCGATATCGATTTCTATTTATACACATACGTAGTCGCTGTTTCTGCTTGTCTTATTCGTAGGTTCAGAGTTTTGTCATATACATAATTATATTACAATATCTGCGTTTAGTTTTTTTTCCCATTGTTTATTTTTTGTCCGACCTTTTTCTTAATATTCGTACTTATGCAGGTTTAGTTCTCTTTATACAAGTATTACTGCTTATTTTACGCATATTTTCATTCATATCCATGTGCGTGTGTCATCCTGTACGGCTTGACCGCTTTGATCATAAGCAATAACTCAAAATTTAAACAGAAATATAGAGAGAAAAAGGTATAGAACACCTATAAGCACGATGCACATACATAGAATAAGCACATTGTGATCTCGGTGGCGACGTGGCGTTTAAATAATAATTTAGAAATTAATATTTAGCTTGTTTGATAATACATAGAGTAATTTTTGTCAAGTAATTTGCCATAAATCATGAAGGGAGTGCGCCTGAACCTGTTCAACGTGCTCAACCTTGATTTGAGATCATAAACTCGAACATCGTAATGTAGTCGAATGACCACGACTAAATACGTGCAATTTCCCGAAAATCAACACTGCCTTGATGTAGTCCAATAAATTTGGCAATTTAGCAGGTGGTGCATTTTTAATAACAGCCAGTGTAGTTTAATGAAATATTTATCTGACCATTTCGAAAAAAGAGTTAACGACTTACATTAACGATTATTGATTTTATTTATAACAATGATGCATGCATATATGTTAATCTCAATTAGTGTTCAAACATTTGTTATTAAATTTGATACGTGCAACACTTTCACATTTCTACTGCCTGGTCCGTCATTTTGAATTATCAGTAACATGGCTGATAGGTTTTATGCTGCCTAAAGGAAAAAAATAAGAATTGGAATGAAGCAAAGACATTGGCAAAAACCAAAAAGATTGGGCTGGGTTAATTTATCGTTACAGTTGATGCCTTAACACCCAACCATAAATTACGATTCTGATTATAAATGCGTAGTTAAAAATAGCAATGTCAATATATTTTATTTACCATTGTCATAGTAAATAAACAATACTAAAGCCCGACGCAATGTTTAAATGCAGTATTCGTGCTTAACTAACTAACGACATTATTTACATACCTAATATCTAAAATATTTTCCATATGATCCGTTTTAGTTTTTGTATACAATGTCTCCTCATTTGTTACTAATGCACTTGTTAACATTTCTATATAATAGCTGTTACTCTCACTCTTTTTTTTATTTTTACGGATGTGTGGAAGTAGTATTTTACGAACAGTTATCAAATCATTTTGATTGAAAAACGATACTTTTAAATATTTTTGTTTCAACCCAATTAAATGGTTTGGCTAAAATGTAACCACTTATAATATATGAGAACGTAAAATAACTTATCACATACCAGATCTAAATCTTCTTTTGTAACTTCCTCTATTTTTCCTATAGTACCTGAAAATCTTTTAATTAAAAATTGCGACACTTCCTCTATGAAGGTTCTGTGGGTTAACACATAAAAATACGGTTTGAAAGGATAAGACACTTTAAATCGTGTTCCATCTTCTTCCATAAAATAATAATCAATCGCACCAATTAATCGTTTGTCATCATCTAATATTTCAGACTAAAATGTAAGTTGTATAAGATAAATATCCTTCCCGTAATTAATGTACATACTGCATGCATATTTAATAAGAATCCGGTTCTTGTTGAATGATCGCGGACTCTTTCAAAACCATATTTACTATCAATTGCTTCATTTTCTATAATTTGTCGCAATCTAAACTCTGATGATTCTTCACTAAAATTAATCGGTGGTTAAAATTTAATTTTAATAGAATAATTGTTAGGTGTACCGTCGTTTATTTAATTGTCCTTTCTTCTCACCTCTTTCTGGCCGAAATTTACCAGCATTTTCTAAATTCATTTCAATTAATAATGTAATCCACAGAGTACTAACATAACCTATCCAAACAAGTATCCGACTTTACATTTAAATCCCGCCAATATTGATTACAAGGTTATTGTTGGTAAGCCTGACTAAGGTAGCCGATCCGATTTGAATCAAATATATTATTTTGTTGGCTATAAATTTATTATGTTATTATAATTTGTTTAAATATGATTTTCGTTATAGTTTCGTTTTATTAGTATTTACAATCTGTTAATAATAATAGTTGTGTATAATTACCATTACCATGTTCCTAAAATATTTCTGGTCATCAGTGGCGTGAAGTATTCCAGTGGCGTATCAAACTTATGTTTTTTTTTAAACGGGACACCTATATTTTATTGCGGATTTGGAAAATTCTCAGAGTACTTATTTTTTGTTATGAAACATGCATACCTCTAATTTTAGCGGTTTCGCTGTTATAACATTTTTTCATCCCAGTCAGAGCATTGTTTGAAATTCTTTTATGGCATAAACTAAATTACACCGGCGCTTAGGTCTCGAAGTTAACATAATTTTTTTTGAAATCATTTATGGAAAGAGGATAATTCTTGATTGGCCTTCACAAATTATCATTTCTTTCTAAAATTTCAAATGGTACCCCCCTAAAACAAAATACATCGTTGGACAGCCGAAATTCCAAGTTTTCCATTTCATAATAAAATTTTTTAAAAAGAAATACTTCTTACGTCAATCTACGGAAAACGTTCTTTTTCGAAATCAAGCCTGTCATGATAAATCAAAAAAAAAAAAACAAATACGCGGTAAACTTGGTGTTTATTCCGCAATGTTGTAAGAATTGTAAGTTAACATCAGAAGTGCACCCTCAAAGATACTCTGACATCTCACATTCAAATCTGCAAGCGTTTCTATTACTTAAGTAAAAATATGCAAATAAATAGGTCGGAAAATCTAACTAAACTGAATGTTCAAAATAACGACCTTCCCGTTGGGGGAATAATCGCAACTTCGACTCACAGGCCCTGAACACCGCCTTTAGGACTTTCAGTGATACACCACGGAAAGCCGCGCGAATCCTCTCTCACATATCCTCGGCTGTAGTTGGTACCATCCTGTAGACGTCGTTCTTGAGGTAGTTTCAGAGGAAAAAGTCGATGGGAGTGAGGTGTGGTGATCTTGGCGATCACCTTGCTGGCTCCCCACGACCAATCCACCAATCTAGAACCCTTTTATCAAGATATTTCCGAACGGCACGACTAGTATAAGCATGAGCTCTACCGAGCGGCTAAACGGACATTTTCCAAGAGTTGAACCAAGGCATCACGAAGGAACCTTAAATAATTATTACGTTCAAAGAAGTAAGGACCAAGTAGGTATTGTCCTAGTATGCCACACCAAACATTGAGTGACCATCTTTGCTGGTGGTTCCAATTCTCATGAAGCGCGGGTTTTCACCGACGTAATAATGAAAGTTGTGGCGACTGACTATCCCATTTATATGGAATGTTTGATTCATCGGAAAATAACACACGGATAAGATTTGGTGGATTTTGTTAATAGCCCACACGTGGATGGAACTTGTACTTCCGAAGAGTACGATGCATAGAACGCATTGAAGTATCAGTGTTCCCATTAACATCACGGACATTGATATGAGGATTTTTAACAGTCGGCTCCAGAACTTGCAATTCATTATCTTCGGTCAAAACTGGCTTTGTTCTAGCTTTCTTTGCCCGTTGAACAGCCCCAGTAGCTATAAAACTATTCAACACTTATTAAAAGACATATGGATTTGGATGCGCTCTGCCAGTGTAGACTCGTGACCCCAACAAACAATTGTTGCAACATTCTCCAAGAATAAACACCGTTTCTTCTTGAGTTCGAAGCATTTTTGCTACGTTTATCAGAGAAGAATATTTCCTCTGTCAGTTTATTCTTATTGTTACTGTTTGCTTTGGCAATTGCACTTCTTTTGTTTTATCATGACAGAATTGATTTTGGAGAAGGACGTTTTCTGACTAAATTGACATTATAACAGCGAAACCGCTAAAGTTAGGGGTATGCCATGTTGCACAAAAAAATAAGTAGTCTTCGAGAACTTCCAAAATCCGCAATAAAATATAGGTGTCCCATTAAAAAAAAAACATAGGTTTGATACGGCACTGGAATACGGCACGCCACTGATGACGAGAAATATTTTAGGAAGATGGTGATGGTAATTATGTATAAATTTGCGCTTAGAATTTTTTTAATATCCTGTATAATAGTCCGAGGCGTCTTAGGAGGCACACCTGTATATAGTAAAAAATTACCTTTATATTTTAAACGAAGGAATATTGATCCCTCTGATGTTCAGTGCAGTCTGCAGTACTGAATGAAAAAAAATCATCATCTAGTGTTTTATTTATTAATTATTACTTAAAATATGGTTTTTATAAATTATTTAATGTGGTAATTTTGATTTATTTATACGAAATTGGTCTGTAGAAATACAATCGCTTCGAATTTTTAAATTTCAGTAATTTTCATTATTGCAGGTTGTACAACGTGAAAACGATAACCAATAAAATTCAAGAATACTCACAGCATAACAGAGACGGTAAATTCAAACTGGCAGTCATCACTCTCCAATAACGGATATTTTATACTTGAATGCGGTAACTGGCGAATCGTTAGAAGAGTGCCCTACAAAAAGTATTATTTTAGTATTTTATTTAATTGAATGTAAGTACTCTATTTATTGTTATATTGAAGTAATGTTGACAAAAAAAAATGCCTAAAATAAGCTTCCTTGCATTTATGAAATTATTTAATTTTCTCCTTAAATCATGCATAAACTGTTACCACTTAGAAAAAATCCACAATAATAAAAAAGATTTTCATGCTATTGGCTTTGGTATATTGTAAAAAATGTTGAATACGTGATTACAGTTCTATATTTTAGATGAATGAAGGTACTGATAACACAAGCGTCCAAGTAGCTGTAAGACTTAGACCTTTAATACAACATGAGATATCGAAAGGATTTCAAAATATCCTAGAAGTATATTCAGAGTTAAATCAAGTAAAATTAAAAAACAGCGATAAAGCATTTTCGTACAATTATGTATTTGACGTAAATATAGAGCAGGAAGAGTTTTATACAAAGAGTGTCCAACAGATGATCCAACCTTTATTTAAAGGCTATAATGTAACAATATTAGCATATGGACAAACCGGTTCAGGTAAAACCCATTCAATGGGAACCGCATATAATGGTAAACAAAACGAAGGCGTTATCCCACGTGCTCTCAATGATATATTTCTTTTTGTTAAAGATAATTTTACGTAAGTATACTTCATTTTGCTTTTGTGGTTGAAATTTGGTTTAAACTATTTTAGATATGATTTTACCGTTACGGTATCGTTCATGGAGCTTTACCAGGAAGTTCTATACGATTTGCTCTCGACAAAACCCAGAGAGCAATGCGTAGTTGAAATCAGAGAAGATACAAAATCGATCATAATTCCTGGGTTGACGGAGCAACCTGTAACCAGTTCCTTAGAAGCACTTGAATATTTAATAAAAGGGTCGCAAGGGAGAGCAACAAGTTCAACGAATATGAATGCACAAAGTTCACGGAGTCATGCGATTTTTACTATTAATATTAGCATGCAAAAAAAGGATAACAGGTATACATTTTGCTTTTCTTTTTAATCTGTAGATAGAAAGTATCTATATTTTGCACTACACAAAATATGTAGTAAATCCGTATGCTTTTGAAATCAAGTGTTAGACCAAATGTTGTAAGATCCTTATTCTAACATACTTTGTTCTATCATTAGTTTAAAAATATTTTACAATTACTAATTTTAACAACCATCCTAAAGTAAAACATGCGAAATGCTAGGAATTAAAGCAAAAATGGTGGAAAAAATGTACAACTTGAACCTTGTGTATGTTTTACTGTAGACAATCCACTAATACAGACTATATATATATATATATCTACATAAAAACAACTTAAATTTATAAATAATGTAACGGCTTCTAATGGCTGCGAAATGAAAAAATATCAAAAAGTATAAGGAAAGTTTTTATGAAGCAAGGTCTATTTAAGGAACAAGGATGTATTTTCCCAAGTACAGAAATTCCTAGACCAGGAGCAGACAACCTTATTTTTATAAAAAGCCATTGTTAGAATTATATGTACTAAAATAATGCTTACGGAGCCGCAAATCGGCAAGTTATATTATTAAGTTTTTGAAAATTGACTCGGAAATGTGCTGTTTTGTTAAAATAAGTTTTTTTTGCCTTGCTTGAAGTAGTTGTAATAGAATACACCGCAATTCAGAAGAAAATATGATTTAAAACATTCTTGCATATCAGTTAACGCTTTTTTATTTGGGAAAACAGCATATTGGAATATAATTTTAATTTTTATGAAAAATTAAAATTAAGATCTATACTTCACAAAAAAAAGAAAAATCTACAGTATATAATGAGATCTTTGTTGCCGAATTTCTCGAGATTGGTCGTAGGAGAATTGAATCGTTAGGCGTAACCACGTGGAAGATTCTTAAATGCACGCAAAACAGATACCTGCATAGTATTTCTTACGTAAAAGCCAACTAGTCTCCCCCAATTCATCTATCCTTCTTGAAAAGAGAAATTGTTATTATTGTTGTTAATATTTGAGTTGTAAAATACAGGGTGCCGCGAGTCAGACACATGAATTTGAAAATTGAATAAAACGCAGACTGTTATAACCAAAGTCCATACACTGAGTAAGCCTTTTTCTGAAGTTTTCGTGCACTCTTTGAAGCATTCCAGGGTCCTGGGACGATTCTTATATACAAGCGATCTTAGGAGTCCCCACAGGAAAAAATGGTAAGCGACCAAATCCGAAGAGCGCGCTGACCAGTTCAAGTCGCTTCTTAGGGAGATGAGGCGCCCGGGGAATCTCTCTCGCAAAAAGTCGTGCAAACCCTTGCTGTGTGGGCTGTGGCCCAGTCCTGCTGAAACCAGACGTCTCCCTGATTTAACCCTTCCAATCCGGGCAAGGAAGAATCCTGGATCATGGTTAGGTAACGTGCAGAAGTGACTGTAACCGTTCGATCATTTTCTTCAAAAAAGGAAGGACCGATGATCCCAATTCTTAACAATGCACATCGTACTGTTACCTTGTCAGAGTGCAGAGGGCTCTGATAGAGGGATTCGTATCACTCCAGTAGCGCATATTCTGCTTGTTGACACAACCATTGAGGTAAAAATGTCCCTCGTCAGAGAAGAAAACGGTACCGTCTCTAGACAATGCAGCAAGCATGTTTTCGCTGGCTTCAAAATCACGTGGCTTCAAGTCTTGGACGACAATCATCTTATAGGGATGCAAATAAAGATGTTCGTTGAACGGAACGTCCCGAAATGTCAAAGTCACTTGCCAGTTTCCGAATTGAACGCCTGAAAGATTGTTGAATTGCGGCTTGAACTCTCTTGATCCTTTCTGGGCTAGTGACGGTATTCTGAGGCCTACTTATCGTGGACACGTTTTCCATTAACCCACGCGAGAATTTGGCTTCGATCGGGATTCGTCCGCGGGGGGTGATATTGGGCCTTAAACGGAAGGCACGTAGCACGCGGACCATCGAGCGGGCGTTCGACAAATAGGTCTGTAAACAAACACGCAATGTTCGACGGACCACTCCATTATAGCGATTGAAACCGCGTGGAGCGTAAATTTGCCACACCTCTCTTTCGAACCACCCCACTTTCACCTTCTAGGACTGTTAGGAAGGGAGCAATGTCCTCGTCAAAACCGTGCGTCCGCCGCGCGCCACTTGTATATGAAAAGTAACAAAAACTTGTTCGACCGAGAAGGCCCTTTAAGCCACTTTCTATTGATTGTTTTATAAAACGTGTGCATAAACATTAAAAGTAGACACTTATAAATATCTTTTACGGTAGGGATACAACGCGGCATGTTAGAATAATGTACGGTTGACAATGAAAATCCACAAATTTCCCAAAACTCATATTCCGAGTGTATTAAATTATGTGGTGCGAAGTTTACCGATACCAATAATTGTTAATTTGATTTCAGTAATATAAATAGGACAGCAAAATTTCATTTGGTCGATCTAGCAGGCTCAGAACGATCAAAGAAAACAGGAGCGACGGGGCAAACGTTCAAAGAAGGCGTTAACATAAATAAAGGCCTCTTAGCCCTTGGCAATGTAATTTCAGCATTGGGTGATGAGAAAACTCAAAACGGATATATCAGTTACAGAGATAGTAACCTTACGAGGTTATTGAAAGGTATTCAGTCGGCAATATCCTCTAAGATGGTCTGTACTGTACAAAATTTAATTTTTAGATTCTCTTGGTGGTAATAGTATAACACTGATGATAGCATGCGTAAGTCCTGCTGATTATAATCTAGAGGAAACTCTTTCAACTCTAAGGTATGCTGATAGAGCTCGAAAGATAAAGAATAAACCAATAATTAATCAAGATCCTAAGGTGGCGGAGGTTAATAGATTGAACAAATTAGTGCAACAGTTACGATTAGAATTGATTGGACAAGGTTTGTAAAATTATTCAAGTGTAAAGATACGAAAATACCAACGAAATAGCCAATCTCCTCGCCTATTAGTCTTATATCGAACTTTACTTTAATTTAAGTAGTTCATATAATTTGTCGCTTTCTTTCTGGGGATTTTCTTTATAAAAGGAATATATTTACATCTTAAAGAAGCAGTTCTCTCACCAAATGTTGGAATGATCTGACGTGTGAAAATGATTATTTTTCTTACATACAGTAATACTCACTTTGCTCATGTCTTTACGCAAATACCTAAGGATTAAAAGGGATTCCATGATACATACCCTATTGCTCAAGCCGCTACGTAAATATATACATATGAAACGCAGGATACAGGTGAGAGTGACGCATACCGCACTTATATTCTTCCTTTTCTTCATTTACTGTACGCCCCACGAGAGATAGCGAGCGGTGGGAGTAACTTTGCTCAGCAATAGAGTAGAGTTAGGGATAAAACCCATCTTGCCTTCTGTGCACTGGGTTCTTTAGAGATATTCTAAAAAACGGTTCAATCTCTTAACACTCGCTTATCCACTCGTTCTACCAATACTTTCTTATTGCTCTGTGTACATCGGAACTTCTAAATCATAAATCTATTAAAATTCATCTTAATGATGTCGTCGATCCCGTTCCATTCTAATTGCAATAAACAAAAAATTAAGTTATTGTATTCTAATTCGTCTTGCATCTTTTGGTGTGGACCCGATGTCGCAACACATCGCTCGTCTATTCCATGAAAATTATAAAGCATGCCTGGTACCATATTCCGGCAAGTTAATCCTATCTCACTTACTGTCGCCTAACTGCTTTTATGTTTACAAAAATAATTGTATACATTAAAAACGACTTGTCGGGTTTGAGGGTGTATTGCTCTGATCCCTTAACAAAGATACTTTGGCCCTCCACTAGTAACTGTTACCTAAGTACCACTGCATGTATAAGGGCGTGTACGTTTTCAAAAGCGACTCTGGCGCATCCCTACTGCTCGTTATCTTTGTAGCGCGTACAGTAGTCTTTTGAATCGTAATTAAATCGCAACAATTCCAAATCTTGACTCATATTTTGATGTTTAACGCTAGAAGTGTAAGATATACGTCGCACCGGTCAAGATCTTCAGTTATATTTCACACAGATCAAATACTATGGGTCAAGTTCCCCAGTTATCAATGGCCAACACTTGAAATTAAAAGCCACCATAAATAGACACCATGATAGGCATTATTTAATACAAGCCTGGCTTATAATGTAAGACCGATTGGCGAGATTGGCCATTAAAGTCCTAATATGGTTTACAATTTGAGTTAAAGGTAGAAACCACTGGAGTTCTCGAGTGCGTTGTTCAACTTGAATTTGGGTAGTTAGAATACTCGCCAAAGTAATTCTTAATTGTTAATTCTCCTTTTAATTTAAGTTATACTTTTAAAAATTACCTTTCATAATTATTCACGTTGTTTCTTATTTCAAATAGGTGGCCCGATAATATGCCAAGCTGAACTAGAGTTACTCAAAAAAGAGACATACGACTTAAAACAGAAGAACCATCAACTTAACATAAAGCTTTCCGCTTCCATAAATGATAATACAGTTTTATTCGAACGTGTACATCTTTTGGAAAGTCGAAACGAAGAATTACTGAAAAAATTGAAAGAAATCCAAGACGAGTATAACGCAACCCTAAACAATTTAAATCTGAGCATCGAGAGAAGTGACGTAGCTGCGATTAAAGAAACGGTAAACAAGTTGGAATCCATCCAAGCGCACCTTACCGACATCAACTCCGAACAAGCCCAAACGATGAAAGAATTGCGCAAACACGAAGCCGATAATTACAGATCGATGACAACGGATGACTCTAACTCGGAAAGTGAGATAAATGAAGAACAGGAATTCCATACAGCCCAACAAATAGCGCTAAACACCGAACTGCAGGAAGTGATGAGGAAATTGGTCGTAAAGGAAAGACTTGCAGAGTACATCTCGGCCAATACCTGCTACGCTGCTGATCATAATATGATAACCGATTGTGAAAATAAAATTGTGGCGCTAGAGAAGGAAAAACGAGAGCTGCTGCAACAATTGAAAAGCGCGCAAACAACTGGTGTCAGTGCTAAAGTCGCTGAGCAACGCAGAAAACGTGTACAAGATTTGGAAAATCAAATACAGGATTTGAATAAGAAGGTAAAGATATACCAGTTGACAACTAAATCCGATTTAATAAGTATACCACTTAGAAATAACATTGAATGTTGTCCTCTACCATATGATGTGTATCTATAAAATTACTTTTCTCAGTTAGATACGTTTTCAAATATTAAATCATATTTGGTTGTCAACCGATGTGTGAATATTGTTGATTATATTTTGGAAAATGTAGGGTACGGCAATTGTGCTAGATTTATTGATGCTTTTATCGTTAGTAATACGAAAAAAAATTACAGAAAAATTATTATTAAATTACATTCGTTAGTACTAAAACACTGCATAGTGTAACTCAAAAAAACGTTTTATATCAAAGTTGTGGACATATTTGTACATTATATCATAAATCACATCATCGTAGGTAGCTTTTTTCGTCATATTGTTTCGATCCTCTTTTGTCTCATGTTGTTCATCGTTCCAAAGAATAGTTTCTGATTATCCGTATAGACAGTTTTAATTTTTTTTACTAAATTTTTGCCATACTTTCTCTTTTTCTTCTTTTATTATTCGTTTGACATAGATCCTTTGTCTTTTATATTCATAAATCTGTTTCCTCCTTTGTTTGTAGATATTTTTCCTTCTTTTAACAGCTGTTTTTACTTTTCCTGACCGCCAATTCGTTTTCTTAACATACCTGTTTACTATTTCAGTTAATCCACAAGTACTTTCTGCTGCAGCCAGAATTGTATTTCTTAATTGTAACCATCTAGAACAAAATTCCGCCAACCTGTTATTATGTTGCATATAGAAATATTTGAAAGGATCTCAAATGTAAATTTCTTATTTCCTTTTCTTACAACAGGTGACGGAACAAGCTAGATTGATAAAATTAAAAGAAAAAGATGAAGAAAAAATGAAACAATTTAACAAAGAGATACTTTCCCTGAAAAAAATGAAAGTCGATTTAATGAAAAAAATGAAGGCCGAATCGGAAAAATTCAGGACATGGAAAAACCAGCGTGAAAAGGAGTTGGTGAAACTAAAAGAACAAGATCGTAAACGACTTAATCAAATCAGTAAAATGGAGACGATGCATACTAGGCAACAAAACGTCCTCAAGCGCAAGGTGGAGGAAGCAGCTGCGATTAATAAAAGGCTGAAAGATGCGCTAGTGAGAAGGAAAGCAGTACAGGGTATGAAAGCTAATGCTAAAGGGGATAGAGTCGCAGAATGGGTAAGGGAGACTTGTCGTATCTCAAGGTATTATTAAACCCGGCATTTTTCTAGATAAATCACGAATTGGATTTACACGTCAACACTTTAGAAGCCCAGTTAACCTTAAATGGACTACTAGAAGATAGAGCATTATTACATAAACAATTAGATAATTTAAAAGCTGAAGTAGACGAAGATAGTCCGGATGTAAAACAATTAGAGGAGGAAATTTCCTTAAGATCTACACAAATACAAGATTTGCAACAGAAAATTCTAGATTCGGCCGAAGGTAAGGACTTTTAGCTAATATTGTGATCATGTATTGAATAACATTTTTTAGAAAGTAAAAGTCAAACCAGGTTCGACGGCATTCAAACTATGGGTGATGCGAAGCAGGCTTTGAAAGTTCTGTTCGATACAGTTACATCGATTAAGAAAAGTACTTTTGCTAATGAGAATAGGATACAAGAGCTTGAAAATGTTAATGCCGAGGTAATTTTTTTATTTGATAGTTACTGTATTTAGTGAAAATTATTATCAATTCAATACCTTGTAAATTAATTACAGGTGTTTCGTAATTTACGCGACAATTCTCGATATGTGATGGGGATGCTAGGTTAAACAGAAAAGTTTATATGAACATGTGATTCAAACAGATATTAGGTTTAGGTAGCGTCTTTCGTGTTTTGCTTTATTTGTTACACTAATGTTCTTGACGTTTCGCTGACATATCCCGTCAGATTCTTAAGAAATTGGAGTCATCTCCCATCCCAATGTAATAACATAATGCTGCACTGGCACTATATTTGCCGTCCCTCAATATGCTGCACGCCTGCATACAGCGAGCCTGCTTGAGTCGGGCGTTCGACTGCATTCAGTATGATCTACTATTACGTAAACTAGAAATCTTTGGTGTAAAAGGGCACTATAGTGGTTTGTTTTCTATTTGTGTAACAGGTTACATATTGTACGAATGTCTATAACAGAAAAAAGACTTCACAAAGCTTCTTCCAATGACAATCTGTATTTATCTGCTTGTTAAGAGTAGTTAAGTTGTATCAGAACACAGTATTAATACAGAGAAGTTTGAAAAATTATTTCAACCATTAAACATCATATTTGATCTTACTGTTCGGGGCGGCGTGTTTCCAGATTTTTGGAAAATAAGCAGAATAACTTCTTTTTTAAAAAGTAACCATTCTTTCTGCATCGGCACAAGTCTTAGAACTCCTCTTGTACGTAAAGTTGTACGATTTTACCCCGCGTAGTATAAAATGACGTCACTATAGTAATCAGTGCAAGTAGGTGCATGGTCGTGTAGCTTACACCAAGCAGATGCGAACGAACGACTTCCCGTCATTTTTCATCACAGTATTCAGTGCTCTTAGTGGCTTAGAAGCATTTCAGTTATTTACAGGTTTACGTTGTTTGGTCTCTGAAGTTATTGACCACTTTCAATCATACCTACGTGATAAATCTTGCTATGTGCATTTCAGCGGTTTCATTTGCTTTAACGCTTCCAATTGTGTAAGTCAAGTTTACTAAACCAAATGTAGTAACTTACTAAGTATAGTAATCAAGCATGCCTTGGGGCATCATCGAGACCTGTATGAAATATGATGTTTTGCACAAATTTCCGCTATTCTAATTTTTTTTTGTAATAATCTTAATTTAAATGTTATCAGCAACTTCTTACTTTGTTTTCCTGCAGATGAAAAAAGACAAACAAGATATTATAAACACTTTTAAGGAGAAGGAGCTTGATCATTTCACTAATCAACGAGAATATGAGGAAAAGATTGGTATTCTTTTGAAGCGGGTTGAAGTGGAAGGTATTATTTTTAAAATAAAATTAATAGCTTTTTCGCTAATTCTAATTCTAATTCGGGGGTCACGAAATTCAGAATTTCTAATTAGAGTTTTGCATTTGCGGATCTGGCAAATTCGGCTGAGATCAATTCGGAATTAGTTCTACCAATTCTAAAACTACAGCAAGAACCGTAAATACGAGACATCTCCAGTTTTATGCATACACACATTTGACATTTATTTATTTTTGAAATACCAGAAACTCACTCAAGGGCGCTAAAAATACAAGAAATATTAAAATATAAAAATTAAATATAAGGCACATCCTTTCAGCTACTGTCATATCTTTAAATGTCTTTCATAATAATTCCTTTTTTAACGAAAATAAGTGGTAAGTACGTGCTTTTTTCACTTTCAACGAAGGAGACAGTTCGGGGTTTTCGTTTGTTCCGAAATCGTTCGCGGTAAATTAAAGTCACGAACTGGTTCATAATCGAGCATGCGCTCTACGCAATCTCAAATTTGTTCCGTACTCGTTCTGAATCGGAAAGAAATGTATTCCGCGAACAAAGCTAATAATTTCTGCCTTGATTATTAATATTTGTAAAATATTTAGGAATGGATGAACAAACAAAAGAAATTCTAAGTATCCACCGGAGCAAAATAGATATGTTGGAGAAAGAAAAAAGAGAACAAATGTTAGAAGTAGAAGCTTTGAAAAAAAGAATAGAAGAAATTCAAGTAAATATCGGTTCTATATGATGAACTCGAAATATTCATAATTTATTTCGTTTCTAATAACAATTTTGTAGGAGGTTGCCGCTCAAAATAAAACACCGCTAATGACATCGACTAAAAGAGTTGCTAGGAAGCCTGAGGAAACTGAACTTGCAAAACAAATCGTTGTAAGTCGTTCTTCTTTGAGTAAAATCATAATTGTATTATTTTCTTTCTAAACATAGGTCTTATACCCGGATAACGGTGTAGAATCGGATGAAAGCTTTGAAGATAATACTGAAGTGGATCCCGACTGGAGGAATACGCCTCTTGCAAAGAAAATACAGAACATAAGAAATACCACCTTCAACCAAAGTAAGTTCGGAGATAATTTTCATGTAATTATCAGAAATCATGTGGCTATGTTAAATAAGCAGCTTAAGTTACATACGAGGCCTAAGCCGACATTATTAAGAATAAAAACCAGTAAGCCGGGAAAAACAAGATATGCAGTGTTTAAGGCACCTCCACAGATTGCTACATATGGCCAATTCGATGCAAAAAAAGTTATCCGTGAAATAGCTATATGTTTTGCTTCTTTTATGCAACACTGTGTGTGGCATTTTCTGGCGGCGTTGTCTACCGAGTAACCTAGATTGGCGAGAAATTCGAATTATTAATTTGGATTTATCGGCTTAACTAGATTGATATAAAGCCCTATTTTTTCAGAGTACATTGAATTCACTAAAAATAGAATGAAAGAATTAAGAATATATTAAAAAGATACAATTAAATAGAGAAAGACCGGTTAGAATAAAATTGACAAAATATATGAAATTAAAAGAACGTGCTGGTTAAGGAACACGCTACCAAATTTAAATAATTAAACATACATATGGGTTAAAGTGCATACCTCCAAATGAATCAAATACAAAGGCAAGTTAAAATACCACAATTGATAAAAATATATCAATATGGATAAATGTTAAAGAAAAGCAAACTGCCAAAGTAGAGTAATTCATTGTAGGGACAAATTAGAATTAAAATAGACAAGGAATTAAATACAGGAGCTGGTTAAGGAAACTGGATGATAAATTAGAGTACTTAAATGCAGATACAAATTAAAAGTAAACTAATTGACAACATTGAGAAAATTGGCAAAAGAAGGCAAATTGTACATTTACTTTTCTTTTCCAAAATTACGAAGCCAATATGACAAATTCTTGTAACAACATTATCTTTAACAAAAGTAAAATGAGCTGAACAAAAGAAATCAATTTTCTTTCCCCTATGAGAATGCCACGGAGCCTACTAACTATAATGGACCTAATGCATTTTTAATGAGGCAAACAACAACGTGTCGTATGTAGTTGGTTGTCTGTAGTAATCTGTGGGCAACTCTCAGTCTGTTGTGGAGGTTTAGTTGTTGTATTTACATTAGTTTTTTTTGTGGTGACGGCCCAACGGAATGTATAAGCTTTTTTCAGCCTTGTCAAAACCTTAGGAGCCTTTTAATGTGTAAGTTGTGTTTGTAAAGTGTTCCATGGCCTTATTACTGTCACCCACTCACCGTAAGGGGTGAAGCGCAGTTAATTGTACCCCAACTGCAAATGATGACTCAGGGGTGTACCGAACCCACTAAGAAAATTTGTTGATCCTACCGGGACTCGAAAACACAGCGCTTAACTCTGCCCAGTCAAGCGCAAGCCCTCTTACCACCCACATTTTTTGGGAGAATTTTACGCCAAAATTAGGAGGTGAATTTGTTACTTCCTATTTTTGGTATAAATTTGCCCGAATGGAAAAAGTGGTTGCTGTGAATTTAGAAAGTCATTCTACGTCCGCAAAAACGATGTGGCACTATAAAACATTAAATTATGCCTTACAAGTGGCGAATATAAACGCCATCATCCTATAATATAATGTTTTAAATGAAGACGCGGTATTTTTTAAATTACGGACTTTCTAACTTTTTTTTTTTCATAGCGGAAGACCGATCAAAACGTCGTTCCGAAGGAGGTTGCACTTGCAAAGGAAACTGCTCCACGCGGAATTGTGGGTGCCGGAGGTCTACAATGGGCTGCGGCAAAAATTGCAAGTGCAGCGATGGCTTATGTACAAATAGAGATAAGTCGCCAAGTGTAAGTTGCAATTTCGTTAGCCATTGGTAATCCATGTATAATTTATTTTCTTTCGATTTATAGGATTCTGGAGATAAAGAAAACCTAGAATCGTTCAAACTACCTCAGTAAGTTAATCAAATTTGTTATGAGATATTTAACATTTAACTTCTTACGATTGATTATAATAAAAAATCCAAATTTTTAATTTATAGTTCTACTAGATTGGAAGGTCGTAAGAGCTCTTTATATCGAACGCAAATAATGTACATAAATGGCTAATAAATTTACTTTTTTACATTTTTGAAGACGTCAAAAAGGTTTGAATTTCATTAAAATATCGTTTGCTATGTTGATTTCTTGTTCGATTTATTTTGTTATTGTAGCCTCTTTGTTTTTGTATAGTAGATACAATTTTTTTTCTTTCATTTATTTTTTATTAAGCATTTGCAGTTAACATTGAGCAATTTGTGGCTGTATTGATTCAAATTATTATTTTTATTACTTTTGCGAAAAATTAACTTGATAATGAAGTACGAGCACACAAATCTACCATGTGCGAAAGTCAAAAAAAGTGTACCAACAGCATTTTTATCACGTCCTTTCCAACATTTGCTATAATTTAACGTAAGCCCATTAAACAGTCATTGGCCTATTAAATTAAAACTTCTAGCAGAAAATGATTTTATGTTACTTTATTGACAACTGTAAAAAAAAAAAACAGCAAGAAGAGTTAAAAAATTCGAACCAGTATCGGACAAATTGTATGGACCGACGACTGTCTTTATTATTTCCCAAAGACGCTCGTACAGAATCGTGCCGACTTAGGTACGTCCGTCAGTCAATCCACTCTACTCCCACGCTCCATGCAATAGTTGATAGTCAGAGAGGCTGTTTGTACTTGTTTCAGCTTTAGCTTTGTTTTCTAATCTTAATTTCTACTTCGTTTTTTTTTTTATACCTTTTCCATTTAATGCTAAAGTGATTTGTTTTACTGGTAGGCTCTAAATGACAGCGGCTCGGACACTCTCCTCCCTAATCGCGTTTTGTGTAAATAAGGATTATTTTCTCCTAGTTTTGTAGCCTACGCATTAACATCATCAAGACACATACAAGTTAAAGTTATGCATTAGCTTTGCTGCCTTACAACTCGATATACAAGGAAAAGTGAAACTTCAGCGCACAAAATCTATATTCCTATGAGAATACTCAAGCGCACCACCATTAATCTTGAAGAATTTTGTCGATCCAAAGTATGTAAGAATAAAACAGAAAATCATCTTGTAGGATATAAGATGCGAATAGGTTTGATTAAGTGGGATAAGCGACGAGTTTTCAATAAAAGTTCCATAAATCAGTTTTTTTTTACTTATTTATTTGAAGTGGTCCTAATTTAATAGCCGAAGACTGTACATTTATTTGTAATATATTGGTAACGTTTCTAAAAGATTATATTCAAAATAAATATTCACTATTCGACAATTTCAAGCACGCGCTTGTAACATTGAAATCCACATTGTAATACTACTTTTGCGCACACGGTATAATCCGCAGTTAGTTCCTTTCAATTTATTATATAGGGGCGACATTATCTACCAGTATTTTTCTAAAAAAAAAAAAAAAAAACAATTGGCATGTGAGAGCATGGTTATACAATTTTCAATAATGTTCATTCATATTTCCCAATTTTACGAGAAAAATATTTTCAATGTCCTTAAAAGTCAAATTTTAATCACATCCTTTTAAATGCACCAACGATTGATGTGACGTCGTCCGGTCGTCATCAGCCCGCGTTCCATTGAGCGCAAATATCAAAGAGGAATAAATATTCAGTTAATAGAATAAAGGGAGGGCGCTTAATATATCGTAGGGCATCTGAGATCTATAAAATAAATATACTTCTCTGTGCTACGTTGAAGTGTCGTGTGGATATAAAATAATTGTTATTAAATCAAAGATACAAAACGTTGATTCAGTCTTTGATATCAAGAATGACGCTACATTTACCAACGTCAAATTAAATGGTTGATTATTTCAGTCGGATGACGTCACCGATGAAGTTGATCAACAGCGCGTGCGTTTCATCTACGTTTGTTTATTTACACTCTTATTATCATGACATTTGCTGTTTATACTACAACAACGGAGCTATAAGTTATCTTTTTGTTATTGGTACATCCTGTATATTTTATGACATTTATTTGCTTTAATGTTCTTTGCTATAATATACAGGGTTAGTTAAAAGTAAGGGGACAACGATTTATTGTCGTTAATATGCATTTTAGGAAATTATGTTCATTATAAATTTTGATTTGCATTTGAGAACACTTGAATATTTTTTCTTCAATTGTTTTTAAGTTACACCTGTTCGCCTATTTTTTTTTATGGAAATGTATTTTTTTATTTAATAAATATTAGGTACATCCCAGGTAGACAAAATAATTTGACTAACACAATCTTATCATTAAAGACAAATTAATAACTAATAGCCCAAATTGTCCAAAAATATCTAATTTGACAATGACCCAATCGATTTACAGCTTAAAAAAAAAGGAAATCGAATGGTACAGTAAAATTTAAATTTAAGAAAATATTCTCAAATATATACTTTATTATTAAACATAATTTCTCAGAATGTATATTAACGCCAATAAATCGCCGTCTCCATACTTTTAACTAACCTTGTATAGTATAGCTCACAAAATTAATGTAAAATTTAGTTTTTCAAATTAACCGCGAATATCGACATTAAATTGTAAAAAAAAAGAAAACAATAAAAAGGGCCGTCTAGAAAAAGGCAATAACAGTTAATATAATATTAGTTGCTTGTATTCCAAAGTATGTATATTAGAAACAAATTGTTTTTGGTACCTTTGTATTAAAAAAAAAACAAAAAAATACCCATAAAACCTTGTTATTAATAATTTTTTTTTAGGGTTTTAGATTCCTCGGATGAATTTGCACGTCCAGCAATTAGAGTGAAGACCCGAAGAAAGCTCGCTCTTGAAAAGTTATAAAATCGACTATTCTTAATGTTAACGTTTAACAGTGGCAGATCTATATTTTACTTCATACTCCTTTTTTTTATTAATTCACGTAATTTATTCATTTGTAGAATATTTATATTAATAATTTGTAGATACGATAAAGTTTTATAAGAAAAATTATATGTGAAAGTGATCTTAATTATTTTAAATTCCTTTCCTAAGCATTAGCAGCAGTACTAAATTGTATAATACAAATTATATTTTTATATGTATAGTATAGTCGTAAGTATTTTTGTAAATAAATTTTGTTAATAATATAGATTTAATTTTTTTTGTAGAATAATACAAACATAAAAAAAATTAGTTTTCCGCGTTTGTTCCATTTGTAATTATTTTTTCTTACATTTAAGAATTATATACCAACCAACATGAATCCTGGAGAATTACGGGGTTAGAATTTAAGTATTTCTATTACCACCAACACCAAAAGAAAGCTGAAGATGTCGTAGATCTGTAAGACTGAAACCTAGATACACCTTTTAGGGTGATGTAAATAGTACCCTAATAGACCAAAAAATAAATAAACTTGCACCGTTATTTTAAAACTAACTAGATTTAATTCAAAATAAAAATTAAAGACAATTTCATAAAGTAGGATAAAAATTAATCAAAACATAGGAGTTGCATAAAATACTTTTTACATAAAATAATACGATTACTGACTCATCGAATTCAATAAGCCTAGAATATAACTCCCAAGATCTTCGTCTTGATTAGTCCATGACACGTAAACACTCTTTTGGTCGTCTTCATCACCTTCAACTTTCACCAAAACGGATTCTACTGAGATCGAACCCTCCATTAATGTTATTGACCACTGTGGCAATTTTTCTTTCATAAGAGTATATAATTTATGAGCTGTAGTTAGCGGAGATCCTGGATCATGAAGTTGTACTGTAGATGTGAAGCGTATTATGTGTCTATTGATGCCAGCTTCCTTGCAGGCATCCTCAACATCCATAAGACATATTGAATTGTCTTTCATAACAAGCACTCCATGGATAACCCTTCGTCGTTTTGGATTTGGTGGCAAAGAGCTGAATTTTTTAGCTTCAGCTTTTAGTAAGGATAGCGAAACATCAATGGGAATCTTAACTGGGGTGTTTATGATACAGGTCTCACCATTTGCAGGATTGTAGCAATCGATATTAAGTTCTTGCTTAATTTTCTCCTTTAAAAATTCTATTTTTGCAGCTTCGCCATGTACTAACATAACGTTTTTCGGTTCACAGTATTGGATGAGTTGCATGATACCCTTTGCATCAGCGTGAGCCGAGAAAGACATGTATTCAACAGTCATCTTAACTTCAACTATTTGCCTATTTTCAAACTCAACTTTTTTAGCTCCGTTCAGAATTTTATGACCCACGGTTCCTTGTACACAAAATCCTGGCATTATCACCATGTTATTTTCATTTGGGGCCCATTTTTTAAAGATTTGCAAACTTAAGCCAGCATGTAACATGCCTGGTGTTGCGAAAACAACCATCGGACCCGGATTATCGATGTATTGTCGATCGAATGGTTTAATATGTTTAAAATCAAACATATTTCTTTGTACGAATGTTTTACGTATCTTTTGATTTGTCCATGTTATAAACATTTTGTAATAATTGTTCGCTTTCTCTGTTAAACCTAAAGCAAAATACACTGGCACTTTAAGATTCATCCTTTCCCAATAGGTTTCTAATAAAATACATAATTCTTGCGCTCGACCTAATGCAAATACTGGTATAAGTACTTTACCACCCCGATCGATACACTCATGCACTTTTTTAAGAAAATCCCTTTCTCGGCAACGTTTTGAATCTCTAATTGTTGTAGCATAAGTAGCTTCTGATATTAATAAGTCCGGCCTGCACTTATCGATCCAGGCAGCTCCCAAGTGCCTATCTGGTGTCATGTTGTAATCTCCAGTATAAACCATCGATTGGGCCCCAACCCTAACCCAAAACATTGCCGCTCCTAAAACATGACCAGCATAATAAGCCTTAATTTCTAATTCGCTATCGACCATCACAGATTGATGCAACGTAACTGCGATTACTTTCTTCATACAATCTTTTATCATTTGCGATGTGAAAAAATTTTGATCGCCTTTCTTTTCTACGGATACTTTCCTCATGTCTTCTAGCAAAATAGGCGCAATTGCTTTGGTTGGGTGCGTCATATATATGGGCCCGGTGTAACCGACCATCTCTGACATGTACGGTAAGGCACCACAATGATCTAAATGAAAATGGGAAATGATCACGCAATCAATGAAGGGTGTTAGAGGACCCTCCTGTGATATGTAAGAAAAATCGGGAAACCTTCTTTCGTCGTTGTAACCCATGTGCATGCCGCAGTCCAACATTATATTCTTTCCTCCCATAGATAAAAGAATACAGCTCCGACCCACATCTTGACCGGCGCCTAGCGGTATAATTCTTATATCAGGCATTCTTGCGGTTTACAAAATACGGCTAAAAACTAACGAGAATTAAAATACACAAGTAAGTGCAATAGATATCGCATTCTATTCTGTTTATTAGAACAATTAATGATTATAAATTAAGAGCATCTTTATCGGAGCAAATTAGGTTATACTCTGCAAGGTGAGCACCATCAACAACCAACAATTATAACGCAGTACCAATGCTAAAAATTGGAAAATTACTAATATTTCAATTCAAAACCAAAAAGGCTGATGCTAACTTTATTTAAAGAATAACAGAGCAAATGTTACAATTAGAACTGTATAAATTAATTTGTAATGTGAGATTAGATTTGAAATAATTCTTTAAGGGCACATGTAATTAGTTCATGTAATTAAAGGTTGGTCCAATTTGTTTAGGAAATAGTTGCTAGGTTTATTCCAAGATAGTGTGTAAATCGCCGGGGATGTACGTAAGCATGTTTGGTGTTCTAACATTAACGTCTGATTGAAATTTCTACGAATAATCGGATGATAACAACATAAAATTTGATAACGGTCGAATCGAACCGCCGATTTTCATGGAACTGTTGGTCAGAGGCATGCAGAACATATT
>LR737397.1:2212698-2222854 GCA_902655005.2 Marronus borbonicus
AAAACTTCGAACTGATACCCCCAGAATAAGAATTGCTGCTATTGTCGGAAGAATATCAAGCATGATAGGTTGGTGTTATAATTAGAGGTGGATCATTACTTTTTTGGAGTGACTAGATAGACTCATATTTTGTCGACGCTTGAGGAAACCAGTAGGCAACACCAACCCCTCTCATGAGATGAATAAACACGAGTCGGTCTAGTCGCTGCAAAAAAGTAATAATTGCACCTGCCTTGGTCATCTCTAGTTACAATACATTACCATCGTTGTACATATTATAATGTTATCTTCTTTTTAGGAGTGGCACAATCTACTATCTATCGTACCATAAAACAATACAAAGAGAAAGGACAAGTTACCCCCTAAGCAAACTTCTACAACACATTCTTTAATTGCCGATTACGATGAAACTGTCAAGAATTGTATAAGGCGATTAATTTATAGGTTTTTTTTATGACAATGTACTTTCTACACTTGATAAAGTGTGCTTTTTCAAATTATCATGAAGAAATGAATGTCGAAGTGTTTGAAATTTGTACGAATAATCGGATGATCCAACATAAAATTTGATAACGGTCGAATCGTGCCGCCGATTTTCATGGAACTGTTGGTCAGAGGCATGCAGAACATATTGAATATATCAAAAAAACTTCGAACTGATACCCCCAGAATAAGAATTGCTGCTATTGTCGCAAGAATATCAAGCATGATAGGTTGGTGTTATAATTAGAGATGGCAAAGGGAGGTGGATCATTACTTTTTTGGAGTGACCAGATAGACTCATATTTTGTCGACGCTTGTGGAAACCAGTAGGCAACACCAACCCCTCTCATGAGATGAATAAACACGAGTCCCTCTAGTCACTGCAAAAAAGTAACAATTGCACCTGCCTTGGTCATCTCTAGTTATAATGCATTACCATCATTATACATATTATAATGGTATCTTCTTTTTATGAGTAGCACAATCTATTATCTATCGTACCATAAAACAATACAAAGAGAAAGGACAAGTTACCCCTCCTAAGCAAACTTCTACAACACATTCTTTAATTGCCGATTACGATGAAACTGTCAAGAATTGTATAAGGCGATTAATTTATAGGTTTTCTTATGACAATGAACTTTCTACACTTGATAAAGTGTGCTTTTTCAAATTATCATGAAGAAATGAATGTCGAAGTGTTTGAAAGATGGTTTCATCATGTATTGGCAGTGGTACCAGACAATGTTGTTTTATTGTTGTGGATAATGCTACATATCATAGTTGTAAAATTAAAAACATTTCCATAACATTTAGAAAACTCCATATGTAGGCTTGGTTGAAATCAAAAAATATCAAATACAATGAAGAGATGGTTGGACGGATGAGATGCCTATAAGTTGCAACAAAACTATGTTGAGGTTACCATTTTATCACTGGGAACTCAACTCAATTGAGTTAATGTCAGCTGAAATAAAAAATGAAATGGCAATTAAGAATACCTCATTCAAACTGGCAGATGTAAGGGTACTTTTACTACAGGCAATCCAGAATGTCACTAGGGACAAGTGAAAAAATAAGAAAAGTACATGTGAGTAAACTACAAAGAAAAATATGTGAATTAGATGGATTAATCGATGATATAATCGAGCCATTTACTATATCAGTGGGCAAAGATGGTGGTTTAAGTGAAATGGAAAGTGATAGTGAATAATTAATTTAGAAGTTAACGTAATGTATTTAAGGCCAAGTTATTGTTTAATATGTGTACTCTATATTTAATATTAGTCTAAATTTGTTGTTTGCTTGTAAATAATCATATAAAAATAAGAATTATAGTAGAGCAGAGCAACATTCAAAAACATCCATTAAAAAAAAGTATCCTATATATAAAGCTGAAATCTAGTACGATTATATATATTTATATATATAAAGATTATTCTGCAGTGTTTTCTATGTTTAATTAATTATTTCTTGATTTTTGTAATGAATATGTAATTAATTGCGTAACTACAACTTATATAAAGTCCTAGCTAGTTTTAAAACTGCCGCCAAAATGTAGCTTTGAAAAATTCCACGCGTCTTTTCCATTTTACTCCGAATTAAAAAATGGAATATAAAAGAATTGATTTTCGGAAACTTGCTCTATTTGAGTATGGATTCGGTATCTGAAATTGCTTCGGCTTTTGGCGGATTTAAATTTAAGATGTAAGGTTTAATAATATGAAAAAATTTCTCATAATATCAAACAGCTTTAAGCCACGTTCTCCATCTCATCAATAGCGGCTGCGATGGCCGAGAAATGCCCGAACAAGCCTATTTAAACTCATGCGTTTCGGAGATCTAATAAAAACTTTTTTGGTTTGTACATATTGTTTTAGTAACTTTGCAGCTTTACACATGCTTGAACCCCTTTCTGTAACCAATATTACAAGTTACCGATATATTGAACTTTCCAAAAGGTATTTACTACAGATTCCATAATATTGTACTATGCGAAAGAGGAAGCACGGATGTCACATCCCTTTTTAAAGTACATTTAAAATAGAAATTTTTCATGCATCGGTTGTTTCATCCACCGTCAGCCGTATTTTTTATTTTTTTAACTACCCTGATTTTTCTCCTGCGGTAAATTAAACTGTAATCGACCTCTTGTTGGACAATCTCCATTCCGGAATGTATTTCCCCAAAAACTTTCGAAATTCTTCATCGTCTACAATATTTTGTGGAATATTGCACACACTTAACATAAAAATAAAGTCATATAGAAATTTATAATAGGGTACATCACGTTCCACGCATTTAGCGGATGCTGTTTGCTTATTAACATGTCTTTTTACTGTGCGATAAAATGTTGATATTGCAAACGATACATTTAGTAATAGTGCCAGTGTCTATTAATACTCGTCGAACATAATAAAGCACACCGTCGATTCGCCGTCATCAATCCAATCACATAGTCACTTCCGACTTGGGGTATGTCCGACCACTTTCCGAAATATATCAACGCCGCCAATGAATGAGCACTCGTTTCTGCAGCCTGAATGGTTACAACACGCTGCGAACGCAATCGGATACAAGGACGATGCAGAAGATTCATGTTGGAACAAGCCAACACCTATTAAGGGATCATAACGCGTTTTTCAAATCTGTAAACAATGAAATTAAAAATATTTATTATTACTGTAAACGATAAAGCATATTACTTTGATGGTAAAAGACTAACACTGACAGCCATAAGTTTTTAATGCAAGAACTTTCATGTTTTTAATAAGCACAGAATTTTTTTCACTTGATTGGTAAATTCTGCAGAATGAAGCATTTTATTTAAAGATTTGAATTCACAAATTGCTGATTGTAGAATTTTTTAATCGTATTTAAAATTATACAACATAATGCAGTAACCGAATATGTTTGCGTACCACATTATCCTATAGATTGTTATTCTGGAATTCCTACATATGATTAAGCTTTAATATATGTATGTTATATGCGTAAAAGTAGATATTTTCCAGCATTTTCACTTCTTGTTATTCTTTATTTTACGTTGATTGTGAGGTAATATATTGTAAGTATTACTTCACATATGGTTGCATTTTTCTATTTTAAACATGTACACTGCCGTTCAGTGAAGTTTGGTCATACAATAAAAATCTATTATATCACACTGTATACAATTATTAATACATAAAATTAGAAAAATATTAAGCATACACTCTTTTCTAAGGGATTAAAGCCATAAATTATTATGTAAAGTAGAAATATTGCGACAACCACGATAAAGTCCCTTTTATTATCATTCCAAGAAAATCTCGAAGTACCGATCTTTTGAAACGGGTCGTTTGGTGATTATTAACGAACAATACATTTAGGAAATATACGGCAGTATCACTCTTGTTTATTTATCACAGGCGTAAAGATATAAATTTGCTTCATTTTACTGTTAAACGTGTGTTGGTGTGCATCAAAATTTACTTCAAAATGGCACGTGGCAAGCCTACCAGTGTAGAAACACGTTCACGCATTATTACGCTGTTTGAAGAAGGACATTCGGGGCGACAAATTGCTGAAAAAATAAATATGAGAAGCTCAACAGTAAATCACATCATAAAGCGATATCGGACAACTGGAACTATAGAAAATCGTGTTCGTCCTGGAGCATCTAGGAAAACAACAAAAGCTGAAGATTTGAGAATTGTATTATTAAGCAAACGCAATAGAAAATTAACAGCGTCACAAATAGCAGCCGAAGTCAATCGCGGCCGTGAAGAACAAGTTTCGGTAAGTACGGTAAAACGTCGACTTCAACAAGCGGACCTTCATGGACGCATTACCATTCGAAAACCCTTATTGCGTCGGGGCAACGGAGCAAAACGGCTACAGTGGGCCCGTTCTCATCTAGATTGGTCGTTAGATGATTGGAAACACGTGCTTTGGAGTGACGGATCAAAGTTTGAGGTTTTTGGGCAAAATCGACGAGTTTATGTCCGAAGATCTAAAACCGAAAAGTGATCCCGAACTGCATTGTGCCTACAGTGAAGCAAGGGCGTAGTTCTGTGTTAGTGTGGGGATGTTTCTCCTTTGCTGGGACGGGAGATTTATGCAGAGTGCAGGGTGTAATGAGGAAGGAAAATTATTTTGCAATACTCCAGAATCATGCAGTGCCATCAGGATTGCGTATAATAGGCCGTAACTTTACATTCATGCATGACAACGACCCAAAACACACTGCTTTAGTGTGTAAGAACTATCTAAAGGAGCAAGAAGAACAGCACACCCTGAAAGTAATGACATGGCCCCCACAAAGCCCAGATTTGAACCCGATAGAGTTGTTGTGAGATGAACTGGACAGGAGGATCCGAAAAATATGCCCAACTTCACAAGAACATTTACGGAATATTCTGCAACATGAATGGATTAATATTCCACAATCCGTTTTAACAAAACTTATCGAAAGAATGCTTAGAATAGTTCGAGCGGTGATTAACAGCAAAGGAGGTTTTTTCGATGAAAAAAAAAATAATGTTCAGTATGTTTGTTTCTGTAACCTTTTCATGTTTTTTACCAACCGACCGAACTTCTCTGAACGGCAGTGTACGTATATCTGTGAACGCTTCGTTTTTGTAACTAAAGTTGATGGCTATTTATAGAAACGAGAAATTATCTAAACAATCGTATATGTTTTTCATGCTATTAAAACCGTAGGAATGTAAGAGACAAACACAAAGCCGAAGAGAAACAGCCGAAACTGAATCCAATTGTGTTAGATTTATGTTTATTTACCATCTGTTTAGGATGGAGAAGTTAACGTAAGCTGAAGAAATTTATTTCCACGTAAATAACGTAGTTCAAAAAAGAAGTGTAATGTATGCCAATATGATCGTTAAGACAAATATGCACGGTACGTTAATGATCCTTGTTATTTAAGGTGTTAAGATGCACCACTATGATGTATTTATATTCTCAATTTCTCAACCTGGGTGACGACAAATTATTTTCGGTTTTTTTTCCTTATTTCTTTTATTTTTGTTTTATTAGATTAGGAAACCGTGCATCATCCCTCTCCGTTGAAAGCGATTGAACACAGCGCCACCAAGGGGGAGAAAAATACATCTAGCAAACTGAAAATGGCGATTTTGCTTTGGTCGTGTTCATTTAGTGCTAAGCATCTTCGAAGCGTGTCTCCCGATAAAGGTGTGTAGTGTGTTATTGAATCGAAAGCTGATCGAAAATCTAATCGTATTCCTTAAAATCATCGAAACGGGCGCAAATATGGATGTAAAAGACGCCGCTTTAAGTTCCGTTGGTAAGCTTCCCCAAGATGACGTCGTCCATCTCAACAATGCGCACGCAACTGCGAAACACGACGATCCGACGAAGATGAACGACGTCGAGATACCCCCGAAGAAGCGAAAAACCAGGCGCGGCAAATGCAAACGGCGCAACATTCATCCGTACATCAAAAAAGAGGTAAAAGCCAATAAAGTGGTAAAACCCGAAGCTCCGTACAATAGCAACAGATTTTTGATCGAAGATCACGGTAATATCGACGAAATAGACGAACAATTGAGAAATACCGATCAAATTTCAACTTCTACCGTGACGAGAACGCGGGATTCAAGCTTCAGCATAGATTCCGACGGAGAATTCTATTCCACCCCGGACGACGAGGAAGAATTCTTAATTAAAGATTTTGATGATCAATATGAAAGTTTACAAGCTGAACGTTTACATGCAATGACAAAGAACGAACTGATCGAAGAATATTTATTATTAGAAAGCAGAGTTGAGTTACTGACCAAACGGTTGAGAAACAGAATGGCAAATTCAGAGGCAGACAATAAAACCGAAGAAAACAGCAATCAACAGAATGACGATTTCCAAAAGGAAATTGAACGTCTACAAATAGAGAACGAAAATCTAAAACAAGAAAACGAAACGTTAAGAAATAAACAGATGCTCGTTAGCTGTACCTCCGATTCAGAAGATTCAGAGACAGATTCCAGTGATTCATGCAGTACAACCAGTACGAGTAGTATGAGTAAATCATCTTCCCCAGTTCCAGATTGTCCTCAAATCAACGGCCATTCACCGACAGTCATAGAAGAAGCAGCGTAAATTGTTTCAACTTCAAAGAATTTAACACAGTCAGTATAATGTTAGAAAGTATCTTTCAAATACAATAAAATAGAAAAATAGTTTTTTTTTAAGATATACACATGTTACACAAAGAAACTGAGAATTTAATTTACGGATATGAAAATTAATTTCAAATACAATTCCAGTGAGTTTACTTTTGAAAGTTGAGTCAATTGAAAGTGTGAATGTTGATTGATACAACACCATATGTGAAATTGTCTTTCAATATAAACCTAGTTTATAATGCTCTCCATTTATTTTGATTGTTTCCATTCCTTAGATCGTACTTTTGTGAATATATTTCGGCCCATTTTTCCTTTTTTTCTTTTATTAATCGTAACATGTAGTTAACAATAAAGTAGAAGTTAATGGAATGCCGTGCATGTAAAAGCATTATGTGACCATATTTGGAAAGGAAATCATACTCTTTTTGCGCTTTAATATTTTTATATGAACGGCATGTTATGTATTCACATGATAGAGCTTTTTTCGACACTTCGTTAATATATAGACTGTTTTTCAATGCATAAGTACAATACCTTATAATTGTTTATAAAAAACATGTATTTTTGTAATTATTGTATAATTTTTTAGATTCTTTTGTAAAGAAAAAAACAATGTCGATATATATATATATATTTAAAATATAGATGATATATGTATACACATACATGTTTTTTATATGAGAAATTGTAGATAGATATAGTTTTTAAATTATTGTATAAAATTTAAGATGCGTTGTATGTTTTTAATATATTATATCAATGTGAATCGATTTGTTTCATTTTTAAATTATTAAAAGAAAATTTACTACAATGAGCAACACGTATGGACCTTCCACATTATGTAAAATGGAAATCTTAATGTCGCAATTAATATTATTGCCTGCTTATTGTTATCATTTTAATTGAGCATGCTTGGTCTTTCTGGTCGCCAATTAAGGGCTAAAATGACAAGAAGACATAATTTATGCAATTATATTATTGAATATAAACTTAATATTTCAAATATGTTGATTGAACATGTCGTACATCATATTTTAGAAAAATATGGCAAATTACCACAAGTGGAGGAAATGTAACGACTCCTTTTCAAATTTTGCATATAACTATGTAACAACAGCTAACAACCAAAACTAGTTTAAAGCAAATTCAATTGCTACTTCTTATAGTTTGTTTAATCTCATTACCTTCTTTTAAAAGTGCTTAAACCATTTTATCGGAATATATTTTGGATTGTCTTGCTGCAGTACGGAGTTCCCGCCAAATAACCATCATCTCGATTATACAACAAAATCTTTGAAGATGCACGAAGAAGAACTGACACCAGATGCTGTTATGCATCTTCAAAAATAGAACCACCTTCGTCTTTGATATGTACTTCGTCAAACACAGAGCTGCGAAAAGTATTTCAAATACCAAGCACTGAGCCAGAAGATGGCCACTATCAAATTCTTCCATTTATAAAAGTATGTGAAGTACCAAATACGATATTTTAAAAAGTTAGCCACTCTCATAGCACTTCGAATGTTGCTAAGTGCTGCAAGCATTTCAAGCAAAAGCAAATGGAATACTAAAAACAGGGTTTCAATTACTTTAAAGCCTCAAGTACTTAAACAAAGGATTTCAAATATCAAGTACCCAAAGTACTTGAAGTTTAAAAGGGCCTTAAGTATTAGATGGAATACTTTTATTCAGCTTTGTTTGGTACTCGTAAAAACATTTTGTTGGATATTTTTAATTATAGTGTAAATTGTTTCAGCAACTTCTGTCTTAACAATTTTTCTTTCGTTATAACCCCGATGCAATACCATTATTTTATTACGATTTAAAAAGAGCGACAGTTTGTCATAGTACGAGATTAAATAAATACCATATAATGTTATTCATTTATGTTTCGGCATTAGTTGATGAACTTATACCCTGCCCGATACAGCACAAATATTATCAAAACCTTTGGTGTCGTAAGTAATTTGAATTACTTTTCATTCAGTTTCCGTTTTCTTTTGGATACTAGAATTTTATTGCAGCCAAATAAGGTAATATATGTAGTGGCCCAGAACATACTAGATATACAGTAGTGTTTTTCTAAAGGACGGATTCTCATTATTGTATATGCAGGATGAATTTCTGCATATAAGATATAAACCTCGGGATTAGCAATGATGATATGGATTATTAAACGAAATTAAAATATAAACATTTACTATAATTAAACATTATAACCATAGTCAAGGGTATAACATTTTAAATTCAAAAGATCATATAAAACAAAACATAATATATTGTTACTCTTACAATAAAAATGGAAATCTGAGATCATCGACAAAATACAAATTCTTCATTCTAAGATATTATTTGAATATAAGTGAAATTCTTAAATAATCATGCAGATTTCTTATCGATACCCTTAATTTTAACTTTACAACTCGCGGTTGGATTTGTCCCTTTACAAATCTTTTAACGGTAGTCACTAGATTGAGAACAGCGGATACATGCAACACAGTGTAACCATCAAAATGATATTTTTCATTTCCAAATTGTAGAAAGCAGCAGATCAATACAAAAATGTTTTCCAGAAAGGTCTCTTTTATTGAGATTCTTATCTTTGCAGTAATTATCATTTGCATGGTTCATTCGATAGGTCGTGTAGCATAACGGCTGTCGTCTATGGTATTTCTACATTCTCCAATGATGTAAAAAAGTAATCTGTCAATTGCCACTTCTTGATTTTTAAGGGCATCTTGTGCTTAGTTTAATACAATCTGCATGAAGTTCTTTCTGATTCAGAAAGATTATTTATATTCGAAACAGTATTTGAAGATGATTGTATTTTCCTGTGATAAAATTTATTCGGGGCTAAAATACTTTAATAAATCATTTTCTTCCAAAACTTTTTGAGCTTTTTCTCCCCAGTTTCCGTTGCCTCTTGCTATTGGACTAGGATGAGGCATATAAATCACTTCAATATTTTGGATATTATGCACTTCTAAGATAGTCTCCGCTTGACCTTTAACATAGACTCCTAACGCAATAATTATCTCTGTTTCTAATAACGATAAAACTTGCATAAGGGTGTCGTTACAATATTCTTCCAATTCTTTCTTAACGGACCCCTGAAAAAAGAGAATTATTTTCAAATAAATTATTGATGGTAATACAAATTCATACTTTTAATGATGAAGGCGTAATGTTCTTTCCACCTTCTTCCATCAGCGCCAACGGACAATAATTGTAGAGGTAAGTATTTCGAAAAAAGTTCTCGGGTGTATCACAGGTTTTCTTAAAAAATTCGTACAAACGTTTCCCACTAACTTCTGATTTATGACAGTCTAAACCCATAATTTTCCTTTTAGGGCATTCAATGGCTGGTTTATTAATTTTCGCTTCAATTCGATACCATTCCTTTACCATTTTTATTTCACCAAACGGCACTCCAGTTTGAACCATACCCCAGGGACCCGGGTTCATACCCAATAATAAGATTTTCTTCTCGTCATTGCAGAATTTTTTGATGAAAGATGCATGCATATCAA
>LR737397.1:2229725-2242356 GCA_902655005.2 Marronus borbonicus
AACGATAAAAAATAACCAGAGTCCTGCAGAGGAATGCCAGAAATTCTGAGGCAATTTAAATGAAGTTGTGGAAACTGATAATGATGATCTGGGAAGAAAGAAAAATGCCGGAAAATTGGAGTCATTTCCATACATAAAAAAGGGGACCAAGGAAGATGTGAATAACTACAGAGAAATAGTATTCTTGAGTGTAGCGTACAAAATCCTAGCAATGCTAATAAAGAAACGCCTAGACATCTATCTTAACGAACACGAAATGTCTAGTAAGATCCAGGTCAAAAAGACTAGCAATTAACCTTATTTTTACAATGAAATTATTATAATAAAATACATACGGACTGAATTTGAGCCTACTGAGACTAATGGGAGCAGCGAAAAAATTAAGCATACCGAAAAAACTAAGAAAGTTGGTGGAAATGACTATTAGACAAACAATAAATAATACGACGATGGAAGGGAAGGTGTCCAAAGAATTTGTAGTAAAGAGGAGACTGCAATAAGGCGACGCAATGTCTTCTTCAACCTCGTTCAAGAGTTGATCCTGAAAGAAAATGGTATAAGAACTAATGGCCTAATCAACTCGAATGGTAGCAGACATCAATGCTTAACATAATATGTACTGATGATATAGTACTCGGGGTAAGGTTTAAAGGAGAATTAAAAAGCAGCTTGAACTAATTAGAACAAAAGCCAAATGATAAATGAGAAGAAGTACATGGAAGAAAGAATCTCTCACCCGTTGTTTCTAGGCATTTTCTGTTGTTCTGTGTCTCTAAATATCAAATTTAGTTTCGATATCTCTAGAAACTCCAGCGATATTTGCTTGCTTACGCATATTTGCCCATCACCTTATAATAAAAATGATTTGTGCCAGTAACAATGTCTTTTACATTTTAGTATACACTTGGTTGGAAAAGAGCTCTCGAATCTTACAATGTTATGTAATAGATCTTTCTGCACGGACCCGATGGTTTTTGCTAACATTTTTTGCGTTTTTCTAATCACAATCACTTTTAGTAACAATGTAGCAACAATAAGTTTATATCACTTGCTCCTAGACCAATTGAACTATTATCCACGTCAGAAAAAAAAAGAAAAAAAAACGTATTGTAATATTTTTACATAATAATCGAACAAAAAAAATATGGTTTAAAATCGTATATCAAAAGTTTTGTTAAGTATATTCAAGAGTAATAATAATCCGCAATATTGGCAAGAATTAGTCTATCAAAATCCAGTATTTAGTCGATACTTTTCGAAAAACGGACTTGGTTAATAAACAGCTTTGAAAATGGATCTCCCCACCAATTAATTGGATAATCCAGACTAAAGCAGTTTTAAATTGCTCGAGGATAAAAGGCGGAAAGCTGGAATTTTAATACAGATAAGAAAATGTAATTAAAAATAAAGATATATTTCAAGAAAATCAACCTTTTACTTTTCTCTTCCCAACCTTACTAATAATGTATGTGAAGATAATGTGTGACAACTATTATTATCCATAGAGACTACAGGATATCTTAGAACTTGATGTGAATCACAAAATGGTCTGTATCGAAATGGTTAAGCCTACTTGATTGGAATTTCTATTTTGTTGTAATTATAATAAGAGAATTTCTTTCCAATTGAGCATAGAAAACTTTATTCAACGTTGATTTGATACTTGTTACATCAGCTTATTATTAAATTGTAGCACGATGCGTTGTTAAAAAGCTCGTCATAGAAATGTTAATTCAATAAATCGTGTTCGTTGGCTTCGTTTTGTTAAAGCAACAAACAAAATTATATTAATTGATAAATTTATCACAACAATGAAACGCGTTTATCAAATTGACACTTGTTTATCAATAAAATAAATACCCATTTATTAACTTACTTTGTGAGAAGCGAAACAAAGTTTAGGGATTTGTTTGCCATTAAACATTAATAAACGTATTCTTTATGTCAATAAATACGTTTATTGTATATGGTGTGTATACGAAAGTATGTGTTCATCGAAATAATTTATTAAAATGATAAACTCATTTGTTGGACCAATTCTGATAAAAAAAAATTAACGTTCTTTTTTATTGCATTTACGTACCTTTTTCGTTCGATGTTGATTCGAATATTCGTAGAAGTATTGACAACTACTTACTTTAATAAAAAAAAAAACATGGTCTACATTAAACACATCTTAAAATAAAATTAATGCATCTTGTCCTTTTTGGTTACTTTTATTGTTCGTAATTCCCGTTATTTTAACAATGTTTCTTGTATTATCGTAGTAGGAGCAACGCCAAACAATAACCGATTCTCCCTATACTTTGTGTGGGTATGAATAAGTTCTCTCTAAAATTTCGATTCGTCGAATTACAGTACATTTTTCCAATCGCTAACTTTCCAATTACGATCGATTTTTGGCAGCTGAAAGCGCTTCTGATGATTTCCTCACCGGAGCCGCGGTTTTTTTGCTTATTACCTTCGAAATTGTTCGTCATGCACATTATACACTCTCCGACAAAAAATTAGACGCGGTAAGATGTTTTAAGGGTTTTAAGGGTTACAACATTTCTTTGCGAAACTAGCAAGACATCTAATTAAGTTTTTATCCATAAAAGTAAAATAAACTTAAAAATATCTCCTCCGGTAATATATGGTACTAAATAATAAATTATTACTCCAATGTTTAAACAATTTCTGCGACAAAAATTTAGACGTTCTGTTGCTCTTAATCACTTCCAATAGTCTGTTATTAATAGATTTATATAAACTTAACACATAATTTTGAGGGATATTCTGCCATTCAATCACTATTGAAGTTTTCAGTTCCTGTACCGTGAAATATTGACGGCCTCCGCCATAAACGCGACATGCCAATTCACCCCGCATGTTTTCAATAATGTTTAAGTCTGGTGACCGTGCCGGCCACTGTAAAGTTTTAATCTTTTTCTCTTTAAACCATTCGGTAATGGTTTTTGCTTTATGAATTGGCGCATTATCTTGCTGAAAAACAAAATTGCGCCCGGCCGATTGGTTTCCAAAACGTAGAAGATTGTCACGCAATAAGTCTTTACACGTCACAGATGTCATTTTACTTGTGCAAAACACTATCTCACTTTTATCGCGGAATCCAATCCCTGCCCATATCATCACAGATCCACCCCCTAATTGTCTGGTCATTTTCATTTTTGGTTCCTTTCTCAGATCATGATAATAATGCGAGTACCCATCCGGTCCGTCTAAATTAAAACGTTTCTCATCGGAAAATATAACTTTTTCCCATTGTTTCTTCCAGGATACGTGTTCTTCAGCAAATCTCAACCTCGCTTCTTTGTGTTTCGCCGAAAGTGGGGGGTTTTCTCATTTTCTTCCGTGATATTACCGGAGACGCCTTTAAAATCCTTTGAACATTACGCACGTGCGTTTGTACCCCCGCCTATTCTGCAATAACTCCCGCCGACGCAGAAGAATTGGATGCACACCGCAATATCATGCGTTTATCCCGCTCACTTACAGCTTTCGGTCGCCCCTGGCCTTTTGGTTTGCCGTAATTTTCCGGATGTTTTAGGAAATTTCTAACGCAATAATCGCTTCTTCGTAACCGACGAGCAATTTCCTTCTTACTAACACCATCCTGGTGCCAGGATAGAACTTGACCCCTTTCTATCAAGGATAATTGCTTTTTTCTACCCGTATTGCAAACACTTTATAAAATATAATTTCTCGTGGTGAAATGTGTACACTTTACCAGCACAACCACTGCATATAAAGAGAGAAGTATCAAATTAAAACATTTTCGCTTGTGTTAATGTAATAAACGCACAGAGTCTAAATTTTTGTCGCATTTAAAATTCCTATTTCGATCTGGGAAAATCTCAATTACCCCTCATAAAGCAATAAATAGCCAGAAATATCTATAAATGGACTATTTACATAAGAAGTATTAATAACCCTCGTTTACATTTTATATAATGTCTCTAAACTTTGTTTCGTAAATAAAAACGATACCGCGTCTATGTTTTTGTCGGGTAGTGTAGTTAAGATTTAGCTTCATCAGACTTTTTCTCATTTCCGAATACGAAAAATTGGCCTGATGGCAGAAGATTTTCACCAAATGAAGAGGTGATTGAAGAAACAAACGATTATTTTGATGCACTTGATTCGTGATGATTATCATCGGAATAAGTGTGCGCAACTCAAATAGGATTATATCGAAAAGTAAAGGTAAAAAATTAGAAAAAAACAGTCTAAGTAACAAATTTGTTGCTGTAGTTAACTTCAAACGAGTTCTATTGGATTAAAGATATAGTAATAGGTAGTTGTAAATACTGTACGTCCTGCATCAGCGGCGGCATCATCGATGTAATATTTCTTCTCAAACGCCTTAGTGTGCAAAGCATCCAGCAGTTGCTCTTTTGTATAATCTTCTTCAAAGTAAAGAACGTGCTCCTCCAAAAACTTATTAGATATTTCACATTTTGTGGATCACGCATTCGGTGTTTTTATTCATAAGTTGTCGTGAATTTATTTATGAATCACTCGTCGAGTACACAAAGAACTCTTGTATTTTTAAAATAAGAAGAATCTATACTAAGGCTTACAACAAAATGTGCGGTTGCCTTAATAACAGTTATAGTTGGACTGAGGATACTATTTTCGTCATGGAATATAATAAGAAGCGGGAATCCATTCAAGAAAAGGTAAACTTGGATTGGCCGTTTCGCATAAGCTGGGTTTCGCCGATTCAAGCCACATACTTTTAGTTGTTTCCGAACAAGAAAGAAGTGAATTTTCGCGTATTTTTAAGATAAGGCGAACCATTTTGCACTTGCACACTAACTAATTCAAAGATCCGCAAAATATTTTCGGGTTAAGGGTAAATATGTAAATTGAATGAAAGCTACCTTATTGTTACATCTTTAAGTAGACCTTCCTTTAAATCAAAAAAGATCATATTAAAATTTTATTCTGAATTTACTATTACCTATTGTTTTTTTTTTATATATTAATTCCTCCGTCCCTACATACACATATATTAATTCACAAGAAAGCCTCTTATTACAGTTAATTATAAAACGAATCCTTAAGACAAATTTTTTCATATTGCGGCAATAGTTTTCAGGTTAATGCCAACAATTAAATCAAGTACATCGTTGAAGACAAGCTTTATACTATCCGTATCCGTCGCTGTAGTGTAATGGACGTAAACTTGTCGATCTTCATCCAACTCTATGACTGTAAGATCTTTCATTACGTGCCGTTCAGTTGCGACTGGTTCCTCACCGGGTATAGCTTTGGATATAGTCTGAAAGTAATTTGAACTTAACTTAAATCAAGACAGATATCTAAATTAGCCCAAAATATACTCCATAGCACAAGGTGTTTTCCTGTATTTAATTTTAACCAATAGATAGGAGGTAGTCTCTCCAATTTAGCAATGGAGATATCTACGATGGCGCAGTGGTTTGAAAAGTCCGAACAAAAATATATAAAAGTAATTAAGCGAGACTGGCGGCGTAGTGCCTAGCGCGCTCTCGGAATACCGAGTTCGAACCCCGGGCGTGACCTCAGAGCAAGGTTTTCCGTAGTTTTCCTTGTTCCAAATTTGGCGAATGCTGAGAGTAAACATTTTAAGCCGCTCTACGGGCGCAGGCATAGTAATAACTCATGGCCGATGCCCCCTGTAATTGGCGAGAGCTGTTGGGGGATGTAAAGGCATGGATTATTATTATTATTAAATCTTTTGGATAAACCATTTTCATTTTTCAACGCGGTCTCTTCTTAGGCTTCTATACTTCGTCTCTTCCGAAATAGGATTAGTCCGATTCTGCAAAATGACTATTCGTTTCCGCCATTACATCTTTGTTCGAAAAAAAATCTCTTTCCTGTCAGCCACTTTTTCATACCGGTAAACGACCACAAATCCAAAGAAATTAATTGGTACGTTGTCGTGTAATGAAAAAATAGTTTTTTGTAGGCGTTTTTCTCGGACCTCGTTTTTCAGGCGGTCGGATGACGATGTACAATATGCATCTGCAATAGCTTTATCCTTTTAAGAAGGGCGGTTATTGAAATAACGCGATTTCAAAGTGATTCAAATTATACGCTGTTGTAATTAAAACAAAAAAAAAGTTTATTAAGATCCATTTATTAAAACTAAATGTGAAACGTGAAAAAAATATAAAAAAAGTAACGTCTTCACACGCGCGTTTATCTACGTTTAAAATTAATTTTTCTTTGAACTGATTTTGCACTAATTGTTTTTCTTTTCCTACAAGAAGAGACTTAATTCTGAGATCTGGCTTGCCACTTTTTAATCTGAAGTCTATAAGACACGCGAATAAAATATTTCAAAAATCGAATCCACCAATGAAGTGGAAACAACCCAAACTATATCGACCGGGTTATTTAAGCAGTCTTATTTATTCCTTTGGTATTGCATCACATACACTACCCGACAAAAACATAGATCCGGTATCGTTTCTATTTACTAAACAAAGTTTATAGACATTATATAAGATGTAAATAGTCCATTTATAGATATTTCTGGGTATTTATTGCTTTATGAGGGGTAATTGAGATTTTCCCAGATTAAAATAGGAATTTTAAATGCGATAAAAATTTAGACCCTGTGCACTTATCACATTAATATAAGCAAAAATGTTTTAATTTGATACTTCTCTTTATATGCAGCGGTTGTGCTGGTAAAGTGAATACATTTCACCACGAGCAATTATATTTTATAAAGTGTTTGCAATATGGGTAGAAAAAAGCAATTATCCTTGATAGAAAGGGGTAAAGTTCTAGCCTGGCACCAGGATGGTGTTAGTAAGAAGGAAATTGCTCGTCGGTTACGAAGAAGCGATCATTGCGTTAGAAATTTCCTAAAAGATCCGGAAAATTACGGCAAACCAAAAGGCCAGGGGCGACCGAAAGCTGTAAGTGAGCGGGACAAACACATGATATTGCGGTGTGCATCCAATTCTTCTGCGTCTGCGAGAGTTATTGCAGAACAGGCGGTGGTACAAACGCACGTGCGTAATGTTCAAAGGATTTTAAAGGCATCACCGGTAATATCACGGAAGAAAATGTTGGAAAACCGCCACTTTCGGCGAAACACAAAGAAGCGAGGTTGAGATTTGCTGAAGAACACATATCCTGGAAGAAACAATGGGAAAAGTTATATTTTCCGATGAGAACCGTTTTAATTTGGACGGACCGGATGGGTACTCGCATTATTATCATGATCTGAGAAAGGAACCAAAAGTGAAAATAACCGGACAATTAGGGGGTGGATCTGTGATGATATGGGCAGCGATTGGATTCAGTGATAAAGTGAGATAGTGTTTTGCACAAACAAAATGACATCTGTGACGTATAAAGATTTATTGCGTGACAATCTTCTACGTTTTGGAAACCAATGGGCCTGGCGTAATTTTGTTTTTCAGCAAGATAAAGCGCCAATTCATAAAGCAAAAACCATTACTGAATGGTTTAAAGAGAAAAAGACTAAAACTTTACAGTGACCGGCACGGTCACCAGACTTAAACATTATTGAAAACATGTGCGGTGAATTGGCACATCACATTTATGGCGGAGGCCGTCAATATTTCACGGTACAGGAACTGAAAACTTCAATAGTGACCGAATGGCAGAATATCCCTCAAAATTATGTGTTAAATTTATATAAATCTATTAATAACAGACTATTGGAAGTGATTAGGAACAATGTAGGATCTACGCATCACTGATCACTCATTTGTTTATTTTTGTTTTACATTTGCAACAGAGCGTCTAAATTGTTGTCGCAGAAATTGTTTAAACATTGGAGTAATCATTTATTATTTAGTTCATATATTACTGGAGGAGATATTTTTAAGTTTATTTTACTTTTATGAATAAAAACTTAATTAGATATCTTGCTAGTTTCGCAAAGAAATGTTATCACCCTTAAAACCCGTAAAACATCTTACCGCGTCTAAGTTTTTGTCGGGGAGTGTATGTAATACCAACTCGATGACGTTGCAATAACACATCTTACCGTCGACCATAGTTAGTTGTAAGTTGTGCTCTAACATCGCGATCTTTGAATTTAAAAAGTGTGGGTTGCATTTTATTCATTTTACTTCTGTAATAATCTTCTGATAAAGAGAGCTCTTTAGATTCTTTTGTAAACTGAAATCTCTTACATTTGCAATATCTAGCGGAGGACGGGCCGTGGATTTCTCCAAATAACCTGGTCCGGCTTTTATCGTTCATACTTGTATTCGGCTGCCGTCAAATCCCCATTTTAATTAAAATCCTATCATTATTTTCTAGTACCATGGAAGAAATATTTTATAAAACCACCTTTTGAGATTCAAGTATCCGATTAGCCGTGTGATCTAATAACGATTGCAGACCAATTTCGGCAGATGATTCTGATGTTTTCTCTTCCACAGGATGATGTCTCTCTTTTGCGATCTTTTATTGCATTCATCAAAATCTTTTCTGTGACATTTGTTGCTGCTAGTAGAAAGAAACACCTGCAAAGGAGACACCTTCTCTTTTGTAGGTGTTTCCTATGCTACTAGACATGTATCTTGCGCCGAAGAAAGTTTGATTTTCTCCAGAAAATTCAACCAACCGCCATGGTTAGCGCGTATCTTTGTCTTCGAATGGTACTTTCTCCAATACTCTGCAAACTTTTCACAAATATTATCAACTTGTTAGTGTCGATCCTTATCCGCATTAGTTCCAATATGCGATTGTCAAATGTATCCTTTTAAAGGATCACATGCAAGATGGACATGTAAAAAAACGCAATCAAAATAGAACAAAATTTAACACATTAATTTTTCGTACCTTAGCTACGGAAGGGATACGATAAGATATGGGATACCCGCGCAGATAATCTTTTTCTTTCTTTCGCCTAAAAGCACACACTTTGACACTTTGATACTAAAACTTGATTGTTGTTTCGGGGATCGCCGCGAAAAGTAGTTAAAAGCTTACATAAGTGTTACATACCTTTTTTTTTGAAATTCCATAACAACACCTTCACAAACAAAGGAATTCTAAGAATTTTGATTTTTTTAACAAAGAGCTTGTTTAGCACACTGATAACACTATGAGATGTGTTTACTTTGCATGTCAACAAGTAAGTGAACTTATGCAGCTATCAAAGTTTTTATTATACATGCAATAAATATGAAACTAAACGGGTTTGAACCGTGTCATGTCGTTTTTGTTAAAAGAAAAACTTGACCGCAATCGTATTCTACTTCAGGAGAGGGAAAGTTGGTAGGCAACGGTAACTTAGCATGTAAAAATCAATTGCTTCCTGCTCAGTTAGTTTCGCCTCTGGCGTGATTTACACGTTGAGTTATCCACCTTTCCTCTCCTGAAGAAGCCCAATATGATTATGGACGAAACGTCGAGTTTTCGATTAACTACCATGACACGGTCTAAACCCGGAACACGTTTAGTTTTAACTGACTCTGGCCGTGGAAGCCTACGTTTTTATTGCATTAAATATGTCCGAAAGTGACCTGCTAAACATAAGGAAATTCTGGCTATAGCCTACGGTGAAATCACTGTGCAGTGGTGCCATCCCTCTGACTTTTCAAATCACACGCGCATCTCTCACGACAACGCGGTCCACGGTTGTGGTTGTGGTATAGAGTATATAAATACTTATTTATTAGCGTAATTGTTTGTAACTTACCAATATTTTATGTTTTACAAAACTTTTCATTGTCTCATATTCGCTATCTTTTGTCATTCCATAAGTTTGTTTATAGCTTTCGTATTCCGGAAAATATTTCTCCACCTTTCTACCGCTTTCGATTTTCTTCTTCAATAAATCCTGTTTGTTGAGAAATACGATGAAACCAACCCCTCGGACGAATCTGTTTTTTTTAGGAAATTAAATTAAAAATAAGATAGCTCCTTAATCAATTTTATTTATTTAAAAATTTGCGTTTTCCACGAAAATTGTTAAATTGTGAAATTTGTATTAATTCGACACCCTCTACACTATAAAATAATCTCAATATGTACAGTGGTCGCTTTTTGTTTTGTCTCCCCCTTGCAACGACTAAATACCCATACTATCTGTCACTGTTCCTCTAATTTACCAAACTCAAATAATTTAGCCGTAAAACTTCTCGTCTAATAACGTGAATAACTCTGATTATTACCTGCTCCAAAATATATCTTCATAAACCCGAAAAGCTTCCTTCAATCTGTTAACCTTTTCGTCTTCCCGTAGCGTTTGATCAAAGTCGCTAATCGCGATCAGGAACAGAATAGCCTGTATGCCGCCATCAAATACCTGCAACGAGTAATAAAATTATTTGGAAAGATGTTCATGTGTTTGAAAAAGTTTTTCTCACCGATATCCACTTTCTCCTATGCCCTCGTTGCCCACCAACGTCATACATACAAAAATTCGCATAGCCTCCACCGTACCGTTTGCTCACCTTAACGGAGAAATTAGTTTGCGATATCGTAATTGTCATAATTCGACAGAATAATATATCTTGCACCGTTGGCACGTAATTTTCCTGACTTATCTCGTCGATTTTATCCAAAAATCTTACGGAAAAGAAGGTTAATGAGTCAACGTAGTAATCTTATGGCGAAATTGCACGAGTGATAATGACAATAAGGTAGCTACAATTCTATAAAATCGAATCTGATTTTTTTTCGTTAGGAGAGTTTCGTCCATTCAGAACAATTTTCGTGATCTACACTGGCTGCAATTAAAAATGCACCGCCCCTACATTGTTGGGGTATTTCGTTAAAATTTTATAAACGTATTTCTGAAGATCAACTTGCATTGGTTTAGTTTTCCAGGATTAATAAGAGCCAGGTGTTCCGCATATGTTTCAAGCAATCGTGCATGATGCCTCGCAGACGAGAACGTTCGCAGGAAAATGCGCGTAGACTTAATCGTAATCATTCGAGTGCATCATGGTGTTGGAACTTGTGGATTGCAAATCAAGGTAAAGCACGTAGAGCAGGTTCAGACGCACCCAGAAGGATCACCCCCCGAAGAGATTTTCTTCTGAAGCGCTTGGTTGTGCAACACCGGTAACATTTTTAGCACAGCAGTGGTGGAACGCTAACGTAGGGACAGTTTATGAACGAATAGTGCATATGCGGTTCTGTGGTCGCCTTTATTATTATTATTAACACCTAAGCATAGACGCGCTAGACGAACCTTATTTACTTTTTTGCAAACATTTTTTGGTGGTGCATTTTTAATTGCGGCCAGCGTGTTATTTTATGTTGTTATGTCATGTTAGCAACCGAGCTAACATGACGACAAACATTTTGATAGCAAAATCCTGTCCGAAGAATCTTCTAGAAATAGTTTCATCTTCCATAAAAGTTTTGTTATGTAGAAAGTGGCTATTAACTTTCTTATTTGGAATGGAATGTCTGGAAATTTTATTTAGAATTTGAATTTTATATGTAAATGTATTTAATCAATTGCGAGGGCCACCGGGTAATCGGGCCTAGTGTGTTATTACAGAAATTGCTCTTTGTACGGTTTAATATGTTGCCATCTTTAGGACAGTGTCCTCAGTGCTAAATACTATGAGCGAGTCTCAGATGTAGCTATGTCTCCTGACATCGTCAATATCTTTAAGAAAGCGTTCGAACAACAAGCAAAGTGTTGGTGGAGGTTCCCAACATGATTCCATGCGGTTCACCATGGAAGTCGATTCAGATGGTTGCCTTCCTTTTCTAGACGTTCTGGGATATTCCCTTTACCGAAAACCCACGCACACGGATCTCTCACACCATCACCCAACCTCTCAATCAATTCTCTTATCCAAAGAGCCATTTCCATATCTGAACTCAATTCATTTCTTCAAGAACTTAACCGCATCATCGAAACTCTAATTCGCAATAGTTATTCTAGGAAAGATATTCAAGCTACCATTCATTGCTACATCAACCCTTCTCCACAGCAACTCCCGTCATCCAGTCTTAATTTTCGTAAGCAAGCCTATCCACCCTACATACAATGGGTCACCGATCTCGTCAGCAAGATCCTAGATTTCGTTAACCGGGGAAGATTAAAACATAATCCACAGATTTCATTAAGAAAACCTGAAGCGACCAGTCCGACCGGTCCAGCGACCAAATTAAGGGAGTATAAGAACTAAGCAAAATCCTTCTAAAATCTGTGCTGTGTCAGTTATAAGTTGGAAGCGTGGGAAAACCGTGTCTACGCTTCTTTAAAAGGGAGAACCACCAAACGCCTTATACGCCTGTTCAAAGACGGGATGGATGGCAGAAGAGTTATTTGCAATGTGTTTAGCGCATTTTATAAAGTTTGCGAAAATGAATAACCACTGTAGCCATTCCTCGCTAGCGGCATATAACTATTCTAGGAATAACCATGTGGCGATTGTGTACATTGGCTACAGCCGTTCTATAATCCGCACAAAACAGCGTTTAACAAGGAATTTGATCTGTACATGAGAAACCACTGCAATGAAAAAAAATGAACTAAAACTATTGGAAAAGCTGTTAAAGGATTTGAAGCTACGCGGATTTATCCCATGAAACTGAATGTTTTCAACGACGAAGTCTAGGCATCAGCCACCTATACGTTTTTTCTGTTGATAGCAAAGGTAAAGATAAGCGCGTA
>LR737397.1:2318068-2360645 GCA_902655005.2 Marronus borbonicus
ACATCTATTGTTGTTATGTCTAACCTCTAAGACCGTAATTTTAAAGGGTCGGAGTAGTCGGAGTAGTACATTTATTTTATACGAAAATTGGTCAACCTTTATTGCTAAAGTATTACTTTGTCTACCCTTGCGTACAAAATGATTATTTTGAGTAGAACAAAGCACTCTTTAACAGTTGCTGTAGAAAAAACAGTTTGTTTTTTGTATTTGTTTGTTGTACGTTTTATTATTGAAAATATACACGTGTTGCACTTAAACCTTTTGTACAATTTGTTTGTATCGTACTACCTACTTTTCGCGATAAATACACCTTGATAGTGCCACTTAGGAGATCAACACAAAAATTAATTGAAAATCTGTGCTGAAAATCCGTTCTTCTCACACTCTACGCCGATGTTTCAACGCTTAGACAAAGGTGAAACGGAAATTCTTCATTCTATTTTTTGTAAACATGCCTGCGTCGGCAACCAAAATAAAATTAGCAAAAATGTCTATGGTAAAAGCCATCAACAAAATTCAACTTTTCTGGAAACTGGAATAGCAATGCTTGTACCATTTGATGATGATATAATGACGCATAAAATTGCTTTGATTGTATGGTCTCCCACATACTTTACTGCAAAACATTCCAATTTAAACTGTTATAAATTTGGTGCCCGTTGTTTTCGTCCTCAATGTCTACTAGTTTGCGTGAAGCAGGTTTTCTAACGTGATTTTCTCATTGTTCCTTTAAGTACCCTTTCCTGCCGAACTCATAACTAAATTAATAAGTATCCTTGATACCGGGTGATTTCTTACATTTTATCGTCATTCCCCGTCCATTAAACCGGTGTTAACACATAAGTCGTATAAAAATAATAATTTTTAACATCAGCCGAGCGCTACAACTTGTTAATATAAATGCCTCAACTTTGAGAATGCTCTGTATAGTACGAGTAAAGCAATCGTTTATAAGGATTCTATAAGATGTTTTTATATAGAAGTTATAGCTGCTTCTAGGGTGGCAACTTAACGTGAATTTGTGTGTTCCATTAAAACCCAGTATTTTTTAAAGAGAGCGCCTTGTCAAAACACGTAATTTAAGCGAGAATAAATGTAAAGAGCTATTTATAGTAAATTGATTTCGTTTAAAAATATCTGCGTTGAAGAGGGTGATCCGCCGTATAAGTGCAATTATGAACTTTTTTTTTTTCTGTGGGATTATGTTAGCAACACCGCCACTGATATTGAGATACTTCGCGAAAATTAGCAAGAAAATTGATGAGATCATGGTAGAGCGTGCAGTATTAATTTTTTTTCTAAAGTTTTAAATGAAGGGGGTGTATCTCTGAATATACAGAAATTATGAGAATGAATAATGTTATCTTGATAATTTGCACGTCAAACGTGGTGATTTTGATATCAAGCCCGACAACTTAAAATTTGCTCAAAAAAAATCTTCTTAAACTAGCTTAGTAGCTGGTAAGTGTTTTTCTTTTGCTTTTAAAGCTTTGTTTACAACTTGACAAAACAAATTAGATTATTCACGCATCCTACGCAATAATACAACGAACACAACGGGAGATTCCAAACAGGACAAAGCTGACAACAAATATTTTACATTGCTACTGTAACAAATCGTCAATCAATCCCAAAAATCGTGGTGTCGTATATATTTTGACGTTTATTGACCAATTTTCGGTAAGTGTAACGAAATCGCAGTACGAGTTTCGTCGGCCGTTTGACATCGGCCGGCATTACTGCCGACTGTAAAGCCATAAAACTGTCGTCACTGTTTGGAAATATTGACCCTAATTCCTCGTCAACGTCCATAAATATAGTCCGAGCGAGATGCGCCTAAAGGAAGTGGAAGATTGGGGCGAAAATTGCGCTTTTCCTAACTGGATCTAATGGGAATATCGAAACATCTCCCGAATTGGTCCATGATCTTATATGATTCCAGATGGGTTTATTGCAATTGTTCTCGGGAAAGAGGTTCGCCGGGTTTTCGGATTTATTGCTGGAATTTTTGCTACTGCACGGTTGATTAAAATAGATGCATCAGGGTTTTAACCTCAAATGATGCTACTGGAAGTTCTCTTTGTGCGTTACAATTTAAGTATGTTTATGAAGGTGAAGATGGTGTTTCTAGATACCTTTCCATAATAAACTGATTAGTGTCCATCTCAATTGTCAGGACTCTCACAGACGCCTTACCGACATTTGACATGAATAGCGGTGTACGTTAGTTTTCAAATGGTCGGATGGAACATGCAACTTCCGCTCCAAGCATGCTTCGAGTGCTCTAGAACTACCAATTGAATACGTTATCAATCTAATGAAATTTTGAGTACGATAGCCGACGATGATCCCACTTTTTGTTCCGTTGCACATGTCGCAGCAAAAAAAAAACAATCACATGCAGTGACAAATAAGGATTCAACAAATTTAAATACAGGTGGTCTGAAGAAACGACACACAATACAAATTAATGAAGCGTTAACCCCCATTATTTAAAGAATTGTTACAAAAATAGCTTTAGAATTATGTATAGAATGTTTATTTATAATTTGGTCAATAACTTGTTTCAATGGGGGTATTTTTAGGTGGTCATTAAATGATTATACGGCACTTTCAATAAGTCTGTCCGGCCCCTAATATTGGCATATGATCATTTGTAGTTGGTTAGTAGAATACATATGCAGATGAATTTGTTATTTGGGATTATTCTTCATTATTTCTCGATTACTAAACTTCATTAAACAATAAACATTTGCTTGGCTTTATATGAAAGTCTCATACCATCAACCTAGACAATCCAATTTTTAATGTTTTATTAAATCGGCATACAAACTTGCAACAGATGATGCAAAAATCTCAAATTCGAGAAAAATTGACATTCTACGTTCTATTCTTGCACCCTTAAAATATATTTTTGTTTCGGAGATGAGATACAAATTTTTCATACAAAGTTTATTGATGCCTTATCTTATATTTTTTCACGTTCGATACATCAGTCAATCCTCGGTAACGGAGACCCGCAATATCGAAACACCGTGAACAGTTAAACAGTTCGCCTAATTTATTGGCGTACACAAGAGAGGCGAAATTAATTGTTCGACAAAATTGATATAAAGGAGAAACTAAGAGTTATTTACAGTCCAATAAGAGACGGTGTTGCTCGCTGTAAGCTTGCGGCGGATCCGGAAACTAAATTAACTGATCGCCACAATTTATTGGGGAGCGAGTAAGGGCCAATAAGTCCATCACGCGTCCGCGCGACGTGTATTTACTCGGATCTACGTATACTAAACCTTTACTGTGTAATTGGCAATTGCTTAGCGGCGGCGAATATTAAGCGCGCCCGTAAGTAGATTCAACTATTTTTAAACGTAAAACCCCAGCTTTCCATCGAAAAACGGAGACCGAGTCGAATAATTTGAAAACAACCCAATAGATCATTTGCGTGTGTATGAGTAGGGTTTCTAAGTAAGCTTGCATGGTGAACCTATTATATGACATAATGGCAGTTTGAAAGAAAATAAGGCCAAGGATTTTAGTGAGTTGTGCGTTGTAATAAAAGAGAAATTTGCAGGCAATAACGCGGTAATTGGTCTACTGTACCATAAAAACAGTAGCATTCGTAATAATAGTTATTTACGAACCAAGTGAATTTATACTATATTTTTTGTACGAATAACAAATACTTTTAGTGCAAAAATAAATATGTAGCTACACTACCCGACAAAAACATAGACGCGGTATCGTTTTTATTTACGAAACAAAGTTTATAGACATTATATAAAATGTAAATGAGGGTTATTAATACTTGTTATGTAAATACTCCATTTATAGATATTTCTGGGTATTTATTGCTTTATGAGGGGTAATTGAGATTTTCCCAGATTAAAATGGGAATTTTAAACGCGACAAAAATTTAGACCCTGTGCATTTATTACATTAATATAAACGAAAATGTTTTAATTTGATACTTCTCTTTATATGCAGTGGTTGCGCTGCGTGGTTTCACCACGAAAAATTATATTTTATAAAGTGTTCGCAATATGGGTAGAAAAAAGCAATTATCCTTGATAGAAAGGGGTAAAGTTCTAGCCTGGCACCAGGATGGTGTTAGTAAGAAGGAAATTGCTCGTCGGTTACGAAGAAGCGATCATTGCGTTAGAAATTTCCTAAAATCTCCGGAAAATTACGGCAAACCAAAAGGCCAGGGGCGATCGAAAGCTGTAAATGAGCGGGATAAACGCATGATATTGCGGTGTGCATCCAATTCTTCTGCGTCGGCGAGAGTTATTGCAGAACAGGCGGTGGTACAAACGCACGTGCGTAATGTTCAAAGGATTTTAAAGGCGTCACCGGTAATATCACGGAAGAAAATGTTGAGAAAACCGCCACTTTCGGCGAAACACAAAGAAGCGAGGTTGAGATTTGCTGAAGAACACGTATCCTGGAAGAAACAATGGGATGATATGGGCAGCGATTGGATTTCGCGATAAAAGTGGGATAGTGTTTTGCACGAACAAAATGACATCTGTGACGTATAAAGACTTATTGCGTGACAATCTTCTACGTTTTGGAAACCAATGGGCCGGGCGCAATTTTGTTTTTTAGCAGGATAACGCGCCAATTCATAAAGCAAAAACCATTACTGAATGGTTTAAAGAGAAAAAGATTAAAACTTTACAGAGGCCGGCACGGTCACCAGACTTAAACATTATTGAAAACATGTGGGGTGAATTGGCACGTCTCGTTTATGGCGGAGGCCGTCAATATTTCACGGCACAAAAACTGAAAACTTCAATAGTGACTGAATGGCAGAATATCCCTCAAAATTATGCGTTAAATTTATATAAATCTATTAATAACAGACTATTGGAAGTGATTAAGAACAATGGAGGATCTACGCATTACTGATCACTCATTTGTTATTTTTGTTTTACATTTGCAACGGAGCGTTTAAATTTTTGTCGTAGAAATTGTTTAAACATTGGAGTAATAATTTATTATTTACTTCATATATTACTTGAGGAGATATTTTTAAGTTTATTTTACTTTCATGAATAAAAACTTAATTAGATATCTTGCTAGTTTCGTAAAGAAATGTTGTAACCCTTAAAACCCGTAAAACATCTTACCGCGTCTAAGTTTTTGTCGAGGAGTGTATGTAGCTATATTAGATAATATTTGTCAATTCAATCAGGATTTACTTAAACCAACCAACTTTGACAAGTTGAATATAAAATTTAAGTTTTAAACATTTTTCGCAGTTGATGGTTAAAGAAAAAAACATGCATCTGACGAAGAAATGAAGAATTCAAAATTTTGCAAATTTATAAATTGGGCTAATGTAAAAACATAGAAAATTGTTTATTAGTTTACAATCAAAAGAGTCATTCTAGTCCATGTCCGGTAATTTGATATAACGAAAAATAGTAACTTTGTAGCATACCTAAAGCAGCAAACAAAATACTTTCACCCCAGAAAGTCAGCAGCTTTAAGTGGCGAACAAATTGCTAAATTTATCGTGGAAGCCCCAGAATCTAGATATCGCAAGCAAACTATACTGGCCATTGCTTCCGAAGAAGTCCAGCCAAATCAAGGAGGTAATTTGCTTGTAATTAAAAGACATGGCGGATGGAAATCATCATTTAGTAATTTTATTTTTATTTCTGTTACATTCAGTAAGTAGCAACTTTACTTTACGCACCAATACTTGAAAATTTGAATGCGAGAAGTTGCCGATTATGCTACATATTTTATATGTGCGATATAGGATGCTGGAATCTTTTATAGACATCATGTTTATTTTAAATGTATAAAAAATAAAACGGAAAGCTACTTAAAACAGTTTATTTTATTTATTCAAAAGAGATTTGGCCATGTTGATAAGTAATAATGATAGCAAGGACTGTGGCGTAGTATGGTAAACAACACATAAGTATCGGCACCCTCTGCACCACCTTGCAACTTGTGTGGTGCGGAGGGTGCCGATACTTATGTGTTGTTTATGTTGATAAGTGTTTACGGCTACAACGAAAGACAGAAATACACTAAAATACGCTTTCAATAAAATCTTGCTTAATGTGTAAACAAGCAATTATTTGACGAAAATTAAACTATTTTTCTTTAGCTTTGTTCCATCCAATTGCTCTTTCTGTTTGTGTATAATAGCCGCAACTACTAATAATTGGTCAGTGGTTGGCATTACTCTAGACACCCCAAGAAATACATTAATTTTCCTGGGTTTGCCCGGCTTAATTAAATTTGATGAAATAAAACTTTCATTGACTCAGGTAAAATTTGAACCTCCTGCCAATATATTAATTACGTGTAATCACTGAAATTACGCAAAGGTACACTAACGAGCCATAAACGGGGAAAGGTGGATCTGTGCATGGTAAGTGTTTGTAGCTTGCATTTTCATTATTAATCCATTAATTAATGGTTTTTTCTTCGATCTTGGTCTTTTCTTCGACTTTACGTCGGCGTTTGATACTATGAGACATGAATTTGTACTGGAAAAGTTATATAGACTTGATATTCGGGGAAGGATTGGATCCTCCTCCTGGATTGGATCAAGTCATATGGGCTCAGTATGGGAGTCCCCAAGGGATTTGTACTTGAGCCTTTGATATTCAATCGATTTGTAAGTGCATGTGCGCCTCACAATAACGTGTAAGCATCAATGCAAGAAACTATTAGAACATCGGAAATATAGATTTTTCAATATTCAACTATGGAAGCTAATATATTCATTAATTAGTGCATACTTGGAATATAAGGATTTGTTTGTCGAGATCCACAGGTATCGAGCATCTAGGTGTCTTGAGATTGCTATTTCATTAATTAAAATTAATTAATGCATCGCATGGATAACATAAAGGAAGTATTGATTTCTTGATATTTTCGTAGAGTCAGAATCGAGTCAAAAAAATTAAGAAAACAATATAATACAAAACTGAGAGGTAAGGTACACTGCCGTTCAGAGAAGTGCGGTCGGTTGGTAAAAAACATGAAAAGGTTACAGAAACAAACGAAACTAAAAACAAAATGCAATTTTATTGTATGTACAGGTAAAAAAGACAAAAATAAATAAATAAAAAGTTATTCTGGCCTAATATAGCATACTGAACGTTATATTTTTTTCCTCATCGAAAAAACCTCCTTTGCTGTTAATCACCGCTCGAACTATTCTAGGCATTCTTTCGATAAGTGTTGCTAAAACGGATTGTGGAATATTAATCCATTTATGTTGCAGAATATTCCGTAAATGTTCTTGTGAAGTTGGGCATATTTTTCGGATCCTCCTGTCCAGTTCATCCCACAACAACTCTATTGGGTTCAAATCTGGGCTTTGTGGGGGCCATGTCATTACTTTCGGGGTGTGCTGTTCTTCTTGCTCCTTTAGATAGTTCTTACACACTAACGCAGTGTGTTTTGGGTCGTTGTCATGTATGAATGTAAAGTTACGGCCTATTATACGCAATCCTGATGGCACTGCATAATTCTGGAGTATTGCAAAATAATTTCCCTTCCTTCCTCATTACACCCTGCACTCTGCATAAATCTCCCGTCCCGGCAAAGAAGAAACATCCCCACACTAACACAGAACTACGCTCTTGCTTCACTGAAGGCACAATGCAGTTCGGATCACTTTTCGGTTTTAGATCTTCGGACATAAACTCGTCGATTTTGCCCAAAAACTTCAAACTTTGACTCGTCACTCCAAAGCACGTATTTCTAACGACCAATCTAGATGAGAGCAGGCCTACTGTAGCCGTTTTGCTCTGTTGCCCCGACGTAATAAGGGTTTTCGAATGGCAATGCGTCCATGAAGGTCCGCTTGTTGAAGTCGACGTTTTACCGTACTCGCCGAAACTTGTTCTTCACGGCCACGATTGACTTCGGTTGCTATTTGTGGCGCTGTTAATTTTCTATTGCGTTTGCCTAATAATACAATTCTCAAATCTTCAGCTTTTGTTGTTTTCCTAGATGCTCCAGGACGAACACGATTTTCTATAGTTCCAGTTGTACGATATCGCTTTATGATGTCATTTACTGTTGAGCTTCTCATATTTATTTTTTCAGCAATTTTCAGTCCCGAATATCCTTCTTCAAACAGCGTAATAATGCGTGAACGTTTTTCTACACTGGTAGGCTTGCCACGTGCCATTTTGATGTAAATTTTCTTAAAACTTTCGCGCAAAAACGACAGATGCACACCAACACACGTTTAACAGTAAAATGAAGCAAATTTATATCTTCACGCCTGTGATAAATAAACAAGAATGATACTGCGGTATATTTCCTAAATGTATTGTTCGTTAATAATCCCCAAACGACCCGTTTCAAAAGATCGGTACTTCCGAGAAATTCTTGGAATGATAATAAAAGGGACTTTATTATGGTTGTCGCAATATTTCCACTTTACATACTAATTTATGGCTTTAATTCCTTAGAAAAGAGTGTATGCTTAATATTTTTCTAATTTTATGTATTAATAATTGTAAACAGTGTGATATAATAGATTTTTATTGTATGACCGAACTTCACTGAACGGCAGTGTACATACATGCAGCCAAAAAAAAGATTAGAACAACAATAAAAATTTATTGTTCAATCTAGGACCCTCGTTTTTAGACACAAGTACCACACACTAGTAACCATGACACGGTTCGAACCCGGAGCACGTTTAGTTTTAGCCGACTCTGGCCGTGAAGGCCTTCGTTATCATTTAAAAAAAATACCTTTGGTTTGGCTGCAAAATACTTTTCAACATTCGCTACGTCGCTAAGTTCGTGAACGTCCAAAAATGTTGTTTCTCTTGCGTTTATTTGAGATTTCGAAACAAAAAATGGTCATAGGGAGCTACATCTGAATTATAAGGTGAATGGTCAATTTCTACAAAGCCACATTTATCAACGGTAGCTTTTGAAAGTCTTCACTTGTTGGTGTATTATCGCAGCAATAGGATATCTTGTGTCAATTTTCTAGAATCTCTGAGGCGATGTGTTAATCTTGCTAATATTTTTCCGGAGTTTTTCCGGAAGAAAAACAAACTCAAATGTCAATATTTCAAATATCCAATTTTGCTCGACTCTTAAAGATTTATGAAGGATGAACAAATGTACTTGTTTGAAAAATGAGGATATTCGTTAAACTAAAAATGATTTGTAATAATAGTTTCTAAGTGGACTTTCAAGGAAAAATTTGTTTGAATATACTCGAACTAATGATATTTTACATTTATTCTTTGCAACGCAGGTATTGTTGTGCGACCTCAAATTCATGCGATAATTTTTAAATTCATTACGTAAATATACAAAAATAAAATGATAAAATAAAAAGAAACTTTGTATTTGTTCCAATAAATTCGACCTATACAACGTTTACATGTGATATTGAAATCCATTAGGTTTTATTGTAGATGAGTTGGTAAAATAGGTCGCTGTGTAGGCGACACGCATCTGCCGTTCTATCGGAACGAATTCGAAAAACGATAAACTGCAATAAATGTGAAAATCTTCGTATCCGATGCATTCGCATATTTCCCCTGGCAGATAGGATCTGCTTTTCGTAGTATACATATTGAGCGGAGATCTTATTAGGAGATAAGAGGTTGGGTTTTTGTTCCGAATGTAGATTATCGAGGGAAAACGTTATTTTTTTTCTTTCTCATTATTCTATTTACTCGACGTGTATATAAATGTGGATATTGATTTTATTTGAGTAGGTAGTTTAGGGAATATCAATTTCGCGTAATATTATTTGTATAAAGCAATTCTCAGACTTGAAAAAATTACGCCAACCAGCAATTCATACCATTCTCTTTTAACATTATTTGAAAGGCAGAAGAAGAAGCTTTTGATAGGATCAAACTATAATCTAGAGTTAATTCCGATATTATTTTAACTCTCTTTCGATGTTTCTTCGAGGCCATACCTTTCTAATGTTAAATAATATGTAACAATGATTTATTTGTTCCTAGGCGAAATGGGACAAGCCAAGAAAGTAATGTGAGATTAATGATAAACACATAAAGGTATAAAGACACATACATACACCCCCGACAAAAACTTAGACGCGGTAAGATGTTTTACGGGTTTTAAGGGTTACAACATTTCTTTGCGAAACTAGCAAGATATCTAATTAAGTTTTTATTCATAAAAGTAAAATAAACTTAGAAATATCTCCTCCGGTAATATATGAAGTAAATAATAAATTATCACTCCAATGTTTAAACAATTTCTGCGACAAAAATTTAGACGCTCTGTTGCAAATGTAAAACAAAAATCAACAAATGAGTAATCGGTAATGCGTAGATCCTCCATTGTTCTTAATCACTTCCAATAGTCTGTTATTAATAGATTTATATAAATTTAACACATAATTTTGAGGGATATTCTGCCATTCAGTCACTATTGAAGTTTTCAGTTCCTGTACCGTGAAATATTGACGGCCTCCGCCATAAACGCGACGTGCCAATTCACCCCACATGTTTTCAATAATGTTTAAGTCTGGTGACCGTGCCGGCCACTGCAAAGTTTTAATCTTTTTCTCTTTAAACCATTCGGTAATGGTTTTTGCTTTATGAATTGGCGCGTTATCTTGCTGAAAAACAAAATTGCGCCTGGCCCATTTCCTGCGCCTGGCCCTGGTTTCCAAAACGTAGAAGATTGTCTCGCAATAAGTCTTTATACGTCACAGATGTCATTTTGTTCGTGCAAAACACTATCTCACTTTTATCGCCCAATCCAATCGCTGCCCATATCATCACAGATCCACCCCCTAATTGTCCGGTCATTTTCACTTTTGGTTCCTTTCTCAGATCATGATAATAATGCGAGTACCCATCCGGTCCGTCCAAATTAAAACGGTTCTCATCGGAAAATATAACTTTTTCCCATTGTTTCTTCCAGGATTCGTGTCCTTCAGCAAATCTCAACCTCGCTTCTTTGTGTTTCGCCGAAAGTGGTGGTTTTTTCAACATTTTCTTCCGTGATATTACCGGTGACGCCTTTAAAATCCTTTGAACATTACGCACGTGCGTTTGTACCCTGTTCTGCAATAACTCTCGCCGACGCAGAAGAATTGGATGCACATCGCAATATCATGCGTTTATCCCGCTCACTTACAGCTTTCGGTCGCCCCTGGCCTTTTGGTTTGCCGTAATTTTCCGGATCTTTTATGAAATTTCTAACGCAATGATCGCTTGTTCGTAACCGACGAGCAATTTCCTTCTTACTAATACCATCCTGGTGCCAGGCTAGAACTTTACCCCTTTCTATCAAGGATAATTGCTTTTTTCTACCCATATTGCAAACACTTTATAAAATATAATTTCTCGTGGTGAAATGTGTACACTTTACCAGCACAACCGCTGCATATAAAGAGAAGTATCAAATTAAAACATTTTTGCTTATATTAATGTAATAAATGCACAGGGTCTAAATTTTTGTCGCATTTAAAATTCCTATTTCGATCTGGGAAAATCTCAATTACCCGTCATAAAGCAATAAATACCCAGAAATCTATAAATGGACTGTTTACATAACAAATATTAATAACCCTCATTTACATTTTATATAATGTCTATAAATTTTGTTTCGTAAATAGAAACGATACCACGTCTGTTTTTGTCCGGTAGTGTATTGTAAAAACATGAACAACAAACAATCAACGTATATCCGTACACGAAAAGCAATGTCGTAAGATTCCCGATATTTGGTCGGTGAAACAAATTTGACCGAAAAACGACAAAAAAGCTATTGTTTCAGATATATTTCATTTTTTTTTTACTTTCAAGTTCTGGTACTTTGAATTTCGAGATTGAATTTATTATAAAAATATGTACCTGCAAAGAAAGGTGACTTTATAAAATGAATTTCCTTATATCGCGTGCAATGCTTATGAACGCCCGCAAATGTAGATGTTGCTATGTAAGTTTATGAACATAGATCGACGTGACAGTCGATAAACCATGCATCCTGAAAGTAGTTGTACATGAACTATCGAAAGGTAAGCCAAATAGTAATCGTATGATACGTTTCTCCATTACATGCACCCGATCTATTTCACTCGCTTGTTTCCAACCCACAATGCTACAGCAAATTCACCCAAACTCTGACAACTTGCCCAGGTTACAATCGAGCATGAAGGAATGTACATACATGCTTTGGACGATGTTGGATCTCCGTTACAATAGAGAATAAAAACAGTTTTTTTTATGATCTATTAATAGTTTGTGAGTGGAACATCGGATCTCAATTTCAATTAAAGCTCTGTTGACTTTATTGAAGAGTTTACATTCGCTATTAGCCGCAATAGCAATGACGTTGATGAACAATAGGAAAAGTAAAGGGTCCAATACACTACCTTGGGGCGTGCCAATATTAACATCATAACTTTTACTAAAAGTACACAAAATCACGAGAAGTTTGGCACCAAAGAGCTGTAATATTTTATTCAGAAGTCATCCTTGTTGTTATCATTTCTATTCATTAAGAGTCTTTGAAAACAATCTTTATCATATCAAATATGTTGAAAATATAATCTTACGATGTCGCTGACATTCTTGATAAGAGGTTGTTGTAATTTTAATTTATAATAGATAAATCATTTTTTTAATTGTTGGCTAGAAGTCAAAGAAGTGCATCTGTTGTTTTTTTTTATTTTGTGACGTTAATTCCTTTACAATACCCTCAAGAACGTATATTAACAGGAACATATCTATCTCTATGGTGAAAAAATACATGGTAACTGTAATTGAAACTAAAAATTCAGTTCTTCTTCACTCCAATTAACTAAATACATTCTTGTTCCTCAAGGTTGATACTTTAAGAAATCCTGTAAAGAGGATAAAAAATAGTTAGACTGTAAAAGGCTAGGCTGTTTGGAATATTACCAAAAATACTGATTTATTCATTTCGACAGAAGATCTGGCAATAATAAGGCTGTGTGCGTTGTAAACTGCTTTTTCACGATCCATGTGGGTAGGACCAGCATTTCTAGGGTCATATACTCCCCACAACAATAATCCAACTGCCATCACACCAAACAGTTCTGATATAGCAGCTACTTTATCGCCATCTTCAATTCTATTTCTTCTGGTTGCACTTTCGTCAAATACAAGAGTACTTAGCAAAAACGCAAAACGTTAGAGAGCGACAGTGGCTCGAAACAAATCCTGACCTATTCCATTAGTAGCCCACAGCGAAGAAATATCTTCATGAGCGGACTTGAGAACGCCTGCCAGATATAATAAACTTATCAAAGCTTTCATCTCAAATACCTTCACATGGTTAGTAAATTGGCAGTTGAATGCGTTGTTCCTATATTTCTTTGACCGATTTGGCAAAGAAATGCTTTCATCAGTCTGCCTTATCGGTATATCTAACATAACATCATCAACTATTGACTTGAAAGCCGTAGTAGGATCCTTCATATTCATTTGTCGCGCTTCTTCAGTTGCTACAGGAAGATGGACTTTGATAGTATTGTTAGCTCTCGCTCGTCTGGTAACAGGTGGTTCCTTGCCCCATTTATATTTATCTTTTCTGGTAGCTCGTTTTTAAGGTTCATCATCTTCCAACATACAAAACTAATTTCTTTCGTTGTCATCATTTTTCCAGGAAAAAATTGACGTCCTCCATGTTCTCGTCGTCACATTGTCAAAAACCTTAACTTATGGGAGATGGTTTGCTTTCACAGCCTTTTCAAGGTAATCAACGTTGATTATGGCGCGTACATCCCAAAATACTGTGATCAGGATCTTGTTGCTAGATAAAGTGTGGCGAAAAATCCACTGTTTGGAATGTTTTTTGATTCCTAGTGTGCTGTGATGATTCCATGTTTTGTCAACAGTTATGAATGGACGCCAAAAATCATTCGGATTGCGTTTTAACATCGCCAAACATTCCGTTGAAGTTGCAAAATCCCCATAGACTTCATTGAGGTCCACCTCTATTTCATTATCCGTTTTTTTTTCCAAAAACAAATATTTAATCACTGCTCTATATTATATAACATAACCGACGTAACTGCCTGAAAACCTGACAAGATTCTTGCCAAGGCTTACTTTCACGAAAAAGAAACACTTCTTTTAAATTCATATTTTTTAGTTATATATATGTACACTGCCGTTCAGTGAAGTTCGGTCATACAATAAAAATCTATTATATCACACTGTATACAATTATTAATACATAAAATTAGAAAAATATTAAGCATACACTCTTTTCTAAGGGATTAAAGCCAGAAATTATTATGTAAAGTAGAAATATTGCGACAACCACAATAAGGTCCCTTTTATTATCATTCCAAGAATTTCCCGGAAGTACCGATCTTTTGAAACGGGTCGTTCGGGGATTATTAACGAATAATACATTTAGGAAATATACCACAGCATCACTCTCGTTTATTTATCACAGGCGTAAAGATATAAATTTGCTTCATTTTCGTCGTTAGATGATCGGAAACACGTGCTTTGGAGTGACGAGTCAATGTTTGAGGTTTTTGGGCAAAATCGACGAGTTTATGTCCGAAGATCTAAAACCGAAAAAATGATCCCGAACTGCATTGTGCCAACAGTGAAGCAAGGGCGTAGTTCTGTGTTAGTGTGGGGATGTTTCTTCTTTGCCGGGACGGGAGATTTATGCAGAGTGTAGGGTGTAATGAGGAAGGAAGGGAAATTATTTTGCAATAGTCCAGAATTATGCAGTGCCATCAGGCTTGCGTATAATAGGCCGTAACTTTACATTCATGCATGACAACGGCCCAAAACACACCGCGTTAGTGTGTAAGAACTATCTAAAGGAGCAAGAAGAATAGCACACCCTGAAAGTAATGACATGGCCCCGACAAAGCCCAGATTTGAACCCTATAGAGTTGTTGTGGGATGAACCGGACAGGAGGATCCGAAAAATATGCCCAACTTCACAAGAACATTTACGGAATATTCTGCAACATGAATGGATTAATATTCCACAATCCGTTTTAACAAAACTTATCGAAAGAATGCCTAGAATAGTTCGAGTGGTGATTAACAGCAAAGGAGGTTTTTTCGATGAAAAAAAAATATAATGTTCAGTATGTTATATTAAGCCAGAATAACTTTTTATTTATTTATTTTTGTCTTTTTTACCTGTACATACAATAAAATTGCCTTTTTTTTTAGTTTCGTTTGTTTCTGTAACTTTTTCATGTTTTTTACTAACTGACCGAACTTCTCTGAACGGCAGTGTATATATATACGATGTCCTATAATATTGGTCATAAATTAAATGTTCTTATTGCCAGGTTTTAAATAATGTAGCAGGGCGGGTGCGGACGCTTTATGATTTATCTGATCCCGCCCGAAGAAATCTTCAGGAATTGAAATAGTAAGAAACTTAGTTATAACATTATTTTGTCAATCAAAACATATTCTTTTAAATTCCAACTCAAAACGCGTTGCTAACTAAAAGAAAATATTCGAAGATGTTTCCTTCTACCTAGAGTAAGAGTAAGAGAAAAAAAGATTGCAGAAAGAACTTAAATACCTTTACAGGTGTAATACAAAAAAAAACTGTCTTCACATATCCAGAGGAGATGATATTTCATGCCATAATACAATACAAAGAACACTGTCCGAAAACGGGCGAAACGGTAGTCCCTCGACGAATTAGTTCTGCTCACAATTTACCGCCGCACCAACCTCTCTCCACCTCCTCCTTTTCGTCGTCCTCCGCCGTCGCCGCCACCGTTGCCGCTCCATCCACGAAGAAAGTATAAAAGTATAAATGATTTTATATTTTTATGGGGCACTTTCGTTTTATAGCCTCATAATATAGATGCTACTGCTGCTCGTAAAACTCCTCCAAACCTTTTATGCTCATTCCGATTTTCGCCGTAAAATATTTAACTTTTGGGCTTCTATTACGGAATGGGGGGCGGTCGGAGGGCGTTACGTCCGGTCACGAATTTCACCAAATATAAAAAAAACTTCCGACCGAAGCAATCTTTAGCAATGAATCGAATGGTAATAGATTAGTCAATAGTATTACTTTCGACTACACATAAATCTGTTTATGATGACTTAATATAATTTCCAATAACTTATTTGCCAATGAATAAATCCAATAAATGAATTTTGGAAAAAAAACTAAATATATATTGCTTTGAAAGAATATAAAATTTGATATAACCAATATTTCTTTATAATAACGTCATTAGCTTGACAAACTCGACCAAAATCATACCTAGACGTAACTCCATTGAAAAAGTCAATTCAATAAATAGTGTTCGTTGGCTTCGTTTTCTTTATACGAAAAGAAATTACATTAGCCAACAAATTTATCATAATGAACAATGAACTACGTTTATCAAATTGAAGCCTGTTTAACAGTATAATAAATACGCGTTTATTCATTCACTTTGTAGGAAGCGAAACAAACTTTAAGGGTTTTTCATTAATTAGACATTAATTAATTAAGCCGATTATTGTATATAGTGCATATACGAAAATATTTTCTGTAGCAAGCCTTTCTCCACTTTAAAAATTATCAAAAAAACTGGGAATATATTTATTACATCTGAAAAGTCCTTTGAAAGCAAGTAAACTAAAATTTACACTGCCGTTCAGAGAAGTTCGGTCGGTTGGTAAAAAACATGAAAAGGTTACAGAAACAAACGAAACTATGTAGGTAGTAGTATACTATAATATACTACTACCTACAATTTAATGTTGGCACCACATGATCTTGGATTGAAAATAGGAATCCGTCGGTCTCCGGCAAGAGATAACCCTTGCTATGCCGTTCGAAGCTTCTAAATCTATTTGCTCTTGCTTTAGGTTATTTATATGTCGTCCATGTAACGGCTCCTTAGTCCATCGATCTATGAGTATTTCATTGGTTATTTGCGTGCCCCCGTTTTGGCCCCTCTCCCGGAAGTTTAGCGTAGTATATTTTGGTTTCGGCTAATTGCATTATGCAAGACATTTGTTGTTATATTCTTATGGAAATTTTCCACAATTCCCTTTGTTATTTTGCAATGCAGTCGTGTAATGTCTAGAACACCTCTTCCTCTCAGCGCTTTCTTCAGGTGAAAACGTTCAATACTACTGTGCGGGTGATGCGCTCGATGTTTCGTAAACGTCTTCCTTGTTACTCTATTCAAATTTTCCAGTTCTGTAGTAGTCCACTTAATTATGCCAAACGAGTAGCTAATAGCTTTTATATTAAGTTTCTAGATGTTAATTTAGTTTTTAAGAGTTGGTCCAATCTCTTTTTATATGTTTCAGTTTTTCTTTGATTTTTGTTGTTACACTCCCACGGCCTGGAGCACCCCCAAGTATTTGTAGTTCTCTCTTTTATCGATTGCATTTATTACTTTTGGGATTTCTTCTATGTGCTTTTGTTGTATCGGTTCTTTAAGCATATAGTTTTCTTGTTTTTCCCATTTTCCATTTTTCATCCCATTAATTTTACATTTGGCCAAACCAAGCCTCATATCAATGTCCCCCGTGAACACTTCCACTTGCCTCATCAGGTACTTTAATTCTTTCCTCGTTTTACCTATGAGTTTCACATCATCCATGTAAATTAGGTGACTCACTCTTTCATTAGTATTAGCTATCTGATATCCGTAGTCTCTTTTATTCAGCATCGTTGAAAGTGGGTGTACTGATAGGCAGAACCACAAGGGACTGAGTGAGTCGCTTTGAAAAATTCTTCTGCTAATATCGACGCTATTATTCGTATTATCATTATTTCGAAAGAATGTGTAAATATACCAATATAACTTTACTTCAATGTAAAAACTTAAACGTGCCGTTAAATTAGCAATTTGAAGATTACACATGAAATTAAAGTACAGTGGAGGTATTAGCTTCCAAAATTGCTCACGATGTCAGGTATAAATTTAGAATTTTTCTTTACAGCATGACAGAATTTTCAAAATACTCTTGGCTTTTCATCATGTTAATATTTTGAATAAACTGTAGGTCCATTAAATAAACCATGAGTGCCTAAATGCTAGTTGTAATAATAGTAATTTTAGCATTCTTTGCGAAAGTATACACGTTTTCAATTTGTTTTTAATTCACAAATCATGAAAAGCAGCACTTTATAAATTTACTTCATTTAAATGCTATTTTACGACAATCTTAAATCCTTTATGCATTTTTTCCAACCCCACATCTCATAATTATAATATTTCACCCGTAGTACGGCGAACACATAAAAGCTCTCGGAATTTCTTTCGCACAAACAAATAAATTTCGTCTTAAAGCACATCCACGGGGTAACAACGATTATTAACGCTAAAATTGCGCTCGCAACATAAACAAAATTGCATAGCGCCAACCTTAAAGGTCGAAGCGTTTTCAGCGAATAAAATTCGCCCTCATACCACGTTCTTCCTCGCGGAGTGGTGTGAGGGGCTTCAAACATAAAAACTCTGCAAATGCCCGGCGAGGAGGACGCTCGGGGCAAGGGAGGGAGGCGCACGGAAGATATCGCCACCCGCCGCCGCTGCCGCGCTACGGCTACGTCGTCGTAATACCGAAATTGGCTCCTGTTTTATGCTAGTTTTTCCCCTAACCAATTTCTCGCCGTCCAATGAGAGCGCGAGCGGTGCTAGGGTACCGCCAATGGGAGCCGATCCGCCCGCTTCCGACCCGAGATAAAAATACCCGGCTCCTATTATCAGCCATGATAGCGGGGCTGCCTCGCACAGACAGATTCATTTCATAAATTCGGCTGATATCCTTTCAGGATTGTTATTAATCTGCATGCCGACTAGGCGAGATGCGATGGTGGAAGCGGATGTATATATATGTATATATTCGTGGATATGTTCTGTATACGAATGGAAAGAGTGTACAGACTATGTCGTAAATGCGGACACCTTTAATATGCTTCACACAGTATTAGATCTGTTCCTCCTTCTATATGGCAAAGTAGAACTGTTTGAGTAGACATAGCCTTCTGTTTTTGTAATACAATGCTATTTTTAACGGAACTTGGAATTGGTCGTTGCTAGACTTACAAGTACATAAAGGGGCTGATAACTTTATGTAGAAAATTGTGCATAAACAGCAACTGTTGGTGCTACGAGTATAGTCTGAAAAGTTTCAAACCCCAGCATGAAGATTGCGCATACGTTGGAAGTTACTTGAAAATGCAATACGCCTACGTAAATTAAAGCCGAGATGGATGCTGTTCTCGGGGCTTTGTATCTTAATTTGCCGCAGTGGAATTTTTGGTAGCTGAATTTAAACATGGTCGTACCAGCCTGGTTGACTGCAACCACTACCAATATATCGGAAAAGTGCATCTCGCAAGAATCTGTTTGAACTTGGGCATAAAAAAGCTAACCGCGGATTGCGTGCCAAGACTGCTCACTAAAGAGCAAAAACCTAGTCGAATGAACATTTTCAAAACCTCGTGAAACAATTTAAAGCGAAGTAAGTCGTAGTTTTGGCGTCGATTAATAACTGCAGAAGAAACACCAATGCATTCCTGAAGCCAATACACAGTCGAAACAGTGGATTGTGAAAGGTGAATCGACTTCGAAGATGGCGAAAATTGTTCCATCAGCCGGGAAAGTGATGGTGACTGCTTTTTGGGGTGGTCATAGAGTTGTGTTAATCGAATACCTTGGAAGACGAAAAAAGTCTTACAGTTCAGTGGCCGCCATGGCAAAATTCAGAAATTTTGGCTCGAATTAGGAGACCTCCAGATCTGACCTCCGTAACTTCTGTTTTCTAGGCCCAAAGTTTCAGGAGTTTGAAGAACACAGATTTTCATCGAGTGAAAAGGTGTACCTAATGCTAGTCACACGTGATTTGATCCTAGATTTTGAATTTTATCGTACTTTTCGTTCCCTATTCCTTTTTGTAATTTAATTGGCCTTTCTCCTATAACTCATTCCAATTTTTTCCAGCAATCAAGTTTTACATTTACATTGTTCCACAGTAAATTTCAACTTTAACATTTTACGATATAACTTTTATGAAGTTTTAAATAATCGACTGTAAGTGCTACATATTTTCGTCTTAAATAATAATATAATGATGTGTAAATTGTAAAGGAGTAAAAGGTTTGGATATTATTTAATTTCCAACATGGATCATCTGTAATTATTTACTGGTTATTTTTGCTGCTAAATCTTTATTCTGATCTCAAGCAACCAACTGGGTGATCTGATTGATTAGGTTGGAGTATGTCTTCCTTCTACCTATTTCAATTTCGTGGTAAATACTATGAGCAAACCGCAGACGTACCCGTCGTTGCTAACGTTTGTGGAACATAGAAGCGTTGTTGTATTATTCTATAATCTTAATCCTAAGTGTTGGTATTAATTTGTTGACGATACCTTTGTCATCTAGCCTCATGGACGCGACAACAGTCGATTCACAATACGATTCACCATAGAGGTCGAATTGGACGGTTCTCTTCCTTTTCTGGATGTTTCTTTGCATTTACCAAAAGCCCACGCTCACGGATAGATATCTCAATGGTCCTTCACACCATCACCCAGCCTAAAACACGATGCTGTCGATTCTCTTATTCAAACAGCCATTTCTGAACCTTACTCGCTTCCTTAAGGATTGACCTATATCACCGAAACTCTAATCAGCAATAATTATTCTACGCAGCAAAGATATTCAAACTACCATTGATCGCTACAATAATTCTCTTCCACAGCATGTTCTTTCATCAAACCCTGCTTCCTGAAGCAAATGAAACTACTCTACTTTTAAGGTGTCACCGATCCCATCAGCAAGATTTTTTTTAGGGACATACAAACCAGTTCGAAACCCCTTTCCAAACCTCTCAAACTACTTCACCATCAAACACTGCGATTATCTGGAAACCCCCAAGATCTTCTTAATAATCCGAATGCTTGTTTGTGTGTTAACTAAAATCTTCGGTTTAGTTTGAGAGAAATTAAACTGAATCATGGTCTAAGTATTTACATTTTTGCGGTACCAAATGTTAACACCTAAGTATAGAACAAACCGAAAACATTAACCTCCAACGGTGTAAAAAGTTTTTGACAAAACAGTTCCCACCATTCTTGTTTTTTTAGGGAAAAATCATTTCGTTTTCGATGATGTTGGTAACTTGAAAGATTATGTTGTTATCTTAGATTATTACAACGAAATTATGTTTTAAACATTGTGTGCTGCTTCTACCTACCGCTAGCTTTTTTCTTGAGGAAGTTTCTAAAGATCATTTTAATCTTTAAAGAAGCTTTAGATAAGTGTTATCCACACTCTGCATATGTTTATCTAAAAGGCTTAGGAAGGAAGCAGTAAGTTCACAAATATCTGAAAAATCCTATTGAATTGGCATTGGTTACGAAACTATTTTGCAGATTAAGTTTAACCAAAATTACATCTTAATTTCTATTAGATTTATTCGGTGCTTAGTCCGTATTATTTGTACTTATGACACAGACTGTATACAGTAAATGGTCTTCTCGACTGCAGCTAGGTGCTGGCTTGATGTTCTCGCTCTCGGCGTTATTGTACGAGGGAGAATATGCGAGCGGGAGGTAGAACGCTTTTCTGATTTTGCCTCGTTCGCAACGAACACGCCACATTTAAAATGTATACAAGAGCGTGGACCATCTGATTCAACACAGTGGCGTCGAGAATTTAGGACAAATTCCTAAATAGGTTTAAATAAGTTTATTTCAAAAATATCGAATATCTATATATATTGCGTTTACGTAAAAGAATCATTGAAAATACGGGAACAAGATGGCTAGAGATTATTTGACCGAATTGGAACGAGAAGTCTAAAAGAAAAAGGAGATTTTTGATATCCTAAATACATCTTCCGTTTCATCATGATCAAATGTTTGTTGATCATAACATTGTATTACCAGTTGGGAAACAAATGGCATAAAACAGAATTGAGGAGGATGATTTAATTCAAATGGAATTTTTAAATAATGGATTTGTCAACATTTTGGTATAACACCAAAAGGAACTTACAGTATAATTATATTTATCCTTATGGACCTTAGTATTAACACTTCTTACACCTCCATGTACCAACGTTACCAAGTAATAGGAATTAAAAATGGTATTGAATCAGTAACATTTATTTGCTTATTTTAGTTTTGGAAAATACAACTTTAACATACTCTAGCTTTTACCAGGGATTAGAGAAGGGTAACCAACTGGATTGGGAATCGAACCAGTATTGCCAGGAATGAAAGAGATGTATGCTGATCATTTCAACATCCAAAGTTGTATAGTGGTGGATGATTTTGGTTGCAAAACATTGCATAATCAGTGAAATTTTCTCTGTTTTGTGGTTGTACTTGCTTAGGTTTATTGGTTCTGTTTTGGGCAAATTTAAAAGGCTCACCTCTTGAAGAATAGGTTACTACCTTTCCTACGAAGGTAAGGTAAATGTATAAATTTTTTTCTTAATATACCCATGGGACTATAGACTCTTCCGTATATCGCAATAACATTAACGATTTGTGTATCCTGTGGTGCTCTATGGTAACTATAAAAACTGAGATTTGTCGAAAATTGAATATATTGTAATGCTTTTACCGCTAATTTATGTAAAGGAAAAAGAACTGTTCCAATTTTAACCTAAATTCCTTTTCAAGAATCGATTCTTTAATTTCAAGGAAGAAAGTTGAAGAAGTTAGTTTTTATAAAGTGGTGCCATAGATTTTCTGTTATTTAAACACGAAAGAGAACCTCTACTAGAAGATTTAGTATACGACTAAGAACAAGCCATACTCGGTAAATAAAGGAGAAAGATCATCCTTTAAACAAGAAACTAAGAGGATAGCAGAAAAAGGTTATGGGGAATAAACAATGGAAAATACTCAAAAACTTAAAGAGGCACGTAATTTATGCAAACTCAGATAAAGGTAATACTTTAGTCGTTTTAGATAAGATCAGTCATATTAATTCTATGCAACACAAATCTTAAATGAAAATCGTGCTAACCAATATATTAAAAAAACCGATCATATATTAAAACAATGTAAAACTTTAATTATTTAATAGATAAAATAACATTTTTCACATTGAAAAATAAGAATTCCGTATTATGTCACTTGTACGGTTTATTAAAAACCCATGAAAAATTAAAATATCTACAAATCCATTGTATCGAATAAATACTATTCCACCCATTTAATTAACAAAATGGTTGGTTGATCAAATTTAGTAAGCTTGTATTTATGAATGAGGAAATGAAAGTAGCTAAAGCTCTAATAGATGCTATTAGAGTGAGGGTTAGAGTAAAACTTGCAGGGCGGAAGTCTGAGCAATTTAAAATAAAAAAAGGAATAACCAAGGTGACAATTTAAAACCACTGCTTTTATTACTACTAATTATGGATAAAATAGCTAAACAAATTAAACCACACAGCCAACATCTTAATACAATAATCCAATAGAGAAATCTAGAATCAATAAAAGTGAGAAACCTGTTACATGCAGATTATGAGGTACAGAAAGGAAACCACAAAAATAAAATACAAAAAGCAATGGACATCTGGACAAACGAAATAGAAAACTTGAAGATGAAAATTAATACAAGCAAATCATAAATGAAAACTAAGATAATCAAGCTAACAGTTAACAGACTTAATTAATTAGTCCGGAACAGCTGTTTCGAGGATGCGATATTTTTTCTCGAAAGCAGGTGTGGAACAGACATGTTAGAATTAGTTTTCTTTTCTCACATCATTCGGTTAAATAATGGGGATAATGGGGATCCACGCATCCTCGAAACAGCTGTTCCAGACTAATTAATTAAACGTATGTGGCGCGGAGTCCTTGCTATCATTATAGTTAAAATAGCTTTTTTTCTTTTAAAGTTACCGTGTTACCGTGCTAACTGTCACTGCCAATTTTCCCCCTCCTGAAGAAGCCCCATACGTTCAGGGCGAAACGTCGAGTTTTCGTTTAACCATGACACGGTCCGAACTCGGAACACGTTTAGTTTTAACTGACTCTGGACGTGAAAGCCAGTTTTGGCTTCTCGCCATGGAAAGTCGATCTTTCTCCGTAACTATGGAAAATGTCCCCATAATAAAACATTTCTTTCCCGAGAGACTATGAAGAGTAAGAAAACATTCCTTACGCGTTAAATCCATATATGAAACAATAAAATATTCAATTTTAAAGACCACACTTGTGCATATACCGCATTGCTACGCCACTGATTTTATACGCGTACATTTACATAGAAATTGAACGAGCGCTTCCTCTGAATATACAATTTATCCTTTATTTTCCCTGCCATGAACGTTTCGCGCCGGCTCTATCTATGTGTTGGGCGGTACGTGTACTCGGTTTAATTGATTCGATTAAATCGCTCTAAACGTGTCATAATGACGTCGCTATTACACCGAGAATTTCCTATCAAAATTAATAATTTCGAAGTACGCGAGTGCTGTTCGTGTCGGTTAGATTTTAATGAACTTCGCGCTATGAGGACAAACAAGTTGACGTGCGTTTGGAAATAATTGAAAAATATGGGAGCAAAATTGTCGTAGAAACCGGAGAATTATTAGTAGCGTTTTTTGAAACACTTCACTAACACTATAGACGCATGTTTCGATAGCCAAGCGAAATTTAACCAAATTGCATGTTTTTAAAGTTATGGTAGGCTGATCGCGATCATACATGATTTTAACAAAGAGCGAAGGCTGGAATTTAAGGCCCCCAAATCTGTTTAGTTCCTAATGTTGAGATACAAACAAACTTGAATAGCGCCTTATCTAACAGTCTAAAATAAATTAAATAATGTAATAAGCCCTCATCTGAATTGCATCAAAATCAATTTTGATCATCAGTTCACCTGAATTGCGCCCCAAATAAATGACAAATTCAGAAGGACATAATTACTTAATTAAAACATATGTATATGTTTAAAAATGTTTAATGATATGTATTAAATATAAAAATAACTTATTTATATTATTTACTTATTTATTGTCTTTTTTTTATTCTTCTGTATTGATTGTAACTCCGTACACACGTCATCTTGCATATTCCGTAAACTATCTATAAAGTCGTGAATGTTAGGATGCAATGAACTATAACTTGCCATGGACTGATTCACAAAAAATGGTTGTTCACCGTAGATATGCAGAAGTTCCTGCTTACATCTCTGAAAGAGACTGTGAAGACTAACTATTGCGAAAAATCAATGATCCCTGGGGTATTTGGTTGGCCAGGTTGGAGATCAAATAAATACATCACTCACTTCTTCAGGATTAATAAAAATGAAGGCAAAAACTTGGCGTACCCGTTTACTAATAACCGACTTCGGGTTTTGTGTTCCGTGGACAGTACCTTATGCCATTAAGCCAAATGGAAACTACAGCCTAATTCACAACTGTTAGCAAAAGCTTTATTCATATTTAAATGTGTAGCAATTTCAAAATCAATGCTGATTGAGGAGGGACAATTCCCAATTCTTCAGGTTTTTCCTTGAGTTGTTGATACAACAGCTACACATTTCCTCCCTTTCTTTGTTAACAGACAAAATGTAAGAGGTATGTAAACTTGGTGTGAGTTGTGTCACAATTGAACATTACTATGTGGTATTCGACATTGTTTATAATCAACAATTTTTCTTAAAGGCTTGTTTACATATCAACTTAAATACTGGTGCACATGGGACTTTGGAAAATCTCGATGAACATATTCTTACCGTATACCTCACCACGCAGCTCACCATCTTTTTTAATTGCACCCACTTTACAATATTTACAACATTGCACATTTTTTGGGTTGGTTTTGCTCTAGCTACTACTACTGGACTACAACTGATATTAGTAGAGCGACAAACTCAAAAAGAAATTTCGGTTTTATTCTCCGTTGGCAAACAACACTGAAATATTGGTAGATTGCGCACTGCACAAGTTTAATTAATTATCGTTAGTTGCAGTTGTTAAAAACAGCTTAAAACTAGGAAATGCCAGAAATACGGAAATAGACGATAGGGTCTCTTCAATGCAGCACGCACTATAAAACATGTATCCGCCTTACTCTAATAAATGAAAAAGACTGGAGTATGTTCTGTTCTCTCTGTTTATATCAACTTTCTAATTCCCGCAACAAAGTTACGTGCTTAAGAAACCTCAGGTTTTATTTATGACTTGTGCTACACCTGATGATTCCATTCTTCTGCATCTGTAGCACCTAATGTGCTCATATTCAATCTGCTGACTATCGGTGTTTTCGTTTGATCAATATAGGGTTTATCGCAGTCACTACATGTAACTTTATTAATTCACGATCTTTCCTTCATGTCCGATTTATCTTTCGGATTACTACGAAGGTTTTTCAGTGTATTTTGCGACCAGATATACGTTCATATCTTGATTCTTAAAAATTTTACTAATACCTCTCGATATGTTGGAAGGGAAGTTTCACAAATTTCTTATCGCGAGTTTCTGCCGGGATTAAGATCGTGGAAATTCTAACACAAGGTTGGACTTTCTTAAGAATGCGATTAACATCTATTTTTTAACTTGAAGTTTTGGTATTTTTCCAGAACCTCTTTCGTTTCTCTAATCATGGATCTTAAAAAGGCTTTTTTCTTAATTTTTTATAAAGTCTTGATGATAGCAAATTGCTAATGCGGTTGAATAATCTGCCTTGTTAAAAAAAAAACTATTTTGTTCCCTTTATCTGCATTTAAATAAAAACAATTTTTATTTTCGAGTCAAGATCACCTGTGTTATTTCTTAATCTTTTATCCTCGTCCAGGTCTTTTCTTACCTAAACTCTCGTTGTCTTATTTAGGTTTTTAATGGACGCAATTAGTTATTTTCCTCCATCATATCTATTTTTTAGAAAATTATGCAATATATTGATAACTTAAGATCTAAAAGTGATGTTCCTACAGACTTTGTGGTATTGTAGGTTTAGCGTGCCTATCCAGGGAACGGGAGTCAATTTCTAACCCTTACCAATATCTTTTAATTATAATTGCTAACACTATTACATAGACTGTTCTTCAAGATTTCCGTTACAAAAGATAAGAGCAAAATTGTGTTTTGTTAGCAACTTTATAGTTGTGTTTTCGGAGATTTTTAACGAAGATACAAGTAACCGCCTTTGTACGACTTCTTAAAAGGATAACACTAATAAGGTTTAGAAATTCAACACTTTACGAACTGATTATTATCGTATTTTAATAGCGTTAAGTAGTTCAACATACAGAGAATACAGAGAAACTGAATTATTGTAAAGATTTTCTTAAAAACGAGTAAGCGTAACGGACAAGCTCATTAATGATAAATATTCACACTGCATTTGGAAAGGTTTTTTCCCAGTTTTAACCAGATAATAAAGCAATCCATATGGTACAAATTAATAAAAAAAAACAGCTGCCGATTAGGATCTATTGCTCGCAGTCGTGTGGTGTATGCACATAGATATTCGTGTAAGGGGAGTTAATAGCGCATTTCCACTCATCCTTTACAGGTCCACCCTCTAAGTCTGATGCCAGCAGCATTTATGTGCATGTAATCTGGTATGTGAAATAAATAGCTGTAATAAATTGCGCACTGGTGTATATGTATATAACTCTGATTTTCGCTACCCATCTTGAGTGCATACTGTGTCCAACACATACACTACCTGACAAAAACATAGACGCCGTATCGTTTCTACGTACGACACAAAGTTTATAGACATTATATAAAATGTAAATGAGGGTTATTAGTACTTGTTATGTAAATAGTCCATTTATAGATATTTCTGGGTATTTATTGCTTTATGAGGGGTAATTGAGATTTTCCCAGATCAAAATAGGAATTTTAAATGCGACAAAAATTTAGACCCTGTGCATTTATTACATTAATATAAGCGAAAATGTTTTCATTTGATACTTCTCTTTATACGCAGCGGTTGTGCTGATAAAGTGTACACATTTCACCACGAGAAATTATATTTTATAAAGTGTTTGCAATATGGGTAGAAAAAAACAATTATCCTTGATAGAAAGGGGTAAAGTTCTAGCCTGGCACCAGGATGGTGTTAGTAAGAAGGAAATTGCTCGTCGGTTACGAGGAAGCGATCATTGCGTTAGAAATTTCCTAAAAGATCCGGAAAATTACGGCAAACCAAAAGGCCAGGGGCGACCGAAAGCTGTAAGTGAGCGGGATAAACACATAATATTGCGGTGCGCATCCAATTCTTCTGCGTCTACGAGAGTTATTGCAGAACAGGCGGGGGTACAAACGCACGTGCATAATGTTCAAAGGATTTTGAAGGCGTCACCGGTAATATCACGGAGGAAAATGTTGAGAAAACCGCCACTTTCGGCGAAACACAAAGAAGCGAGGTTGAGATTTGCTGAAGAACACGTATCCTGGAAGAAACAATGGGAAAAAGTTATATTTTCCGATGAGAGCCGTTTTAATTTGGACGGACCGGATGGGTACTCGCATTATTATCATAATCTAAGAAAGGAGCCAAAAGTGAAAATGACCAGACAATTAGAGGATGGATCTGTGGTGATATGGACAGCGATTGGATTCCGCGATAAAAGTGGGATAGTGTTTTGCACAAACAAAATGACATCTGTGACGTATAAAGACTTATTGCGTGACAATCTTCTACGTTTTGGAAACCAATGGGCCGGGCGCAATTTTGTTTTTTAACAAGATAACGCGCCAATTCATAAAGCCAAAACCATTACCGAATGGTTTAAAGAGAAATAGATTAAAACTTTACAGTGGCCGACACGGTCACCAGACTTAAACATTATTGAAAACATGCGGGGTGAATTGACACGTCGCGTTTATGGCGGAGGCCGTCAATATTTCACGGTACAGAAACTGAAAACTTCAATAGTGACCGAATGGCAGAATATCCCTCAAAATTATGTGTTAAATTTATATAAATTTATTAATATCAGACTATTGGAAGTGATTAAGAACAATGGAGGATCTACGCATTACTGATCACTCATTTGTTGATTTTTGTTTTTAATTTTCAAACGGAGCGTCTAAATTTTTGTCGCAGAAATTGGAGTAATAGTTTATTATTTAGTTCATATATTACCGGAGGAGATATTTTTAAGTTTATTTTACTTTTATGAATAAAAACTTAATTAGATATCTTGCTAGTTTCGCAAAGAAATGTTGTAACCCTTAAAACCCTTAAAATATCTTACCGCGTCCAAGTTTTTGTCGGGGAGTGTAATTTGGTCCGGTGTTGACCGGGTTTTTCGTATTGTGAATTAATTTAGCATCACCTGTTCACATAATAGTTGTAAGTAGCAAAAAACATTAAGGTAATTTCGAGATACGTGAACCATCTTTTTATAAATTAATTTTGTTCTTATGTAGTGATAGCAAAAGAAGACTAACATCCGTTTATAAAGAAACACCTTAATATGCTACAAATTTGTTGTAAGTTTTGAATAAAAATTCAAAAATTCACAAGTGGTGCATCTATTCGATATCCTGTGAGTTAGATGGGATCACTTCTATGAGATAGAGATATGAATGTGTGTTGTCAAGAGTTTAAAGTAAATAAAATGCAATTATTCTTCTTTCACAAATAATTATTTTTATAAAGTTTATTGAAGTGCAACTACTTCCAACATTACTAAATGAATATTACGTTAAAAATCGGGCATCTGCGTATGTAAACTGAATTTCCACGTGATACTTTTGACCAATTAAATACATGACGAAATTCTTCCTTTGCCATCAACCATCAAGATAAAAAATTAAATGTGGAATTTGAAGTAGGTTTGTTTTATTTTAGTAGCCACTCGCTATACAAAACGCCTACATTTCAATTATAAAAATAAAAAAATGTGTGTACGGAAGGTAAATGTAAATATTCAGGATTTTAAAGACTTATCGGCATTGCTTAGAATTTCCCCAAAACATATTATTGTCTACTTCACAAAAACACTTAACGCATGCACAATACCTGACCTATTTGCTTAGTAGCTATACACTTAATACCTGCGACGTTTTGTAGAAAAGCTCGTCACACAAGATCGATTACAAATTTTCCTAGGGCGCGATTCTTTTCGAATTCTCGTAAAATATTTTGACGTCGTCGTCACCGAGAGCCGGCTTTGTTAGTACGCGATTAGTTATGCCTAAGAACGAAGAAGAACGCATAAATAAAGACGCTTATTTTGAAAATAAACGTCGACACGCTAACCAAACGTTGACAGGTTCGAACACAAACAGATGGCCCCCATCGTCTAAATGAAAAACGGCCTCAATTGCTGCCGGGAGTCGTCTCGATTGTCTGTTTGCGGTTTACTCTTGTCGAAATCTTAAGAAATTTGCTTTTGTGTATGTGACTCTGTATAGAGATAGAGGAAGTTGTCTATGTTTTAACAAATAGAATTGTATTTATTGCGGTAAAAACTTTCTATTTGAGGAATTGGTATCCATTAGTTTCTATTGTAAAATTGAGCTGAGTATATAAGCGGATCTTTTATCTTTATTAGAAAAGAATGAATTTTTTCGTTTCGACATCTGCAGATTGATTTATTTATAAACTCACCCATTTTATATTATTTATTTTAAGATAATATGATGTAATATTATAAAAAAACCAGTTGTGGAGGTAATGATTACATGATTATTATTATTAATTATTATTTATTAACATTGAACAAATTTTTCTGAAGCTTTTATAGTATTGTATCACATTACCCCATATCGGTGAGGTCGTATTTTCTCCGATTCAAAATAAATAATGGAAAATGAGCGAGATTGTAAGTAGGTAAATTACTTATCTGTACAAACGGTTTTATTATTGAAATGTAATCTTCCGCGGATACACTAGATGGATTTATTTCTAGTAAAATAAGCATAAGAAGTATCAGCAGTAAATTCAGATGTGTTTAAAAAGAAAAAAAAAATAAGTTCTCCAGATTGTAAGTAATGTGCTTACTTCAAACATCGGTATGACTTGAGTTCTATCAATAAGAAAAGTCTCTGGAGCGAAATATGAAAACACAATGTGTTGAAATGATTTAAATGCACTTAATACTTTCTTTTCTGTGCCAGTTACCACTCATCTATTTACATATTACGACGCATTCCCCTTTGTAAACAATACATTGCATTGATAATTCGGTTTACCCCCGAATTTGAAAATCTTCTTTGATAATAAAGATATTATATAGCATTTTGCCATCACTAAGTTTTTGAAAGGATATCTTAAAGGCAATATATGACGGCTTTACTTAATTTTAGTAAAGCTTTCGATTTGATGAACTACGATATTCTCCATTCAATTTTTAATTTTTAAATTCATTAACATTGATGGACCTCAGTGGTTCAACACTCTCTTTAGTTATGTCTTATTTGTTCTTTAGATCACAATAAGTTTGTGATAAATTGACAATGTTCTAATATCTAAATATAACTAGTGGAGTGCCTCAAGGTGCTATACTCAGTCCGCTTATGCTCACTCTTTACATTTCTGGTTTAAAGCTATTAAATTCTGCCTATTATATTTATACTGATGATACACAATTGTATCTGTCCATATCTGTTTCCATCATATGATATTAAAATAGTGCAAATTAACAAATTAACGAAGACATTGAAAACTTGTGATATTTGGCAAATTAAAAAAAAAATTATCCGTCAAAAACGCAGCTTATTAACTTTGAGTCAAAGAACGCTCGTAATTTCGTAAAATCTAATCTATGTATCCGCATTAATTCTCAACGCATATGTCTATGTATGCTGAATGTGTCAAAAATCTAGGAGTGCATATCGATCTTGATTATATATTAAAAGCTCTTATTGTTCTTAAGACTATTTATGTCCATAGACCATTATTGTCTAATTTTAATTATGGTTATTTATAACGTTATTTATAACCACTGCATCACACAAGTCAAGCATATACCGTTCGTGCTAGAACGATATACTCAGAAATTACGTAATATTTTGCACTTTGAGAACAGGCGCCTGTTGAACTGTTCACCTTTTTATTGGAAAGTAGTTGGCTCCCTATCTGTCCGGTCGATTTTGCTACCGATATCAACATCACAATGTCAACGTTTGTATGTACACTGCCGTTCAGTGAAGTTCGGTCATACAATAAAAATCTATTATCACACTATATACAATTATTAATACATAAAATTAGAAAAATATTAAGCATACACTCTTTTCTAAGGGATTAAAGCCATAAATTATTATGTAAAGTGGAAATATTGCGACAACCACAATAAAGAATTTCTCGGAAGTACCGATCTTTTGAAACGGGTCGTTTGGGGATTATTAACGAACAATGCATTTAGGAAATATACCGCAGTATCATTCTTGTTTATTTATCCCAGGCGTAAAGATATCAATTTGCTTCATTTTACTGTTAAACGTGTGTTGGTGTGCATCTGTCGTTTTTGCGCGAAAGTTTTAAGAAAATTTACTTCAAAGTGGCACGTGGCAAGCCTACCAGTGTAGAAAAACATTCACGCATTATTACGCTGTTTGAAGAAGGATATTCGGGACTGAAAATTGCTGAAAAAATAAATATGAGAAGTTCAACAGTAAATGACATCATAAAGCGATATCGGACAACTGGAACTATAGAAAATCCTGTTCGTCCTGGAGCACCTAGGAAAACAACGAAAGCTGAAGATTTGAGAATTGTATTATTAAGCAAACGCAATAGAAAATTAACAGCGCCACAAATAGCAACCGAAGTCAATCGCGGCCGTGAAGAACAAGTTTCGGCGAGTACGGTAAAACGTCGACTTCAACAAGCGGACCTTCATGGACGTGTTGCCATTCGAAAACCCTTATTACGTCGGGGCAACGGAGCAAAACGGCTACAGTGTGCCCGTTCTCATCTAGATTGGTCGTTAGATGATTAGAAACACGTGCTTTGGAGTGACGGGTCAAAGTTTGAGGTTTTTAGGCAAAATCGACGAGTTTATGTCCGAAGATCTAAAACCGAAAAGTGATCCCGAACTGCATTGTGCCTACAGTGAAGCAAGGGCGTAGTTCTGTGTTAGTGTGGGGATGTTTCTCCTTTGCTGGGACGGGAGATTTATGCAGAGCGCAGGATGTAATGAGGAAGGAAAATTATTTTGCAATACTCCAGAATCATGCAGTGCCATCAGGATTGCGTATAATAGGCCGTAACTTTACATTCATGCATGACGACGACCCAAAACACACTGCGTTAGTGTGTAAGAACTATCTAAAGGAGCAAGAAGAACAGCACACACTGGAAGTAATGACATGGCCCCCAAAGCCCAGATTTGAACCCTATAGAGTTGTTGTGGGATAAACTGGACAGGAGGATCCGAAAAATATGTCCAACTTCACAAGAACATTTACGGAATATTCTGCAACATGAATGGATTAATATTCCACAATCCATTTTAACAAAACTTATCGAAAGAATGCCTAGAATAGTTCGAGCGGTGATTAACAGCAAAGGAGGTTTTTTCGATGAAAAAAAAAATAATGTTCAGTATGTTATATTAAGCCAGAATAACTTTTTATTTATTTATTTTTGTCTTTTTTACCTGTACATACAATAAAATTGCCTTTTTTTTTAGTTTCGTTTGTTTCTGTAACCTTTTCATGTTTTTTACTAACCGGCCGAACTTCTCTGAACGGCAGTGTACCTATGTCGTAGTTATTATTACTTTTGTTTGGTATATTTTTTCTTGTAAAATCTGTATATTTATCCGCTAATACATTATTATTATCATTAATATAACATTTCACGAAATCTGAAAGTATTTCTACGTGACTCAAGGCATCAAAGACTAAAGACAGTCCTATTAACCCATTTCTGAAGCAGAAAACATTGTTCGTGTTAAAACAAGAGCCCCAATGCATTATATCATCTAAAATTAGAGAAATAACATTTTTTTAAAACATTCAAGCTGCATCTTTTCCTATTTGTAGTCACTACATTTTAAGTCTTTATTAAAACATATCAATAACCCTGCCATTTAACACGAAGTTACTTACATTGTATTTAAGATGATTACATTTTATAATACGTTGCTAAATGATAACCAATGATAGGTACCTTATGCCACTGAAAGTCATGAATATTCAAAAAACAAGGCAGGTCATTTGTGAAAATCGAAAACAGTGTAGAATCCACGGGGTGGTGGTGCAAACTGGAGAAGAAATTTAATCGGCACCGATGCGAGTATCTTCGTTGTGTATCTAGTGATACGCCATATTTTTTCGTTTTATAAAAAAAAGGTTGTGATTAACACACCGAACGAAAGAGGTACGTAAATACAATAAAGAATACAAAAAAAAATTAATGTAGCGATTCCTTTTTTCAAAATTGGTCCAATGAACGAGTTTATTATTTTAATAAGTGGCTATATGTTATATCGACGAACACATACTTTCGTGTATGCAAAGATTCGAAAGTACGAATCTCTTCTTAAAAAAGTAAATTAATAAACGGGTATTTATTATATTGATAAACAGGTTTCAAATTTATTAATTAACGTAATAATTTTTTGTTGCCTTACCAAAACGAAGTCAACGAACGCGATTTATTGAAATAATTTTTTCAGTGCTTCTAGTAAGTTAATGAAGGTTATAAGAAAACTTATATTAGACTGAACATCAGTTTATATTTGCTCTAACAATTGAAAAAAAGCTGTATTAGTGGAAGTTTTTATTTATTGAAAAATTGTAAATGTTCGATATTTATTGTATATTCACACAATTTCGAGAATATAAGCAAGAAGTAGATTTGACGATTTCTATTAAGAAGGATATTCTAGAATGAACTAGCTCGTAGATAGCGTTAGGAAACCACGGCAGCTACAATCATGGATAATAATGGAAGTTATTCCTTAAGCTTTCAAAATTTAATTTTTCGTAGCATTAATTGGTAAATCGTGTCCACCTTCGAATGTTAAAAAATAAATGATGTTCAGTTTGAATATAATCGCTATCGGACCATTTAGTGTCCGAAAAAAAATCTAATTATTTGAAGGCCATACCTTTTACACAAAATTAGTCATTGGAACCTTTATAAAATACATAATACAGAACCTTCTATTAAAAAAAGGTAATGTTTTTATTTTCTTTTAATACTACCCAAGACTTCAAATTACAGTTGATGGCGATTCTGTATAAACCAACAAGAATGATCTTCACGTAAATAAATACTCGCACAGGACTTTAATTCAATTCGCTTCAATTTCCATACTTTAGTATGCATAAAAGCTGAAATTTTATTAGGCAACGACAGAGACAAACCACATTTAGAATGCATGAAATGCATAATAACAACTGAGCGTCTAGAGTGCTACGAAATAATTGACGTGAGACACGGCTACCGGGATAAAAGGACAGTGATTGCGTCCCGGGTCGCCGGCAGGATCAACTCGCTTATGAAAGTTTAACTCCGTGTCTTGTACACTGTCGGCGAAAGTAACGTGGTTATCTACGAAAATCATTCGAAGAATCGGAAAGAAAATCTTCAAAATTCATCCTTCACCTCGCCAAAGTATATATTCACAAAGACAACCGAAAGTTATGCGTTATAGTTGATAATATCAAGGGATAATTTGATGATATTCTTTTATTTTTGGAGACACTTCTGTCGCTGAATGTACGGAAACAGTGACACGGGTCTCGATACGTTTTTAAATCGAACTTTATACAGCCTCTGGGAAATCAGGGCGGCTATGACATCGTGGGTCCGCGGAGGGATCGCAGCAACCGTGATATCACGCCGACTTGATTCTTATTCCCGGTCAAATGGAAATATTTATAATGTCAGGTACTGGTATATCGTACAGCGGGAAATTTAAAAAAGATTGTATTATGTGATATTTATGTACAAGCCTCGGGTGGTAGGTTATATACACGGTTTATGTGATAGGATTGTTTTTTGATTGTTTCTGATTTTCTCTATCAAATGTTTCAGATTGAGGTGTAGAAAAGGGATTTTTGGTTGTTTAATTAATTAAGATTACATTTCTTTTTTTTAAGTAATCCGCATGGTTTAATTAACGACCATACATTAATTAACTTAGAATTAATCGTAGAATTGCGATACTTAATAATTTTACGTGAACTTCTGACCAGCCTATGTGCTAAAAAATCAATTAACTACCACCTTTCACAGATGTGCACTGATGAGCCGTAATACGGCTAAAGGTGCGTGTGTACGTGGTAGTCTAACTTCATTATTATACTTTCGCCAATTCTCTGACTAATCAAGTCGATCCTTGCAGCCCTCAAGATTGTCCAGCAATTGTGGAGGCTGTTTACAATTATTTTCGCAAATTATGTGATTAGGGTATCTACAATTAAATACTCTCATCCATATCTGTTTCTACGTCATTCGTATCGCTATAACAATTAGTCCATTGATCTTCCACAAATGTGCACTGATGAGCCGTAATATAGCGAAACGCGCGACAAACTACTCACGTGCAGTGTTACCAATAGAGATATTTCAATACTTTATTGAAAGATATGGAAGACGAATTTTTATACGTACCAAGAATAATGTTAGTAAACTCTATTTGCTCATCTTACTGTAATTGGCAGATGTCAAGCTCCGTTATATTAATCGGAAATCACCTCCAATTACACTTAAAGCGAATAGCTGATCAAACGTCTACATGGACAAGTGTCATGATAAAAATGAACGTACATGATACTGTAGTATACGAGGATCACTTAATAAGTATAAGATTATTATTAATAATGTGATTTTTGATCTTTTTTAGATTAGAACTTATTATAATGTGGTAATTTTTAAATCAACTTGCTACAATTTGATCTTTCAGCTCGCAAATAATAATAATAGCAGAGGAAGTCCATTGTTTAACCCAGAAAGCAATATTTAAATGAAGTACTGAAAATGCAATAAGTAATGAGCGAAACTGCCATTTTCAAGCAATTTTGAAAAGCACGTGAAAAGATGCGTAGTGTGAAAATAGCAAGGCAAGCAGCCTTGGAACTTTATAGAACCAATATTCTTGTTTTGCTTATTATTGAGCATAATTTTAGCCATCTCGCTTCAAGAGATTTAGTGACAATTCTACTCTAAAAAAACACGCATTTAATTTATATTCAGCAATTTCTTTTGATTGCGTTTTATTGATGTTTGTGCGAAATATTTATAAAATAAAATCCGTTCCTTCATAATTTCATTTATAAATTCCTAATTGAGCAGAAGATTAAATTATCTAATTCTTCGAAGCATTACCCGTATATTAGTTCGCTCCCATCGCTCTGCTGAAATTATCCGATCCGCAGTTGTTTGCAACGTTATTAATATTCATAATCGAAATAATAACGCAGCCATCGCATCACTGATTTATTACGCTCGAACCTTAAACAATATATTAAAGCTCCTTGCTCGCGAGAGGCTGATTCATAAATAACCCTCACCTTAGCGTATATAAACCCGTTCTTGCTCTATGTACGGAGCGCTTTTGTTTCACATAGGCGTTGAATTTATTTCGATCCCAACGTAAAAGTCTACATGCACGACCCGATTTAAATAAAATATTGCGTTATGTGCCCAGCAGGTTGAGGTCTTCTGAAATGTCGAAAGGTGCGAAATTTGCAACAGGAGTAGTTTTCACCGTTTTATTTAAGATAAGGGTGTCTAAAGAATATGCTTATTTATTAAAATAATTACAATGTGTAAAGAAACAATTTGAGCAATCGTTGCTCTGATGTATTGCAACTAAAATTACGTATTGCTTTTAGTATTTACAAAACCGCATCCAATTAATTAACACTTAGAAAAACGAAGATAAGGTTCAATAGTCCAAGTCTACGAGAGTAGTCCGAAAAGTTTCCAGTCTAACACAGAAACAAGTATCTTTTTTTGTCAAATTCAGCTTTATTTCTCAATTTTCTCTAATTGTAAATCTACATATTTTTTCCAGCGATGCAACTGTCTCTTCAATTCGCCCAAATAGTAGTTGGCTTCTTGTTCTAGAAAATAGGTGTTGTGTATGTGATGATCTCCTTATTCGATGAAAATCTCTGTCCTCCGAACGGAAGTTTGAGCCTAAGAAATGGAAAAAAGTTACTAGGGGCCAGACCTGATGAATAGGATGGATGGTCTATCTAATCGATTTGTAAATTCTGCCCTGGCGACCACTGAAGTCTGCTTTGTCTTGCTGGTAAAATACTTTTTTTTTTCTTCAAATTCCCGCAGTTTCTGCCTTCAATTTGTCAAGTAAACTCCATGACTAACCCGGGAGATGGAAAGGGTTTGCCTTTATCGGAACCGATTTACCGCTTGCAACCTAGTGCTTCGAAGTTCCATTTATAGTTATTAATCGACGCCAAAACTACGACCTACTTTTGTTAAGCTGCTTCCACAGGACTTTGGAAACGCTAATTCGAAAGCGTTTTCGGTCCTTAATGAGTAGGCGCGGCGTCGCGTGGTTAGCTTTTTCATACTTGAATTTCCAGTGAATATATGACAAACACGTGCTTCGCTCCTGCTACCTCTCTAACCTTAATAAGATCGTCATCTAGTTCCATTTGGAGAACTTCTTGTTTGTTGTGTGTAGTGGTTTTTTGGCCGTCTCTCAAGCTGGTACTAGCACTTTTAAATTCACTCTGGCAAATGATGGTACAGAGTCTCCGTAAACAGTGTCTATGTCCACTTTAAAAGAGTGTAGGCGTATGTCCTTTTAAATGCAACAATGTAATGATGATCCGATATTCGATTGAACTGTACGTCTAACATTGTAATCTTCAAAAGCACCTTTCAATGCATGCGCAATATCAGAATATTTCTTACAGGTAATGGAATCTTCATGATGAGGCTCGAAACTTTTCAGGCTACCCTCGTAAAACACGTTTTGTGGAGTTTAAAGAAGCCCGTATTTCATTCAAACATAATACTGAAAAAATGTCGAGAGAAACGTAACCATTGAAAGATCAAGAATATTATACATCAATCCTGCCTGGAAGGACGATGCAATCCGATACTGCCTTACCGCGCGAGCAGGATCACCCAAAAAGGAATAAAAACACCAAGACATGCTAATATTGAATCTCATATCTCTAGTTAAGCCATAAATCCTGCGGTTCTCTATCAAGAGGACAATTTGCCAATTCCGTTGTGTACCATTTGGCCTATCAGCGAGTCCCACTGTACATATTCCTAATCGCTTCTTCATCGATGACGTCTTAGTATTCTTTTGAAGATGGACACTAACACCCACTATAATTATCTCACTTCGTCGAAAAAGATCATCTAAAACCTATTGAAGATTTTCCAAAGCCATACAAAAAAATTCACAAAATTTACAGGGAAAGAAAAGCCTGAATTGGCATTGTTGTGCCACTCTTGGTTTTATATTAAATATATTATTCATGGTTTGTTTTTAATCAATAAAATGTGGCTCGATTGTGGGATCTACTTATTTTTTTACGAAATCGGAGATTAAACATTTTAAGAATTTGCGAGTTACAGTTTTATTTTATCAAAGTTCAAATTATATTTCTTTTGCAACATTTTGAATATCTTTTTTTTTAATACAAATTCCTATCGCAGTTCTTAATCGACAGCTATCTTTTTGAATAAAATTGTATTATTGAAATTTATAAATTAATTTTAAATTGGATTATCCCTTTAATTTAGTCAAATATTGAATTTTCGGCATCTAGCTGTACACTGATGTTCTAAAATTTCTGGACTTAGAAGTCCGATCTTGAAATCTTGCGCTTAAGGCTGCACCCGAATTACAACAAAATACTTCCCATTCTGATCCTTGTTCCGTGGATGGTAATTTTGATATTGCATGGTCCAAAAGGATTTACTCTTTCTTTAAATCATTTCTAGAAAAGGTCTTATAATACGGTTTAGTATTTCAATTCAATCAAATAACACTCTTCATAATTTAAAATCCATTAGAATGCTTTCCGCTTCCATCTTGACGATGTTAAAAAAGGATGGTTACCGTGAAAATTGCTTCGATTTTAATGACTGCGCACATGAATAGCGGTATGCCTGTTTATGCATATACGATATAATAATATTTGTACAGTAGACGCTCTTTTAAATCTAAAACTAATTCTTAGAACACAAGGATTCTATTCGCACAAGGATTCTATTCACTTCCTTTACATTTAAATCATTTTAATATCGAAAAGAGTAGTAAGAGCTTGATGTTACTTTTGACTTGACAGGTTTTCTTTGGCCGGAGTCATAGGAAGTTTGGCGTTGAACGGGTGGACCAGATTAAAGAAGAATTGGTTTTACTTAACATTATTTGACCAGTTAGCACCCTGTTACATTTTGACAAACTATCAGATGTTCTACTCCCAAATAGGCTTAACGAGAATAGAACAGCAGCAGACTATAAACCCCCTTTCAGATCAACTGTTGGACACAATTAGAATAGTGAGCGAATATTAACTGTCATATTTAAATTAAAACTACATGAATGTCCGGATCCGATAGAATCTCAAACGAATTGTTTAAAAATTTGTTACCTGCGCGAAGTCACTACTTATTCAATCTATTCAGTGTTTTATTTAAATTTCAACAAAAGAAGAATAGCCCAGAACCTGTAAATCGTTTGTGTAAAACCAAACGATTAATAAATCTCATCAATACGATGAGGAACTGTACCAGTATTATTTTAGTTGTTATAAATACGTAAAATGCCTTAGAAGTATACTTGAAACAGAAAAAAGGAAAATACTTGAAAAAATTCTTTCAAATGTTCATGCTCAACCCTGACTAGGCGCATACGAAATATTTTAGTATGGGATCAGAGGGGATATCCAGCTACCTCTAATCTAGCCAGGGTCGAATTTTGGCAACAATATTGAAGATTCTTTTCCAACTAAAATTAAGTAGAACTCTGATTACACTACTTCGACAAATTCGTGAGTTTATTGGTGTTTAAATTGTCTCTACGTTTAATCAAAAAATTCTTCGTATTTTTGAAATACATCTATGTATTAGAACTTTCATGTTAAGATACTTTAAACAGTATCTTAACATTTGTTACCAAATATGTTTGTAACGAAAGATATTGGTGTCAAATTCAAAGCAATACTAAATACTAAACTTATTTTTTTTTTAGCATTCGCTTCAGATAAAGTTGGTTAGTTTATTGGGCACGCATATAAAGCATAGCAACCCCTTTTTGACAAATCGATTTGTTCCACCCACCAGAACGTGGTACCCGCAAAATAACCATGAATGCGGTTTATCCTAAATATTGCTTTATTGTGGCCAAAACGACCAGAGCCTTATCCTTGAGGAAACTGTAAATGATCTTATACCAACATATTACAGCTTTCGTTGTTTGTCGGCGCACTAAAAATGATTTTTATTCGTTTACTGTCCATCAATAAAAGTATAATTTTCGTCCGAAATTTTAAACCCTTGTAACAAACACCCTCACCAGCAGACTTTCTTTTAACTTCATATCTCATTTGACGTCTCGAAGAGTTGGCGAAATTGTAATAATAATCGTAATTTTCGGAATCCGGTGGATTTACAACGCACCATTCGAAATTTTCGAGGGTTGCAAAATTTTATTACTTCTAACGGAACCGTTGCGCTTTTTTTCTTGCCCATGTTTTGTCGTCCTGGGTTTTTGCTTGAATGGGAGATAACGTTTCTGTAATCATAAAAAATGCGGTTTTTATGATTTTAGGCGAACTTACAGTTACAATGTCCCGTTAGGTTGTGCAATTGTTTTCTGTTTTGCTCAATTTAAATGCAATTTTTAGGAAAAAATGGTCTACTTTCTCCGTTGTAAAAAAGATTTCTGCGTTGTTTTATTTTATTGGGATGATATTTATTGTATGTTTAAGAGAAATTATAACATGCAATAAAAAATTTAACTTCAAATTATGACCGCAGAAGGTATTGGGTTACTGTAGGTATATTTTATGGTCGTTTATGTATTTTCTATAATTTCAAAGACTTTCTCATCTATTTGATTTAAATTTTAGGTTTTATATTATTTTGGTAGTAGTTAGTATTCATTTAAGTGTTTTGTTGTAAAAGTCTTATTTGCTTATTTCTCTTAGCTCCAAAAATAACTCCAAATAATGGCAACATCATCTCTACAATAAAGACATAAATTTAGAAAATAAAAAAATATTATTTTTTAGCTATTTTTGTTACTTTCTTTTAATTGGTCAATGGAATAAGGCGTTTTTCTGAACATTTTTGAAATCCCCGAAATCGTTCCCATTTTCAAGAAAGGTGTCTATACTTTGTCAAAGGTATTTGAAAGGATTATCTTCGATCAGATTTATAATTTCCCTAATAAAATATAGAATCACACGCCCACACACACTGCTTTACTTTCATTGTTAAATAAGATGTATGACAACATAAACAATGAAGTAATGTTCATAAATCTCTCAATGGCTTTTGACTTGGTTAACGATAAACTATTTCAAAGCAAGAATGTGAAGAAAGAAGGTGGTAATTAATAATTAACACCTTTATGAATCTTCCCATAGAATCCATAGTACCACAAAGCTCCATTTTGGGTCTCTCTCTTCTCTTTCTCTTCTTATTATTTATCAACGACCTGCCTTATTTAATTGACGACTAAAGATGACCAAGGCAGGTGAAA
>LR737397.1:2360655-2472789 GCA_902655005.2 Marronus borbonicus
AAAAGACGAGTCTGTCTAGTCGCTGCAAAAAAGTAATAATTTCACCTATCTTTGTCACCTCTATTGATGACAATAACCTTGTAATCTATGCTGATCACAATACCTTCAGTGCTCTTGCTGCTATAAATCTAGATTTGGTTTTTATGAACTTTGTTCCCAGGAAAAAAGACATAGAGAGCATTCAACTGCTAGGAATTGGACGACAATCAATTCAATAGGTTCCTTCTATTAAATTTTTTGATTTACTCATTGACTGTGATGTAGACTGGTCTACACGTATGTCGACAATTACCCCAAACATGCTACGTGTTATGTAGACTAGCAGAAATAGCAAGTTTAGATGTTATAAAAAGTTATTATTACGCATGCATTGAGTTACGGTCGTTCTCTGGGGAACTAACGCTCCTAGCATTAAATTATTTCGCTTACAGAAGAAAGCCATACAGACAATTTAAAAGTACCAAGACCAAATTCGTGTCGTAATTTATTTCATATTTTGGGAATTAATTATACGTTTATAATGCACACTGCCGTTCAGAGAAGTTCGGTCGGTTAGTAAAAAACATGAAAAGGTTACAGAAACAAACGAAACTAAAAACAAAATGCAATTTTATTGTATGTACAGGTAAAAAAGACAAAAATAAATAAATAAAAAGTTATTCTGGCCTAATATAACATACTGAACATTATATTTTTTTTTTCCTCGAAAAAACCTCCTTTGCTGTTAATCACCGCTCTAGGCATTCTTTCTATGCATTCTTTCTATAAGTTTTGTTAAAACGGATTGTGGAATATTAACCCATTCATGTTGCAGAATATTCCGTAAATGTTCTTGTGAAGTTGTGCATATTTTTCGGATCCTTCTGTCCAGTTCATCCCACAACAACTCTATAGGGTTCAAATCTGGGATTTGTGGGGGCCACGTCATTACTTTCAGGGTGTGCTGTTCTTCTTGCTCCTTTAGATAGTTCTTACACACTAACGCAGTGTGTTTTGGGTCGTTGTCATGCATGAATGTAAAGTTACGGCCTATTATACGCAATCCTGATGGCACTGCATGATTCTGGAGTATTGCAAAATAATTTTCCTTCCTCATTACACCCTGCTCTCTGCATAAATCTCCCGTCCCAGCAAAGGAGAAACATCCCCACACTAACACAGAACTACGCCCTTGCTTCACTGTAGGCACAATGCAGTTCGGGATCACTTTTCGGTTTTAGATCTTCGGACATAAACTCGTCGATTTTGCCTAAAAACCTCAAACTTTGACCCGTCACTCCAAAGCACGTGTTTCCAATCATCTAACGACCAATCTAGATGAGAACGGGCACACTGTAGCCGTTTTGCTCTGTTTCCCCGACGTAATAAGGGTTTTCGAATGGCATAGCGTCCATGAAGGTCCGCTTGTTGGAGTCGACGTTTTACCGTACTCGCCGAAACTTGTTCTTCACGGCCGCGATTGACTTCGGCTGCTATTTGTGGCGCTGTTAATTTTCTATTGCGTTTGCTTAATAATACAATTCTCAAATCTTCAGCTTTTGTTGTTTTCCTAGGTGCTCCAGGACGAACAGGATTTTCTATAGTTCCAGTTGTCCGATATCGCTTTATGATGTCATTTACTGTTGAACTTCTCATATTTATTTTTTCAGCAATTTGCAGTCCCGAATATCCTTCTTCAAACAGCGTAATAATGCGTGAATGTTTTTCTACACTGGTAGGCTTGCCACGTGCCATTTTCAAGTAAATTTTCTTGAAACTTTCGCGCAAAAACGACAGATGCACACCAACACATGTTTAACATAAAATGAAACAAATTTATATCTTTACACCCGTGATAAATAAACAAGAGTGATACTGCGGTATATTTCCTAAATGTGTTGTTCGTTAATAATCCCCAAACGACCCGTTTCAAAAGATCGGTACTTCCGAGAAATTCTTGGAATGATAATAAAAGGGACTTTATTGTGGTTGTCGCAATATTTCTACTTTACATAATAATTTATGGCGTTAATCCCTTAGAAAAGAGTGTATGCTTAATACTTTTCTAATTTTATGTATTAATAATTGTATACAGTGTGATATAATAGATTTTTATTGTATGACCGAACTTCACTGAACGGCAGTGTACGTGTCCTGCTTAAAAGAATGGAATCCGAATTAAAACGAAGCCATGACTATCATGATTATTTTACTAGAAGGGCTGAGTTTAGAATTCTCAAACATAAATCGACGATCTTATCTGTTTGTTGGCATTAAGCCTTTTAATTTTCTTAATTTTAACATCAGGAGGCTGAATAACACTAAAGCATTTAAACTAAGCTAAAAGACTATTTAATAGACAAGTATTATTACTCATTAGATGAATTCTTTAATCCCTAACTCTAGTTTATAGTTTATTTAATTTTTGTTTTTTATTAGTTTTATTGTTAAATTTACTTTTCTACTTGTTAATAGACTTGTCCCATACCGACGTATTCTTATTTGCACTTTTCATGGTATTTGGATAAATATACTTGTTATTATTATTTATACAATAACCTCAAATTTAAATGACAATATTTAACTTACTTCTACACATTCCTTTTTACTCAACGTCTAAATATGCATTACCCAACATTTGCCTATCACTTAATTATTTTTATACGTCTCCCATAATTCAGGAAGAATTACTCTCTGTTCTTAATAATATGTAGTAGCCTTTCTTTTATTGGTCATGATCACATCTCATCGTTTCTTGTTAAATTGCCAATATCATTTGTTGTTAGGGCTTTGCCTTTCTTTAACTTCTAAACTTAAATAATCTAGGACTAAACTTTTGCTTTATAATACGTTTATTGCCAGTGTTTTCTAAAGTTTAAGCCATTATGTATCAAAAACTCCAAGAAATACTTAATCGAATAAAATTTAAATCGCTTGAGATGTCGGCCATTAAAGAAAATTATTAAATTATCTCAAAAACTAAGATAAATAGGTATAAGAAATATTGAAGAAAATTAACAAACGTGATAATATATTGGGTGTTTTACATAGACAAACGTGCTCAGCGGAAACTGGATAGCCTTTATACTTAAACATGTCATGTTGTGCAAGAGTCGCCTCCGAATATTTTTTATTTAAAAACTTTCTCTAAGTTGTTCAGGAAATACATTACCTTCCGCCCACGCACTAAATGTCCACGCTCTTTATACCGGTGTCCCAGATTTTATTGCATGGGCAATATGATGATTATTTGAATATATAGAAAATTATCTTTTAGGGAAAAAAATTTAGAGTAGGAAATGCGCTCCTAAATGCATCTTATAGTATTGATACACGTTGTCCACAATGTGTCTAATGAAATTATTCAGTTCTTTCACTCCTCTTATGTTTTTCTTTTTTCTTCTAATCGGACAACAATAAACACACTTCATTCGGCCGATACCTATGTAAAACATATATAATTTTAATAAATCAGAATATATTTAACATATAAGCCTAACAGCACAGGTGAAACAGAAATACAAATTGAGGAAGCCTAAAATATAACGAGAGGTGTCAGGTCTTAAAAGACTTCTGTTGCCAATCCAAGAATCTTGAATTGTGCGATTTAGACGAATGGTGATTACTGCATTATTATATTATAGAGCATTTTCAATTTCCTCTAAAATCTCTGGTAAATTTTCAATTAAAAAATGTTCACCTGCAAAAGTAACATTGTAAAAATATGGCCCAGTTAAATGGGCCCATTTTTTTTATGGGTCCATAAAAAAAAGTCATTGAAATATGATACTCGAGGGGCAGATACGATTATTTAGTTTTTGTCGATGGTAGCCACAGCAATTTATTCTCCTACTATGTTCCAAAAGAATGTTCAGCTTTGTTATTTCTTAAGAACATAAATCGTTTGATTATATTCAATTTCTAAAAGAGACGTAAGTAAATAAATAAATTGTATACGGTTGTAAAGCGAAATATAAGGAGAGTCAGAATATTTGATAAAAAATATGGGCTATTTCTGGACCATCCCCAATTGGTATCATAAGATGTAATTGGAAGCACATTTCCTACCTTAGAATGTCTTTTTAAAAAATAATCTTCTATCTAAGCAAAAAACCATGATAGTGGCTGTGCAACAAAATTTGGGATACCCGGTTATACCTGGAAAAAATTTTCCTATTAGTTGCCAAAATCCTTGAATTGTAAATTAAAATTTCATTATCAGAGTAATTACTTAAATGCTTATCGAACCTCTTATATAAATCTATAAATGATAAGGTAAGGTAAAGGATATCATTATTAAGTTTTCGCCACTATCCGTGCGCTTCACAGGCGTCGGTATGGAAGTGGTCGTTCGGGTGTGTGATTCGTAATATATGCGCATGCGATCTTATTGCACTAGTAACGTATCCAGTATGTGTTTGGCGGCACGCGGGCGTTGCAAAGTGCTACATATACGTTATACGTAATAAAATGTCGTCGATAAGTGGATCAAGGAAACGACCATTGTCAGATAGAGGGAATGGGTTTATTAAAGATTTCCCGGATTTAATATACCAAGGCGCAAAAGTAAAATGTTTAGTTTGCGATATCTCTATTGTGATGCACATGTCATTCTTCCGGAAAGGATAAATCTCTCTACTTCTATGCTTACATCGGTAACAAGGCCGTCTCGCGTCTCCACTCCATCGATAGTCTAATATCCGAAGCATAAATTTGTGCATATATTACAAATCAAACACCCGAATGACCAGTCCCATACCGACGCCTATGAAGAGCACGGAAAGTGGCGAACTTTAACAATAATATTACTATTATTATTATTAATCAGATTAAATTAATACTAATTGCAAGGGTTTCAGAAACTGCGCTGTGCTTAAGGTAATAGGATTACATTCGATGTAATTGTTATTGTTATTGGTTTTGGTGCTGTGCCATTAGCCCCTTACAAACATTCGATATAATAAAATTATAATTGGTTGTTTCTATAAACTACTTTATAATCTAGTACCGCTTGGACAAATACTAGGGGATTTAGTATAATGGAGTATTTCATAACAACATAATTCCACTTTTCTTATTATTTATTTCGGTTTTTGAATATGACCGCTTATGATGTGCTATAATTTATACACTTTGGTCCTCGCTAATGCATTTTTTACGACTTGAAAAAAGAATATGACAAATAATCTTTTACGATGTCAGAGGATGTTAACGTCATATTTCTATGAACTATGATCTAGTTCAGTACAGCGGGATTATTTAAAATCCTTTTAATGTTTAAAAATAAAATGCCGTTTCCTCGATCAAAGAATAAGCGCTTCCTTAATAAAGGAAATTCAAAAATATAGTTTCAACTTATTGAACTGTATACTGAGATGTGTTTTTTTTTACCGTTTAGTAAAGTTTAAATTTTGTATAGTTATTATTTCTGGCAAATAACGATTGGTTTCTAGGTAATTTAGTACTGCCAACGCTGACTGAACCATATTTATTGGATTCTACTGAATAATTATTTAATTTAAAGTATGACCAATTATCACAGTTTTGAACTCTTTAAAGTTATGGTGTCCTATTCAGTGTAAAAAGTGACTGAATACTGAAGAATACTGAAGTTTATTAAAACGTTGTTTTAATCTAAAAATAATGCCTTTGATGCAAATTTAACTTTTTTCTTCCTTATTTTTTTTTTTACATTCGAAATGTGATAATTTCTGTTTGTTATGGTACATTTCTCTTATAAAATTGACTTTCGCCTCCATAAAGAGGCTCGGCCATCGTATAAAATTGCTAACAAACGGATGATGCATTCCACTATTTCATATTTTAATGTGTGATTTTCTCGTTTATGTTACGATGTTAAATGTAATGATAAACAACAAAATGGAAGTACTTGTAGAGCTTTCGGCTTTGTTCTTTGGAAAAGAAATAGATTTCACAAGTTGAAACAGTTTTTAGATAAAATATCAATCATGAAATCATGGATTAAAGTTGGACGAATGGCGGCGGTGGCGGCGGTGTCAGTAACCATACAAACGATCGCTTTACGTTATATACAATTATCCCTATCTACTATGTGTCCGTGTCGCGTGGAAATTCTGCCGAATCTGTAAACGTACAGGAAGTTTGGCCAAGGGAGAACGTTTTACAATGCCTTTTTAATTCAATTAGTTTTATTGCATTCAACAATCATGATCTTAGCATATACATTTGTCGTTAAACGTACCTGCAACTTAAAAATTTAATAATAAATTGCATGATCCGGAATACCCAATTCCATTTGTATCTAATTATTGTAATCTCTTATCGATGGGACCAAGCACGTAAAGATTTTACGGCATACCCTCTCTCGTTCTTAAATATATTTTTTTGGTATTAGTTGCCTCTTATGTTTTGATCCTTTAAACTTTTATTACTTGGTCAAATTTCAATGGACGGTAGTGTATATTAGAGAAAAAGCACAAGATTTGGCCAGCTCCTTCCTGATATAACACAGCGTGCATTACTGCATTTATTTATTTCTAATTAACAGTGGTGCGTGAACGTATTGCCACGAAAGTTTATTGTGTTCACGTTGTGAAAATTTCCTTGTGTTTTTAATATGTACAGAAAGAAGAAAATATATTGAATCCATTTCCGGATTAACCACAAATGGAAAAAACCTTTGAAGATACCGTTAAAAAAGGACTTTTTTTATGAATCTCAAGATAATAGAATTATTAAACGTTTCCTTTTTTTTTGAAAGAGTCTGCATAGTGTACGTTAATTATTTGTTTTATTAATTGTCTGTTGATGTTTTTATTAATTTATTTTATTATTTATTTATTAAACTATAGATTTATACAGGGTACCCTAATTATCATGTCATGAGTCATGTACCTAGTAGCAATATAAATTGTCTACTTCGGAGTTAACACTGTCTCACTGATTGTAAGATATAAATGCCGGAGGACAGCATCAATCAGATCCAATGAATTCAAATTTTGCTAGTTACGGTAATATATGACAGATCTTGTGCTTTGAATAAGATGTTCTCTTCAAAATAACAAAACGGATCCTTGGTTCGTCACTTATCGACCAACCTATAAATTCAGGCATACCTTTGAAAAATAGCTTATGGAGTCTATTACTTTATCTGAAGGCTTTAACTTGCTAGCTTTCACTCAGTAAGCGCAATTTTGGAATTTCGGAAGATCGGAATACCCTATATAACAATATAGAAATTGAAGAACAAAGATTTGAAAGCCAAGAAATTAACCCGAAAACACACAGTAAATTACATTTGATTTTTTTTCAACATTTCATCAAAGGAATGCTATTCTAGGAGTGTTAAAAATACCTTTCGAAAAGTATTAACTCGTAAATTTAATGCCTTGCCTGCCTACATGTGTAAGTAAAAGCGCAATCTTCTTCGCACATCGTTAAAGCTAAAAATGTGAAACCGAAAAATCAACAACGCATAAAACATCTCTCGCAATTATTATTACCCATAATTACCCATCATCGTGTAGGTGTTAAAACGAGAGAACTGTTCGGATTGCTGACTCACACATGTTGGAAGACGAAAAAAAAAAGCGAGAAGAGTCTCCTCTTCAATTAACACTTTCGATAATTATTATCGATTACGATCGGTAAGATGGCGGGTTTCCTTATTCACATTCTGGGTGAAAAACCCGCTAAGATGTCATTGACATCGGTAACGCCATCGACCGATAAGATGATAAAAAATTTAATTCCACCGCACCAGGATCCGATGTTTTACGACACCGAAACGTCCTCAGCCCATTAAGAACGACAACGTTTACGATCGATTATCCTAAGACCTTTTTCCTATACCCCGGTCCTTTTCGGCGACCCACTACCCATTATTAGACGGTAATAAATTAATAAACGCTATGCAAATCGACCAGGAGATGATGATGATAATACCTCGTCTTGTTTTCCGGCCTGAAGCATCCTTCTTACCGAAAACTGCATACCGATTGAGTATCTGAAAGGTAACCAAATCCAAACGACTATCCAAACTGATACTACAACCAAGTATTACCTATTTGGTTATTTGCATTTTTGTAAGTCACTGTAGCCTATGACATATTGGCTTCTCTCGAAAATCGTTGATTTGCTTGGTATTTCCGGTGAAATTAAATATTTAAAAAATCTCAGCCCGGTAAGATCCTAACAACTTCCATTTTCCGGACAGGCGTACTAGGTACTACACCACGGAGCTTATACCGGGAACGGAATCATTCTTTAATGCCCTAGTTGTCTTTTGTCTGCAAATATAATATATCTATAGACAATATTCTTACATGCCAAGTAAACTAATTTAAAAAAAAATATATTCTTAAGCACGGAAGTTAAATATTCGTATCATGGTATGCAAACACATATTAATAATGAACATCGTAACCGAATAAAATGAATATTGAAACTAAACGTGTTCCGGGTTTGAACCGTGTCATGTCGTTGGTTAAAATAAAACTCGACGTTTCGCCCACAATCGTATGGGGCTTCTTCAGGAGAGTGGTGGCAACAATTAGCACGGTAACTCAACGTGTGAACCACGCCAGAGGCGAAACTAACTGAGCGGGAAGCAGTTGATCACGGTAACTCAGCATGTGAACCATGCCAGAGGCGAAAACCAACGACATGACACGGTTCAAACCCGGAACACGTTTAGTTTCAACTGACTCTGGCCGTGGAAGCCTACGCTTTTAAAATGAATATTACTTAATGCTTTACAATAGGGCTGACCAATTTCAAGTGGGCCAAGGGCCGCTGTATGCAACTTTATTAGTGAGTTGTAATAAGTACAAAAAACTTGTTTGTTTGACCCGCTTATGTATATTTTCGTTTTCTTTCGGCCGCAGAGAAAGTCATAGCGAGCCACATGTTGGATATCCCTGCTTTACAATATTGTTTTTGAACACCAATTATGTAAACAAATTAATTACCAAGAAAATGCAAAAATTCGCACAAAAAACAATTTATATTTTGAGTACAATGCCGGCAAATTATGAATCAACTTCTTCATGTAAATCCTGGATTTTGCATTTTTAACATTATTATATTCTTAGCATACTTCTCCAAATATGTAAACCTAGACAAGGTGATATTAGGAAAATTCCATAAGGCCTATACCTTAGGATTATCTTTCCGGTAGCGAAAGCTAATCGTTTTCAGAATAATTCGTAGCGAAGATACACCGCCTGTAAAGGTTTTGCTATCTTTTACATTCTTATGTACTAAACTGAGAGTAGCCTCGTGTTCTATATACCAGATGTTACTTTATTTATAAATACCTCAAAAACATGCCCATTAGCTACTAATGAGTGACCCCTTTCATTTTCCTCCATAAAATAGTTAAGTACAGCTACAATTTGCAGCTTACAACATTTACAAATGGCTTTGGGCATATTTAGGATCAAAAATTTTGAGAAAAACTGACAAATATCACAAGAACAGCAAGAAAATAAGCAAAAAATGAAGGAAAACCACGGAATACCAGGTTAGATTGTCAATATCGACAGGTAACATTGTGCTTTGTAGCTTCAGATGTCTCACATAAATATCTCTAGACGTAAAACAAAATAGAATTCAACATTTTGAATTGTTTATAATAGAAGATACCGGCTTGAACGATGTGCTTTTTTAACTACTTGACTTTTTATTTGAGCCCATATTAGCTCAATAAAATTTGTTATTTTTGGCCATTTCATCAACATATATCTTTATTGATATGGATTAAATAATGCTCATTTCTTTATGGAAATCTACTTTTCGTTATCTACCTCCAAAGAGCAATAAACTGCCTGTTATATAGCCACTATTGGCAAATTTCTTAAGAAAAAGCTAACAGTTTCAGGATTATGCATAAATTTCCTTTTGTTTGAGTTGCTTATCTTGGGTTGGTTATACTTCAACCAGAACTCTAACATCAGTGTCGGGTAAACTGGTATGGATTTGGTATAAGCTACGATTTAGTGATTGTTAGTCTTTTAAATAGTTAAGTACAGCTACAATTTGCAGCTTACAATATTTACAAATGGCCTTGGGCATCTTTAGGACCAACATTTTTTTTTTTTTTTTGAGACGAGGAAAGAAAGAATGCAACGTATACTATAAATTCATCGATTGGAGGAAATCAGTTTTCAAATTACCTCCTAATTCTGGTTATTCACCCACAACCTATTTCGATCTTTGGTTTCTGAGTTCAGCTACTTCTTAGGAACCAAAGGACAAAATTTTATAGAAAATTAACTGATTCACAGAAAAAAAAAATCTACGAGAAGAGTTCCCAACACAGAAGAAGTGAGTGATTAAATCCTATATTTCCACTTTGGCTAAACTTAAATATTCAATCGATATACAAGCATGAAATGTAGAAAAGGCTGAAACAGGAATGTAATAATGTTAAGCGTTTATACTAGGTAAACTAAACAAGTGACCATCGCAGTCGGACAGCAATATAACAATAAAATTATTAAAATCCATAGTAGCAGTTAAGTTGTTTATCATTATCATGCTTTCTCATTTCCACTTGTGTACAGATTGATGATGAACGTAAACGACGAACCGATGCAGGTACGCCAATAAAACAAACGGCAGGTTTTAACAGATTTGAGAGAATTCTACGTTACTAGTAATGTCCAGAATTTATAAGAAGGTGGACTAGCATAATAATTCTAGGGACGCAAACAAAGTTTACCCCTAGCTTAAATGACCTTATCTAATATGCAAATTGGCAGTAACTTACTTGATAAACAGCTAAAATATCTATATGAAATTCTGTTTTTGTCTTTTATTACAGTATATGCCATGTATTTTGATTTTGCATAGCGAGATACAGTTAAGAAACATTTATTCTGTAATATTAAGAAAATTAAGTAAAATTTTATAAAACTTTCAAAGTGCTGCTTATGATATTTTCCAGAATATCAGACAATTTTTAACTTTAGCACGTAGAATATAACAGACTTTTTCACCTTTAGTATTAGGGGCGTGCTTGAACTGCGGTTAAAATTTTGAAAAGTAAGGACATTGTCTTAATAGCCACCAGAATTACTTCAATGTTTTTATGGGCGCGGCCAGAAACGAACCTTCTAAATAGCTGTATCCCAGTGGTATATTCTCTTTGAGCAAATAATTTGAAAAATACTTATTTCACAGTTCTACGTCCATCGAAAAGCAAATGTCAAGACATGGATCATTCTTTAAGCTATCCATAATTCGAAGTTTTTCCACACACAAGGATTATCGGCTGTCGATTTCATCTAAGCAACTCATGGCAAACAAATTTTATAGATACCGGATCCGGCAATGAAACGGGATGATTTAAAATTTTAATTATTTCTTAATTTGGCATAGAATAAACAAAAAATGATTTTTTAAACACTACGTTTGCCAAATGTCCTCCATGGAAATTTACGCATTCGTGTAGTCGGACCTGTATGACCATACGCAGCACATTGACAGTTATCGCTTTAGTTACCTCTTGAATGCGTTGCTTGAGGACTTGGGTAGTTCTGGTTGGATAGCCCTCGAACACTTTTGCTTTTAGGTACCTCCGGAAAAGTAGTCGCAAGCCGATAAATCGAGAGAACGAGGAGGCCAAACGATATCCCCGTTGCGAGAAATGACGCAGCCTGGGAACAAATCATTCATAGTATCCATCGAAATTCTTGCAGTGTGGCTTGTTGCCCCATCTCGCTGGAAAAGCGTGTTTTCATTCAATGGAAAACGGGCAAGATGCGGTGTCAGAAAGTTACGAATCATTTCAACATATCGCTGAGTACTAACGCTCACAGCATTTTGAAACTCATTCTCGAAAAAAAAACGGGCTGATGATTCCATTTGCCGAAATCGTACAGCGCACTTTTTCAGAAAGAAGAGGCGTTTGATGAAGTAAACGAAGGTTTGCATCTGAAATTGACAAACCCTGATAGGTGGAAATGCGCCTCATCACTCATCCACAAGTTATTCACCTGGTCGTCATTTTCTTCGAATCTTCTGAGCATATCCTCACAACTCTCCCTATTCTCAAAATAGGCTTTATTGTCAGAATAGTAATAGGCTTTAACTGCGAAGCCGTGTTGTTCACCCGTCCAACGGTTCATTGTCAACTAAACGGTAGGCTGTGCTGATGATGGGGAGCCAACGACATTCGTACCCGCTACCAACTTACGAGTTCTAAAGTTCACTTCAAATCACCCCGTTTCATTTGCCGGACCCTGTATAATCCGTTATAATCTGTTCTACATGTACAAATTTTGGGAATGATAACTATAAAGACCAAGATTCTGCAATGGGAAAGCTTCTCAGATATTTTTTTTTTATCTTTCGTATTTGGTTACCTAAAGAAATTGTCGAAAGAATATTTGAAGATTTCATGAATTGCTTAATTGAAAATTAAAAAAAGTAGTGATGCGAAATTTTCCCCCTTCTCTTTTATAGGAATACTTTTTAATACCGCCCCATTTCTGGTCAAGATTCTCATTACCCTGACCGCAATCCAGACAGAATTATGAAGTATTTAAATTAACGAAAAACTCTGATCGCAGTTCAGGTCCCCAATTATGGGCTATGTGATTTCTGACCGCATCGTGCTAGACATATACCGGTTGTTAACTAAATCTGATTTAATAGCTAATTACGCATCTAACAGGGAAGAAAATTTCTTATAGGTATACATCACTTAATAGCCGATATCATGTAACGTCCCTACTACAATATTCTTTTCTCTGTTAGATACATCGCAATTAGATTAGTTTTGGTTCTCTGTCAGGATATAAACATATAACTGGCACTAAAGCAGACAATAAACAAAGTTTTGAATATTTATACTGTCAATGTCGAAACTATAAAATTGCTAAATCGGTAAAGTAAGTTTTTGGAAATTCTGACAATCTGTATTCCACTAATTCAATTTTACTCAGTACGGGCACCATTAGCTGATGAGACGCATTGAATTTTTATAGTACTGCAATGTATTATGGGGTGTACAAGCTTTAAAGGTAGTTTTAACCCTAGGAACTCTTTGATGCGTGAATGGTGTCTGTAAAGTTTAATTACATTGGTCAAAATGCATAATGGTTACGTTTGAAAAGGTGGTAAACCAAATGGAACTCAAACATGCCAGCTGTTGAACAATTAAGAGGAATATACACGAAGTCGAAGTAGAAAGCCCAAAAACAAATAGATTTTAGGATAGCTGTTAAACATAATTATTAGCAATTCTCTGAAATGGGTCCATTTATTACTCAGAACATCCACAAAATAACTTAGTTAGCAAGAAATGCAAATTATATTTAAAACGGGATTAAGAACAAAAAATTGCCAAAATTACTGGACATATTCTTTAGTTTATTTACAATATTATTTAAAATTTTAATTTCCTCTTTACTTCTCTTAATTTCCTAGTTTGCATTTTGAAATATTTATTTTAAGGCAAATCTCCGAAATGCTCATTGACGAAATTGAAATAAATTTGTAGAGATGGAATTTACAAAACGGTTTTACGTTTGTGTACCTCGTTTAAACTATCTACAATATTGTTGAGGGAGTTTCTTCGCCTATCTCAGGCTTTAGTTCAGAAAAATTACTAATGTGGGTGGACGATACTATTGACATACCTTGATTTGTAGCGTACTTATGGTATTTAAATCGCCAAATTTTAAACGAAGAAAAAACAATTTTTGTTCATTTTAGGCACAAGAAATCCTGTATTTTTCGTACGTAGCATTGAATGTAATTCAAAAACAACATTTTTAAGAATAATCGCAGAGAGCAAGTTAACTTTTGAAGATCATGTAGATTCGATATGCAAAAAAGATATAAAGACTATCTTGCCCTGTTGCAAATTAATATACTGTTATTATTATTAGAAGGAAGAAGGTATACGTCAAAAATGGTACTTAGAGATCAAAATTTAGAATGGTTCCGTGATTGCCAAAAGAATCGTAAATTTGGTCGTAAAGTGGTTACCTCAGAGATGCCACAATCCACCAATCCATCGTTTGAACAAAATATGTTTTACGAAAGAACCTACAGTGATTGAATCAAATGTGTTTGGATCAATTTTTAAAGTGCGAGCGAGTAGAGCTTAGTTGTGTTTACATACAGCAGTTGAATGTTGAGACTGCCATTCGCGAGGTCACATGTTTATCTTGGGTATACGGCCAGTTCTATTGATTGCAGGATTTCTTACCAAGTGAGACTTGAAACCAAATATATCACGCACCCTTCGAGCCGATTTTTCTTTACAGATTTACGATTTCGAATCAGTGCGAGGACTTTCATGTGAAGAAAGTGATCAATCTGCAAGATAAGGATGGTGGGAAGGCGCATACAAGAGAATGAGTTGGAAGATTACTACAGTCGTCTTTACGTATTGCCTGTTAAGAAAATGGCATCAGTGTACATTTGTGGAAGGTGGTAGTCGATTGACTAATTGTCGTATAAATACCACCTTTCACAAATGTGGACTGAAGAGGTGCTGCACAGCGAAACGCGTATGTGCCTATAGCAGTTAGGTGATTTTTGTTACAAAACCATTTTGTCTTTAATGGAATGGTGCTTACCTTTCACATTATTGGTAGGCAGTGCTAAAGTATTTAATTCAACACTAACTGTGGTGTAAGTACACTACCCGACAAAAACATAGACGCTGTATCGTTTTTATTTACGGAACAAAGTTTATAGACATCATATAAAATGTAAATGAGGGTTATTAATACTTGTTATGTAAATAGTCCATTTATAGATATTTCTGGGTATTTATTGCTTTATGGGGGTAATTGAGATTTTCCCAGATTAAAATGGGAATTTTAAATGCGACAAAAATTTAGACCCTGTGCATTTATTACATTACCATAAGCAAAAATGTTTTAATTTGATACTTCTCTTTATATGCAGTGGTTGTGCTGGTAAACTGTACACATTTCATCACGAGAAATTATATTTTATAAAGTGTTTGCAATGTGGGTAGAAAAAAGCAATTATCTTTGATAGAAAGGGGTAAAGTTTTAGCCTGGCACCAGGATGGTGTTAGTAAGAAGGAAATTGCTCGTCGGTTACGAAGAAGCGATCATTCCGTTAGAAATTTCCTAAAAGATCCGGAAAATTACGGCAAACCAAAAGGCCAGGAGCGACCGAAAGCTGTAAGTGAGCGAGACGCATGATATTGCGGTGCATCCAATTCTTCTGCGACGGCGAGAGTTATTGCAGAACAGGCGGGGGTACAAACGCACGTGCGTAATGTTCAAAGGATTTTAAAGGCGTCACTGGTAATATCACGGAAGAAAATGTTGAGAAAACCGCCACTTTCGGCGAAACACAAAGAAGCGAGGTTGAGATTTGCTGAAGAACACGTATCCTGGAAGAAACAATGGGAAAAAGTTATATTTTGCGATGAGAAACGTTTTAATTTGGACGGACCGGATGGATTATCATGATCTGAGAAAGGAACCAAAAGTGAAAATGACCAGACAATTAGGGGGTGGATCTGTGGTGATATGGGCAGCGATTGGATTCCGCGAAAAAAGTGGGATAGTGTTTTGCACAAACAAAATGACATCTGTGACGTATAAAGACTTATTGCGTGACAATCTTCTACGTTTTGGAAACCAATGGACCGGGCGCAATTTTGTTTTTCAACAAGATAACGCGCCAATTCATAAAGCAAAAATCATTACTGATTGGTTTAAGGGGAAAAAGATTAAATTTGACTTTCTTCTGTTAATTCCAAACTTCTATATTTCAATTTGTTCTTATTCATGGGATACCGTATCGTTTTACTATTTTCTGAAATATTTGCCATTAAGATTTATATACCTTTACATGCATTTGGACCAATTCTCGAAACATTTTTCCGAGATTGCAAAAGGTATCTTCAAAATATGGGTTTGAGGGCTCCAACAGCTTCTTGAGCTGACAAAAATAGCTGTCCACATAATTGAATACGGGCAATGACACATAAATTGGATGTTTTCCTCCTTGAAAAATAAATTTATTATTAATTTCATTAGTTCCCTGGCCAATTAAGCTGTTACTCGATCCTTGCGGCTCTCACGGATAGTGATGCCAGGGATCCCTGGCTGCAATCATAGAGGTGTTTTACAAATTATATGATTAACACATCTTTAATTAGACGCTCTCATCCATATATGTTTCTATTATTACTATTAAGATAAACATTAAAGTTTGTATTTACTCACTCAAGAATTTATTATTAGATACGGTTTTGTTGATATATCGGTGTAAAATGCCGATAACGTTAAATACATTTCTACCTAATGCATTCATTGTTTCGGCTAAACTGAGCCAACGCTTAAGTAAGCCTTAACCTAATAAAAGACTAAAAATGAATATCCCCGACAGAAAAAGCAGGCTTCTAAATCTTGTCCATTGTTATCCGCAAACATTGAATGTATTCCTATCGCGATTCTAAGCATACCAGAAATAAGCTTCGACCATCACCCTTCTAATCGGGGAATCGATACAACTATTATACTGACTGCAATCTTTAAATCTATTATCTAAGTATCACAATTACCCGTATGAAAAGCTTAGGCTTCTATTTAGAAGACATTTGCGGCATTTCTGGGTCCCGACAGACACAGAATCACGCACGGGGGTATATTTTGTCACCCTGACTAACAAAGCGCTGCCCACCTAATTGAATGGACAACGTCCGAAGCAGCATCGGCTAGATTTGCAGCAATAACAATTGCCGCTAATGTCCGATGACAGATGCGGTCACCGCACTACCACCCACGCTCTATACACACGGTATACTCGGTGCGGTGACGGCCAATAAATGGCTCCATTACTACCAAACGATTTGTGTTATTCTCGCCCTATTAACTTCATTTGATTGCGGCGTTTAGTCGATTTATTTTTATTTATTGAAGCGATTGCCGGACCTAATTGTCCATTTAACACGTACGGCTACAATACGGGAATGTTATGCGCTATTATTTTGGATTGCTATTTCCTTTAGAAATATAATGTAGAAATAAGCGCTTATGGAATGAAGGAGAATGTTGCTTTAAAGATTTAGAGCAGACATGAGCAATGTACGGATCGCAGAATATTTTTAAACCTTATTAAATTCAGTTCCGATGCGAGGAGTTAGTAGAATTCTATTGATGCTGCTTTAGGCAGCATTATGGTTGGGCCAAATTTAGGGCGATACCCAGCTCAGCACAAAATAATCCGCTAATTTCTAATTGGTTTGCGGCGATCCTTTCCGTAAGGGGCGATTTTACTGCCGAGTTGGGACGTCCAAGAAGGTGGGTTTGTTTTGCTGTGTTCCAAGCTGGACTATACTTAATCCGTATACCTGCATCTTGCGCCGGGTTAGATATTGCCCCAAACTTAGTTGTTGCTAGAATAAAGGTAGGTTTGAGTGTGTTTCATTGCATTTTATATTAAAACGAATCAAATTTCGAGGACACCGTAGTTTCCTGCATAAAATTTATTTAAAATCAAGAGCATGAAATCACTGTAAATTCTAAGAACTTCTGGAAGATGTTCATTCGAACTACGAAAATCTTACATTTTATTGTGGAGTGCATTCATTAAGTAGCAGAAAGATGCTAAAACGATTTAATAATTTGCATAAAATAAAGGAGTCAGCTAAGGATAGGAAATAGTTACCACTTTCGTACCCTTGCCAACCATAAAAGTTACCGTAATTGTGAACAAATTGAAATCTACGAACGAAGGTATCAAGGATTTTCCTCCAAGGAGGCAACCTAACCATACGGAACCAACTTCACCCTTTTTACATATTGAATTGCAAGAGAAATCCGATCTCAAAGTACGTTTGTCCAGCTTTTCGTAAACGTCGTTTTGTTACAGAAACAATTTCCGATTTACGGTGAGATGTTGTCGCCCTTTAAACTGCCACTTTTTCAGTATTTTTTACATTATAATCTATTGTTTCCTTTTGGCATTTCTTTTGTGGTGGCGGCCCTACGGGGTGCATAAACTTTTTCTAAAGTTTGTCAACCTCAGGGGCTTTTATGTGTAAATTGTATGTGTTCCATGACTTTGTTACTATCACACCTCGCGGCAAAGGATGAAACGCAGTTAATTATTTCCCAACTGCGAATGGTGTATCGCATCCACTAAAAAAATTTGATCCTAGCGCTTAACTCCTCAATCAGGCGCAGGTCCTCTTACTTATGGACCACCGTACCGTTAAAACATTAATCGCGCGATATTTTCACATGTTTTATGGATTTGATATTCTACTCATCGTTAATACTTAGAAATGCCTAAATAGAAAGATAATTCCAGAAATTTCTAATCTATTTTATTGCACTTGCACTTCTATGACAGTAATAACAGCCATTACCAACAAGGTTATTGGTAGGTAATAGGATAATTTACATATTACTTACTCATTTAGCTTATAATTTTATTGCTTTTTGTATAATTCAGCCAGTAAACAAAGCTTGTTGTTCTTATGCGAAGATAGTCTTTTAGTCTTCAGAGTTTCACCGAAATTTGAATTTTCGGGTTTCCGGTGTTCCCTTTCCCTATTTCTTATATTGAGATGATAAACTCTGTGTATTAAGAACCTAGCTTGTTTACTATTGTTTACAATCTTACCTGAATTATTGGTATTTGTTTTAACAACGATCTACTAAATTAGGCGTTTTAGGATTAAAGGAGGATTAGATTTTCTAATGTGACTCAGAATATGATGTTTCTGAGTCACACCTACATCTCAGAACTGGGAGGGTGTAAACAATTTTATTTCATTGAATCTTTTTGTACCGTATGCCGTAATCCTTTTTGTTTCTATTAGCTACTATCAAAATAAATAATACATTGGGAACCTAGTTTGCAAAGTTTCCAGTTCTCACTAAATTATTGCGGCAGATTGTGATCTACGATGGTTCACATATCGCCTAATATTCATTGATTTTGCTGGTAGAAGTCTACTATTAACTTCTGTTAAATTTTAATTTTCTTTTATTAACGCGAATTGAAAGTTCGGTAGTTATGGCTTTCGACCGATTAATTGTCGCTGAATTCTAGCATCTATGAATCTTGTTTCTTTACCTTTTTTTTTAAATGTGATAATGGCCCAAGGTGGTGTATAGACTTTTTTAAAGCACGTTATAAGCTCAGGAAGATTTTGATTTGATTAGTTTTTAGTTGTTCTAAACATTTACAGAATATATTCTAGAAATAATTTTTTTAAACATACTTCATTCATCTTTACTTTTGGAGCTGTTATCCAACTCTAAACTAATATCTTCACACTTTTAAAACACTATATTTTAAGGAATAATATTCTTAGATTTCCTGACATAAAAATATATTCTTCTTGCTCTTTGGATACTCCTTCTTATCCTTATTGGCTTCTCAACACGCCTTGTGTCGCTGTAATTTTGCATATATGCTTCATACAAATGATGCTACGTTTTAAATATGAACAAATGCCATGAGAAAAAGTTGTTCACATCTATCTAGAGATTCCAAATCCAAAGTGTGATTCACAAATCTCAACATTTATTTTTTCTTACACTTTGTTGAAAATACACGCTTTATATTTTTGTTACAAATTTTCTCCATCAGTATCGGATGGAAATCGAAGGTTCGTCATGAAAAGAGAAAATCTAACTTATCTTCAGTAAGAAGGTTTGGCTATCTCAAATTAAATCATTTTGCGTAGAAAACTTAAGGACGCTCGTGGACTATTTTCGTATTTTCCTACTTGAAAATGTTAATCGTGGAGTCCAACTAATACTGACGAAGAAAATATACAACAACAAAATATAAGAAAAAACCAATCTTTTTTGAATCACACTTTGTATTTTGAATCTCTAGGTAGATGCAAATAACGTTTTGTTATGACATTTGTTAATATTTGGTCAAATAGTGACGCTAGAAATTTAGTTACTTAAATTCACACAACATACATTTTTGAACATTTCAAATTTTTAAATTACTATGCAAATAGCGTAACATACAAATAATAATAAAAAAAAAATCGGAAGGAGACCGTATAAAGAATTTCCATGTGATTTAACGATGATGTTAAGTGCGTGCAATATACCGTTTGCAAAAATCGGACAGACAATGTTTCGTCACTTTTGGAACAAACGCAATTCAACGTGGGAACTACCAAGTCCGCAGACGCTACGTAGGTATTTGCTGTCAGTGCGCGAAAAGATTGAGAATTATGTGAAAACCGCAGTAAAAAATGAACGGTTGTGGCTAACTATAGATGAAACTACAGACAATGACCTTGAAAGGACCATCACACCTTTATTTGCTGGCCTGCAGAAGACAGCAAAGATGTACTGCTGAAGTTGTTCATAATGTATTAATTAGAACAGCTGCGGCGATTATGCTTCGCACAGGTCAACTATTCAAAGCTGCTCAACGGAATTTGCTGCACATAACATGTCTGCTGCAATGTTATCCCGATGTGGATCAACTAATAACATAGACGAAAGCGGTTTTTCTTAAATCACCGAAACGTTCGCAGTGTCTTGACGTCCCGGAACCACCGCAGCCAATTCTTATACGATGGGGTACATGGTTAAAAGCAGCATTCTATTATTTTAAACATTTTGAAAAGATCAAATTAATGATTTTGCAACTGGACGCTAAGGAACCAGCTGCAATAAAGCTAAGTCAAATGCAATTCCAAAATCCTCAAGTTGTGGCAGATTTAAAAACTATTAACGAGAATTACGTTCCAGTAGCCGACGCAATAAAAAAATGGCGAAACACTTCGTTGTCCTTACGGGATTCGTGTGAAATTGTCGACATATTTTAAATGGCGAAAAAAGTGTTTCAATCAGAGAAAAATTCAATACTATCTTTTTCTGCGTATAAGCAGATATTTACGCCGCAACGGTCGGACCACTGTAGAAACGTGCGCATTGAAACAGGTGTTGAACGGCTCACTTCCGGATTTCCATTCAGCCATCTAACCATATTCGGTACGTTGTTTACTACGTTATGTTTGCGATTTCATAACTTCTCTTGTTGTTTTTTGTTTTAAATAACGCGCACGTTTATTTTGTTTAACCCAGCGTAGTGATGCTATTGCAATCGACTTGTTGCGCTCTACTTATCAAACAGTTAATCAAAAAAACAAAATACGAAATAAAATTTCCTCTGACGTTGTAGGTTAGAGCTGAAGACGCACTATTGCGATATATGGATTCTAAGTCAGTTAACTTAACACAATGGCTTCTCTTTTTTCACTAATTTTTGTATGATCAAAAAAATTCTAGTTGCTTTTCCGCGAGCGTCAGTATTAATCACCCCCATTTTATTAACAATTTTGCTCCCCATTTTAAGATAAATAAAAAAAAAACTAAAAAACAATTTCTGTAATACTTGTACGTTTTTAGTTTTAAACTATTATTTCTGTTCAACCATTACTAATTTTAAAATTAACACCACTATTGCGCTCTGCCGAAGCGATTTTTTTAAATATTCGTCCCCAGCAAGTAAATATGTTACACGAATAAAATTTTTTGACACAAATTAAATTGTTTAGTGGGTACTGGGTGGTGGGTGATTTAACCGCAAAATTTGTTAGGCTTCCTCAGCTAATAAAATTGATTTTGTTATTTCAACATATTTCTTTCCCTCAGTGATAATTGTACTGCTGATAAATCTATCCCGGTATGCCCGCATATCAAAATATCCCGAGTCTATTGATAATACAGGCTCCTCCACCAAAATTTTCCAGCATTTTGTGCGAAATATGTAAATTCTCTTAAAGTTACTTGACAGGATTGTTAAAATTATTATTTATAATCTCGGGCGCTTTGGCAAGAGAAATTTTAAAGGAAAAAATGATTAAATCATGTAAGAAATGATTGGGCAAGAATACAAAAAGATATAACAAAGAACAATTTACAATCACTTGTATACCTATACGTACACTTACAATATTAATTTTAATCTCTTAGCTTCGAATATCCGTATATGTCTTATCAAAATCCAATCAAATATCCATTTTTCTATCGACAATATTGAATCGAAACGCTTCCGATTCGAATAACCGTGAAAATGCTATGGCTCCGTCGAATTCCCTCGTAAGGCAATTCATCTTGCTTATCGTCGACGGAAAATTATTCATAATTCGTATCGTCCACTGTCACGCTTATCCAATAAAGCGGGCACGCTCTGGCGATTCGTCGCGGCCCTATCTTTCGAATGGATCGTATTAGTCGACAGTAATGTCGATAAGGTAAAATCGCGATTTATAGCTGGACGCTGAAGGGACGTGTTCGCCAAAAAATTTCTTTTTATAATTGAATAAACCGTGATCCAAGCATAGAAGGTGTCGAATAGAACGTCCACATTAATAAAATTCATGAAATTATCGCTATACTTTTCGCCTTCAAAGATTTATTTTACATTAAAATTAATTTTGAGGTTACTCAAACTTGCCAATTTTAGTTAGTACCATCAATAAAAAGAAGTACCCTACTGCTGAGCATAAAGTATAAGTAGAGTGGCATAGTTGGCAAGCTAGCGTGCGGACGAGCGAGTAAGCGACGCGTTCAAGGTGGCCACTTGTCGCTCAACGATTATTCTGAGTAATGAAAACAATTGCTGACTGACATCAATTCGAGAGATACCTTTTAAGTTTTCACGAAAACAAAAACATTCTTTGGTAGAAATCGTTTAATTGTTTTTCAAAATATTCGCCATTAAAATTTATACACTTTTACGTTTGAATCAATTGTCGAGACATTTTGAGTGGTATCTCAAAAACATGGTTTTCGAAGGCCTCAACAGCTTCTTGGTATCTATTCACACATTTTTTGTTTGATATTCGGGAACAAAAACAAGCTCTGAGGCGACATGTCCGGTGAATACGGACAATTGTACATAATTCGATGTTTTTTTCTTTGAAATAAGCAACTGTTTCCCTGATTTCATCGCTGACTTTCTGACAAACATATCATTCAGCGTTAACTGTTCTTCGTTTCATCAAAGCAACGCTTGTGTCATGTCCAGTACAATGAAAGAAGCAAGCAGTCGCAGTCGTGGAACTGCTTCGTGTATGAACAACTTTCGTTGGATTCGGTTCATCCGATTGTTGCTTAGTTTCTGGGTCGTACGAATATATCCAAGTTTCGTTATCAGATAAGATGTTCTATACGGATCTTAAAGTTCCTAAAGATTGTAGCAGGGATGGAACATTTTACAATACAGTTTACACACTAAAAGCACCGCACGTAAAAAAAAAAACAAAAAACAACGGGAGTTTTACAAAAAATTGCAGGGTAGCTTATTGTTTAATTGAGGAGTAGACTCCCAAAACGCGTTTGGTGTTCCATTGAATCTTACCTCATCATAGCCGTTCAAAATTAATTTTGTGCTGTTGAAAGCCCGAACATACAACTTGAAGTTTGTCCAACTCTGGTAGACAAGCAAATGACCATATTAAAAAGTTTGAATCATTGCTGCAGCTTCAGAATTGTCTGGAACAATTTGCTCCACCAGAACTCCCACTTGTTGCTAAAGTTGCTAAATTAAGAAAGAAATTAACTTCATAATATCTAAGTTCCATAACAACTAAGAGTACAGAATAAACGTTTCATTTCTGATTCGAAATGTGCTTCGCTATTACATTAGTAAAAAGCAAGTTTTTCTGTTTCTACTTCTGCCTTTTCCACTATTTCCATTAGCGCATCTTAATCAAAATAATTATGACAGAAGCCAACAAAACGAAGTTTGTCAATAGCAGACATGCAAAATGCTTTGTTTAATACATTACATTAACAATAAATAAATGTGCTATATAAAATTTGCGGTGATATACATGAAGGCTTGATTTAATATTTGGCAAATACATCCTTTTGTAAAAAGTGGAAATCGATAAAGTCAACCGCTTTTAAACAGCAGTTTTTTACCTCAAGTTTTGCAAGTCTACTCCTCCGCTATTCAAAGAAACTACGCATGCGTGGAGAGCTTTCTTACACGGTAAAAAAACAGGAAGTGGTAAAAATCAACATTTTTTGTTCACCTACAAATGTTTGTATTTGAAAAGCTGTTCTTCTTTACCTTCTAACTGCTGCTGAGCCGCTGAGTATTGGCAACTATCGAGCAGCGACGGAAGCGGAACCGACAGTGAGGTACGTCGACCCGCCCGTATACAACGGAAATGGTCGGGCCAAGGCCCTTCTCAAATCATACCTGCTGGGATGTTCGTAACTTAGATACCTGTGATTGAGTTAAATCACAACGGCTTGTTCCAAGCTTTAGGGTCCAGGTAAGCAGCTTTTAGCATTAGGATGAACCGCAAGAATTCCCCAACCAGCCAGGATGCGATCGGCGCAGCAGAATGTTGCATCCTCCCCCATGTATAGTTGCCCTCGCCACGTCCGTTACTCTGTGACCAACCAAAAATGGTAAGCGCCGTAGGGTAAGCGTTTATCCAGAAACACAGGGTTAATTTTGTAAGTGGCTTTCCGTGCATTAGATGCCCGCAGTTGCAATAGACTCTTATTATTATAATTTTAACAACGGTTTGTTAAGCTGTTCATCTAAGGTTAATTGTAGAAGATGTCTACTGGGCGAGTCGGGAAGAAAGGGTGCGTTTTCCATTCCACATATGATGTAACGGTCATCTGAATTAATCCTTTGGAGGTTCAAAATCATTTCGATGTTGTTGTTTTGAGCGAACTACTCGAGAAGGTGTAGAAGAAGTAGAACATATTCTAGATTTAGTAGAAGAAGGTGCAACGATCAGCCCACGAAAAATTGGTGCAAGTCTTATATCCATGACATGTTCAGCGTATGCAGTACCTACAATCCGAAGATGCTGAGCGTACGGAACTTTGTCGTTGGACAAATAATAACCGCCGTGTTTATTTGTTTATTGTTCATATAACTTGAAAACGAATGAAAATCGACGAAGAAGGTACGAGTTCCTTTTATATTACTTTCTTGCTCGTGGAGTTTGGTCCGCTACTCCCAACTCACCCTGTGCATAGGAAAACATTAAGCAGAAGTTAATTCCGCAACGTAGAAGATAGGACGACTATACGAGTACGTTCCTTTTGACTACGGATGGTACTCGTGTGTAATAAAAATACATAGTTAGAAATAAATTTATTTCTATTTTTCTACATAAGAACGTCCTACAATTTATATCCAAGAACATTATATAAGCACTGAATACGTGTTAATATTAACACCTATTTTTTTTTTACTGTATATCGGTAATAATTTCAAAATATGCAAATAAAATAGACAACGCAGAGTTAAATAAAATGAAATTAAATGAAACTAATTTTATATCACGTAATCTTTTCTTATTCTACCATTCCCACAACGAAAGACAAAACAGATGTCGAACATAGAGATCCACTTTCGGGATGCCGTTCGCAGTCGAATCGGAGGAATTCATGCGTGTCGGTAATATAGATAAATGTGTTATCATCCGAGGGGTGGAACAATAGAAGAGCGTGACAAATTGTTCGTATTCCCAATCGTATTAATCCTGCATGTCGCTTACGCCCTATCCCCGCTCCGTTACCCTCTATTGCAGAGGGTGGGGAAGGGCGAAGGGTGCGTTGTTGTACTCAACATTGTAATAGATATAAGATAGGATTACGGCGGATATGCGCGTTAATAGAAAATCGATAACGGGGAGTAATTGCCTTTGATAAATGTACTTCCATACATATGTATGTATATGTGTAAATAATATATATGTGCAGTGGACAGAAAGGGTCTTTGATAATTCGAGAATATCACGTATACAATATAAAATTGATACATTTAATATTTCACGGGTGTGTATTTGTATATACAGCGGCGGCCATGTAAATAGCACAGGTAAACTGATATGGATGAATTGATAAATTTGTAAATGTTAACAAATGATTTATTTAACTTAGCTTAACAAAAATGTAGCAGATGGTATGCAGTTTATAATAAACACACAATATTTTATAAACTTCAAGATAAACAAATTAAAAAAATAAATATATTATTTTTAAGTGGGCATAGAAATAGCACACTTAATAACAATAACGAAATGCTGTATTATTTCTCTCTTTTAATTCTTTTTTGCTTTTACATTTAATATTTTGTTGGAAACCCCTTACAAGCCAATATTGCTGCACATTTTCTCGGCACACTTTCAACTATTTTTTGACATCTCTCTACAGGAATGTTATGCCAAGCTTCTTCAATAGTTTTCCATAATTCGTCTAACGTCGCTGGAGATTTAGACTTTATAACAACCTCAACATCCCCCCATAGATTTTCTATGGGATTTAAATTAGGGTTTTGTGCAGGCCATTCTAACACTCGAATTTGTTTCTCCTCTAGCCACTGTTTTACGGTCCTCGCCGTATGTTTGGGATCATTGTCGTGCATTAAACCCCAGGTTACTGGAAGAAATTCATCTTATCTTGTAATCATCTTTGACGGTTTTTATTTGACACGAGTGGCTTTCGTACTGCAATACACCCATGTAAGTTAAATTCCTTCAGCCGACGTCGTATTGTTCTTCTCGATATATCAATATCAAATTGTTTATTAAATTCGGTTTTTATTTGTGTAGCTGTGCGAAAAGGATCTTCTTGACTTAATCGACGAATAAGGCTGTCTTGTCGTAAGGTTGTTTTACGAGTCCTAATCTTCAGTTTCTTGTTTTCTATTTTTCCGTCTGAATATGCTTTATCGCATTTTGCATTAATTTACGTGAACAATTTAATGTTCGTGATATTTCTGAAATTGATATGCCCTTCTCTTTCATGTTGCAAATTAACTCTCTTTTCTCTGGTGTGCAATGTTTTCCTTGTCCCATTGTACTGACACCTACATTTTTGTTATTAATAAAACGTTAATTTTAAAAGTGGTAAGTATACCAGTTTTTTGGTACAAAATAACTCGAACCGTAACACTATAATAAGATCCCGCTACAGAACCGACAATGTGATATTTATGTGCCTGCTAGAAAAGCGAAACAATTTTTTTTTTCATTGAATGCCGAATTATTGTTCTGGAATACGTAGCTAGGGGAAGTACACGCAACCTTCTCGGGGACTCTCACGCTAGTTTAATAAAAATTTAAACGGGAGCAGCTTGAGCGGTTAATTCAAATGAAATTTGATGCCTGTGCTATTTATGTGGCCGCCACTGTACACTGCAAGGGCAATAGGATTTGTTGTTCTAACTATATCAAAAGAGGTTAGTGTTCAATGAAACAAATTAATTAGTTAAAAATTTGTCAGTCGTAAGTGAGAAATTATCATAAAATATTTTATTCCTTCAAGTAGAACATTCTCTTTCCTTAAGAATGTTAATAATATTTGGTTGAATTTTGCAAAATTAATATTTATGTGAACAAGATAGTTACAGATTTTGGTTAAAAATAACGTGGCTAGTCTGAAGAAAATGGAAAAGATCGAGCCATCCTTAAATTCCTGCATTTAAAAAGTAATACATTTACGCAGGTCAAAGCGGGGGAGACTCTGCACCATCATAGTGAACTTTTGGGTAGCCGCTTTTGAACCTGGTCGACGATACGGCCAAATCTACAACCACTATCGATAACACCGGAAAAGATCACCAAATGATAGTAGTTGATGAAAGAACGTGTTTATCATATATCAAATGAAGATTTGGACATGAAAAAGTTAACCACTCACTCAGGGCCAAAACGGATGCAAATAAACATTTCCAAAGCCCAGGCCCAAGTGGAAATTTGACATTGATTAATAGTGGTAGGTTAACCAGTACATACCTGAATCCAAGGCACAATTGAAACAGCGTCTGCGAAGAGTGCATCGGCCCAGAAAAAGGCGAGGATTGCTCCATCGGCCGAGGAAAGTGATTAAGAGTACTGGATTGTAAAAAACTAGAAACCATTCTAAGATAATTTGAGATTTAGAAAGAGTCGGCAAAATTAATAAAATAATAAAAGGATCATTAGTCACTAGACAGCTGTGAAAGTTTCAATTCCATTTCTATTGTCGATCTAAGCAAAGAGTTTTTATTTATGTAGAAAAATAGAAAAAGGTGAGTTTCGGGCGGTGATTAGACATTTAGATTTAAAAGGTTTAACTCTGAAGGAGATCAAAGCAGAGTTGGATGAAGTTGATGCCACATCTGCTGCTGTGTTAGCAACTGTTTACAATTGCCGTGGTCGTAGATCCACAAAAGATTAACATCGTTCTCGACGTCCAGTGGAAGTGACTACTCCCGAAAGGATTGACAAAATCTACGATATGGTTCTGAATGATCGATGCACCAAAGTGCGCCAAATAGTTGAGGCCACAGGCATATCACAAGGTACAGTGTTTCCAATTCTGCACAAAAAAAATTGGGTATGAAAAAAATCAGCAAGATGGGTGCCGTGTCGCTGTCAGCGGAGAATAAACGCAATCGTGTGGTCGACTCTGAAGCTGTTTTGACGCCTTTCCGTCGCAATCCTGGCGTTCCTCCGTCGATACATAACTATGGATGAAACATGGATACACTACTACACTCCCAGTTTTTGAAGGCGAACGGGCTTCGAAGAAGGCGAAAACGGTGAAAACGGCTGTCGAAATGATGGCCTCGGTTTTTTTCGGATACACGCGGATTCATCTACACCGATTACTTGGAAAAAGAACAAATAATATTTGTTGCTATTTCGAGGATCTTCCGAAATTCTATTTTTTGAAGGGCTTAAGAAAGCTAAAGAAACGCTTGGAAAATTGTATGGAACTAAATGGAGATTTTGTTGAAAAATAAATAAAAATCTACAGAAAATACTTTGTTTTTCTATTTTTTTTCAAAAGACTTATTAAACGACCCTCGCACTAGCTCATTTATTGTATAACATTGTTCATATTTAGAAACTAATGGTGCTTATTGCAAACAGTTCTTGTGAATATTGTTTTTAATTTCTTTTTTGGCTATTCTCATTTTCTCTCACTTTTTTATTGAATTTCGAAAATGTAAAAAGGACAACTGTTAACTATGTTATCGTGTCTGACTTTGATATGCTGCGCTTTTTATAATAATTACAAACATGAAAAGAAGACAACCCTTCGTTGACACGTTTATCATCAGTAGAGTCTCTACAAATATATTAAAAAGGCAAACCTGAACGCTTCTGATTAAAGATTTAATTCCAAAAACAAATATTCCAATTTTCGATTTTGAATTTATTATATTATTTATTTATTACACATTATGATTTTCTCCGTCACTTTCATCTTCACTGTTTATTGTTATTCTTCATCTGATATAGAAACATTAGAATGTTCATCACCACCCATACTAATTTTATAAAGAGAGAAGTCCCGCCAAGTCTTCTCTCGTGTGTCTCGTAATTTTTCAATTTAGAAAGACGACATTTGGTACTTACGTTTGTGGTTAGAAATAAAAAAAATATTATTAAGTTTCGAAACCTGTTTATGCAAAATTATCCACTCCCAGTTTGCTCCCTTAAGGAACGGTTTTCCGAAAATGAGGGAATATGCTTTTTCTAAGAAGGAGCTTGTATACGGATTTTCGTGCTATTGATTTTATATATTTCAAAAATTCTGATACAAAAATTTGAGATAATGCAGCTTTTTAACATAACACTATCTATATGACAGAAGTAACGTTTCGTGGCTTTTACAGTATAATTTTAATAATTAATTTGCCTGACGGTGAAATAACTGTTTTTTTACACCATAATAATTGCAAAAAAATCGAATTATTCTTAAATGCTGCAGGAACAACACATTAACTTATTTTTGGGGAAAGGCTAATTTAATTCAACAACAAGGCAGACGCGATTATATTGTTTACTTTATTTTGTTTAAAAGCAGAAACTGCTTAATCGTTTATTTTAATCAGTTCTTTACTTTCATCAACTTCTGCCCCAAACTTAAAAATTACTGTCACCCGTATACCTATTACGTTTTGCCCAAGAAAAAGTGATTTAATTCCAATGAGCTACGTGTTAAATGTTAAAATGCCACCCATTAGTTGATACTGATAAGGCATTGTCTTCGTAGACTGAACTCACAAAGTTTTCACCGTTGCTTAAGAAACGTTCGTTTAGCTGAAACTTCACCGTTCCTTCTTCGACAGACACTTCGCTATATTAAACATCTCTAGTCTTATTTCTGTTTCGTTCCTCTGTTCTTACGGTTGACGCGAGGCAACGATCCAAAAAATTCGCATCATTAAAGTATTCGCTAAAACGTTCTCTCCGCTTTTAATACCGGTAATAAAACACCTACGTACTTACGCATATAAACATCTGCTTGTAAACTGGAAGCTCTTAACGATGAATGAACACGTTCAATTTGGCGAAATGACACCTAACAGTAACTCGGCTACAATTTCCATTAGGCTCGATAATGTCAGCGTATGCCTCGAAATATCTTTTTCTATTACCTGACGCAATTAGCTGTGATAAATCGTAAGATATTTCACACAAAGACGACATCTCCGGCACTGCCGTACCGTCGTGTACCTCGAAAAGGGACCATAATGTCGCTGCCTTTGATCTTCGAGCGTTGGTAAGTACCACGGAAACACGCTAAGTACGAATGGCTTTCTCTTTAGCATCGCTAAATACACTGGCGATCGTAAAACTTATGGATACCCAATTAAGTTTTAATTTTTGACTCTGTGTGGGCATAACGAACAATGCTATAATTATTGGTGCATGATATGGTTGTAAAATATACTTTTTAGGCCGCAAGGAAAGAAATAACTGATTAACTTTTGCTAACAGGCAATAATTTTGTAGGTTGGTCAGCTTTTAGTCTTAAAAAGGATAACTTGAGAGATTTGTTTATTTGATTCAAACATTGATGTTGCACATGTTGGCGGTTGTCATTTTTTAGTATTTTGTTTTTTTATCTTGCGGAGTATTTTGGAGTGGGAAGATGAGCAAATGGAAAATTACAAAAATTATTTATCTCTTTAATAAGTAACGGTGGCAGCCAAAGTAACACCCACATATGCAATACAAATATAACTTAATTCAAAACTTCATTTCTTTGTAAAGAGGCAATGCAAACAATTTTGTTGATTTATATGGTCAGATGCATTGTGTACTGTCTTACATAATTAATAATTATTCGTTGGCTGAGTTCTTGTTATTGTATATTTCCGCTGGTTGAATTGTTCCTCTATTGGATTAAAAAAAGGGCTATAAGAAACGCTGGAAAATGACGATGACTTATGACGAGAGCCAAGACTTATTTTTATGGAATCTAACATTGTCCACAAAAGTCCCATCCATAGCGTAGTTATGTAAATGGTCAATTAATATTATAGGACTCATTTTAAATTTGAAACAAAAGTAGATAGAGATATTTCTTGAAGAAGCAAACTTAAAGAGCAATCTAAATCAACGCAGTCATAAATCTGTTCTCTTTGAACATTTGGTAAGTTTTGTTGGCGATGCCCAACACTTATTTGCAGTATTATTGTTCCTATTATATGTTGCACAAATTGTTCTTACCGTATTCGGAAAAATACCGAATTTTTCTCCTACATCTTGACTTTAGTATTTATGGATTTGGCTTATTTTCTTAGTTTGCCTCCTCTGATTATTATTATTATTATTTTCCATTATCATTCACGCATGAAAAACTAAATTAACAGATAAGGAAACACATTTACAAAAATGTAATTTTCTCGATAAAACAAGAGCGACTACTATAAAACAATCGCAAAGTCATTTGATAAATAGCGAAATGCAATTGAACAGCGGAAAAGCAAAAGAAAATGTACTGTCATGTTGAAATTTTATTCAAAAAATTCGGCTATTAAGGATTAAAGTTTTGGCTGCATTAAATTTCCTTTTCGCATCTACGAAGCTCTCAGCGGATTAAAATAATAAAAAACTTTTTGGAGATTTGAAAAAGGAAAATTGAACTGAAGAACATCCGAAGAGGAAGACAGAACATTTATAGTGAAGGAAGAGGATTTTCGGTACATTGCATTAGCACAAACTTACATTTAAATCAGAATACATAGCTCACAAACTAGCGTTGTTTCCGTTCGTTTAACAATTGCTTTTGGTCTATTGTTAAACTTAGAATTTTATTTTTTTCTTGTAACGTCGTAATCGCCATATCTATTAATTAATGAAACGATTTATACGCTTGAAAACAAAATTTTAATTGATCAAAACTAATAAAACGGCCCATCTTTGAGCAGTTTCTGAATATGTATTTAGCAACACGCGACGTTTCGATAATAACTTTTGTTTTTATCAACCTATAAACAATACAGTTCATTAAAGTTTCTTTCCAATAGCACAATTAAAAGTAAGACCACGTACTCTGTCTAAACTATAAAAATTCATGTATTACTAGGACGAAGCACGTATTAAAATGGCATGTAAAATAATAGCACGGTTAATTGATAGTCTTAAAATTTAAATTGTTGTAATGTTAAATCATGCAAATGGATACAACTAAAATTTAAAAATTATGTAACAAAGAAGACAATAAAGCATATAGTATTATATATTAAAAGATACGTCTTCCTCGAAACATTGTCATTAATGCTACTTTAAAAATTACACGTGCGATTTAATTTGATATTAAGCGTTTTAGAGATTAAATAAACATTTTGCAAGGTTTTGTTCAATGTCCAGAATCTCAGGATTAGAAAAATAGAATGCGTGACCTCTAACTATAGCATGATCAGTTAAGCGAGTTGAACTATGAGTGGTGATATAGTAATTATATTATTTTAATCGTTTTTCAAGATTCCGCGAACTTTTACCGAAATAAAAGATTTGACAATTGTTGCAACGCACTCTGTAAACAACATTTCTCACTTAAATATGTCTTTGTAAGGTATTTATATTATACACTCCCCGACAAAAACTTAGACGCGGTAAGATGTTTTAAGGGTTTCAAGGGTTACAACATTTCTTTGCGAAACTAGCAAGATATCTAATTAAGTTTTTATTCGTAAAAGTAAAATAAACTTAAAAATATCTCCTCCAGTAATATATGAACTAAATAATAAATTGTTACTCCAATGTTTAAACAATTTCTGCGACAAAAATTTAGACGCTCTGTTGCAAATGTAAAACAAAAATCAACAAATGAGCGATCAGTAATGCATAGATCCTCCATCGTTCTTAATCACTTCCAATAGTCTGTTATTAATACATTTATATAAATTTAACGCATAATTTTGAGGGATATTCTGCCATTCAGTCACTATTGAAGTTTTCAGTTCCTGTACCGTGAAATATTGACGGCCTCCGCCATAAACGCGACGTGCCAATTCACCCCACATGTTTTCAATAATGTTTAAGTCTGGTGACCGTGCCGGCCCCTGTAAAGTTTTAATCTTCTTCTCTTTAAACCATTCAGTGATGGTTTTTGCTTTATGAATTGGCGCGTTATCTTGTTGAAAAACAAAATTGCGCCCGGCCCATTGGTTTCCAAAACGTAGAAGATTGTCACGCAATAAGTCTTTATACGTCACAGATGTCATTTTGTTTGTGCAAAACACTATCTCACTTTTATCGCGGAATCCAATCGCTGCCCATATCATCACTGATCCACCCCCTAATTGTCTAGTCATTTTCACTTTTGGTTCCTTTCTCAGATCATGATAATAATGCGAGTACCCATCCGGTCCGTCCAAATTAAAACGTTTCTCATCGGAAAATATAACCTTTTCCCATTGTTTCTTCCAGGATACGCGTTCTTCAGCAAATCTCAACCTCGCTTCTTTGTGTTTCGCCGAAAGTGGCGGTTTTCTCAAAATTTTCTTCCGTGATATTACCGGTGACGCCTTTAAAATCCTTTGAACATTACGCACGTGCGTTTGTACCCCCGTCTGTTCTGCAATAACTCTCGCCGATGCAGAAGAATTGGATGCACACCGCAATATCATGCGTTTATCCCGCTCACTTACAGCTTTCGGTCGCCCCTGGCCTTTTGGTTTGCCGTAATTTTCCGGATCTTTTAGGAAATTTCTAACGGAATGATCGCTTCTTCGTAACCGACGAGCAATTTCCTTCTTACTAACACCGTCCTGGTGCCAGGCTAGAACTTTACCCCTTTCTATCAAGGATAATTGTTTTTTTCTACCCATATTGCAAACACTTTATAAAATATAATTTCTCGCGGTGAAATGTGTACACTTTACCAGCACAACCGCTACATATAAAGAGAAGTATCAAATTAGAAAATTTTTGCTTATATTAATATAATAAATGCACAGGGTCTAAATTTTTGTCGCATTTAAAATTCATATTTTGATCTGGGAAAATCTCAATTACCCCTCATAAAGCAATAAATACCCAGAAATATCTATAAATGGACTATTTACATAACAAGTATTAATAACCCTCATTTACATTGTGTATAATGTCTATAAACTTTGTTTCGTAAGTAAAAACGGTACCGCGTTTATGTTTTTGTCGGGTAGTGTAACTGCAGTTCGCCACTTTCTGTGCGCTTCACAGGGGTCGGTATGGCAGTGGTCATATAAACGCAAATTTATGCTTCGTATATTAGACTATGCGATGGGGTGAGGGCGCAAGACGACCTTGTTACCGATGTAAGTATAGAAGTAGAGAGATTTATCCTATCTGGAAGTGGAAGTATCTGGTGTTGCAATGCGTTTTTGCAAAAAACAAATTATTGCAATAGTGGTCGCTTCCTTGATCCACTTATCGACGACATTTTATCATGTATAACGTATAAGCACCGGCCGCCAAATACATCCTGGATGCGCTGTTACTGCTAGAAGATCGCATGCGCATATACTACGAATCACACATCCGAACGACCTCTCCCATACCGACACCTATGAAGCGCACGGACAGTGGTGAACTTTAATTACAACTGATTCTTTGACTATCAGCATCTTCTAAAATATTGGTCAATAGTCAATCTTTTTAACAGTATATTCACATCAATCACTTTGGACACTTTATTATATATTGAATATAAAACAGTTGCCTTTCATATCTATAGTTAGTACATCTAAAAAAGGTAGCGTATTATTTTCCAACTTAATAGTGTATTTAATTCGGTTGTTCGTAAAACTGAATTGTGCCAAAATGTAGTCAACAAAATTTGCAACAAAGTGCAGCTGAAAATCAATTTTGGCTAGAACTGTGTTGAAGATGGATTGTAAATTTTCCAAGCTTTTAAATTAATACTTACAGCGGTTTATACCTCGATAAAGACAAAAGTTATTGTCGAAACGTCGCACGTTGAACTAAATTAATATTCAGACCGAAACTGCTCAAAAAGATTTTAATTTTATTAATTTTAATCTATTAATTAATCTATGTTAAGCAATAAGTGAATGTCTTATTTCTGACATTATTCAATATTGACGTCTAATAATCTTATCGTACCATATCCAAATAAACAATCAAACAAATACGTTTGTATCCTCAGATTATTCCCGTCTTATATCAACACCACGCGCTCCCTTTCATTTTTTCCTGCGTGAGAACACGGCGGTGTCTTTCATCTCGCCGTATTATTGCCGTTTATTGAAATTTTTATTGCTACTTAGGAGGTTTTTATATAAAAAATAAGCGCCGACAAAGGTAGTCGGCTTTCATTTAAGCTTAAGTAAACAGTAAATCACGTAAAGATCCCTTAAAATCATTTTATTAGTATTATTATTATTAACAGTGATTTTCCGTTTGCGCAAATTGGAGTGATTCAGAGTCGCTTAGTTAAAAGTAAATTGAAATTGAAATCAGAAGTCTCACCGCATGCGAAGGCCGAATAACGTTTGCGATTTAGAAATTAAATGCGGTGTAATTATGGTGTTGTTAAAAAGAAATCTAATGGTAAATAGATAATTATTAAAGTTTAGAAAATTGAAGGTAAGAAAATCATCAACGATTGTGATAATCTATAAATGATAACACTTTAAATTTTGCGTTCTCCTCACATATCATTGAGCTTCCTGTAGCATGTTGTAAAGTAATAATTAAATAAGGCCTATTTTATCGATTTACATCCAACTATTTCTTTGTGAAATCTGGTGTCCCTCAGGGATCTAATCCTGGGAACCCTGCTATTTATACTGTGTATAAATATCTATTTGAAAAATGTACACTTCCAATACTTCCATTAAATCATTTCTAAATAATAAGTGACAGATACTTATGAAGTACCAGCCATCGGGTTTTGGGTAAAAGGATAAAGGAAAAGGAAAAGGCTCAATGTAAAATTGAATAAAAACACAAGAAAGATCCTCTAAAATATTTAAAAATGTTTCTTAATTTCCGGTGTTTATTTTAATCGAATGCGCAATTGTTTTTTGGGTTATGCACATATTCGTTTCGATGGCAAAATAATCCAAACACCACAAATAAATTGGGCTTCAAAAACTAGAAGTACAAAAATGCATCTGGATTGGTAACTAAAACACATTTTTCACTATCTATATCCTTCTTTTATTCTGGTGATGTCATTATGTACAATAACTTAGATCCTAGAACATATTCAAGACTAGTATGTACAAAAATTTTGGTTTTCTTCGCCATTAACTTGCATACTTGCTCGCTTGTCTAGGGGTAGATTCCTATTTTATTTTTAATTTTTTTGAACACAGTTTTATCGAAACTCAAAATGATTGATAAAAAAACTTATTAAAAACAATCTAGAACGTAAATAACAATAACAAACTTATACTTAAGATCACAATAAATACTTTAAAACCAATTTTTTTCCGGAAAAAAGTTTTGGACACATGCACACCGGATTTTTCGTCATTGAATATTTATCAGAAAATTGCTAAGTGACCCGCACTTAAAGTTTCTTCGCACTCTCACTTTTCTTGGAAAATCATTTCTTTTGGGGAAATCCGGGGTACATTTTGACTTTTTCTTTTTTTTGTCTTTTTTTTGTAATTTTTTGTTTTGAAAATATAAAATAGACTAGAACTTCCATGTGGTGTCAACTTTTTTCGGAAAAAACATTCCAAGTTCTTTTGTGTTCAGGAAGAAAGTCCAAAGCTTCAAACTTCAGATTTGTAAGGTTTAAACAGTTTGGGCCTCTCAGGGACCTGCGTCGCTGGTGGCGACACTCTCGCTGGTATCAGGAGACCTTCCGGTGCCGGACTTAGGCTAATCTCCGGCGAACTAGTTGGTGAGACCCTCGTTGGAAGTTCGAATTTGGGATAATTCGGGAAATCTAAACCCAGATTTAGATTTAAACCATGAGGAAGTTGCGGATGGGGTATGCTAGGTGGAATGCCTTGGTGAACCGATGGATTGAGGGGAATGTTTTGATTAAGGTTTATAGTCGCTGGATTCGGCATTGGTAGACCTGTTTGGGGTATACCGAAATTCTGATATGGGTGGTATCTGGGATAGGGGTGCGCGTAGACTGGCGGTGGTGGAGGGTAATGTAAGGGTAATGAAGAGGCGGCGGCTTGGAGAAGAGACGCAGCGAATGCTGGATCCGTGTAGACGGCGGCGTAAGGCCAAGCGATGGCCATTCGTTGTCGCTTATCCTTCATCCGCCTGTTTTGAAACCAGACCTGCAATTTGAAGGTTCGGCGTTAGCGATTTTTAAGAAGTGCATGAAATATGGAAATAAACATTCATTTAAACTAATTCAATCTAATTTTAAATTTATATATATGAAAAACAATTTGAAAGACTTCAAATGAAACCAAATTTTATCTTATGTCTATTCACTAAGAAATACATTAATTTCTTGGAAAAAAATTATAAAACTAAAAAGATTAGATTCAAACTAAGTTGTAAATTTACTCTTTAAAAAATAAATTCTTAACACAAGCCTGTATGTAAAAGAATGTTTCGTCATTTGGTCAATGGTGTCAAAATTTAATATGAAATAACAAGGATGCTGGCCAGAAAGAGCCGAAACGTCATATAAAAATTTCGAGTACACAGACAGTAGACAGAAGATCGCAAGCTAAATAAATGAGCTTCCTTCATTTTCTTGTTTCTCTTGAACGTCATTTGTCATAGGTCCATCATCATTTTTGTCTCAAAACTTTTGCTCTTTCTTACCATTAGCGAGTTATATGCTTAGATGGAGTGAAAAATTAATAATGATAGCAAGGACTGTGGCGTAGCATGGTAAACAACACAAAAGTATCGGTAACCTCCGTACCGCACAAAGTTTAATTCATTAATCCGGGACGGCCGTTTCGAGAATACGAATGATCTACATTCGATCACCGGTTGAGTACCTTTGTGTTGTTTGAAACATTTGATCCACCCAGAGTGAATATTAGCGGAAAAATAAAATTGTCAAAGTTTCATAATTTTTTGAATTTTCGGGTTCGGGACCGTTCAATTAAAGTTAGTTGCTAATACTACTATTATTAAAAAGTTAGCTGCTGTAACTAAGCAGGCTATAATAATTATATATTTAATGAGGGATGTTAAGCAATTTTCTCAGTGTAGGTGCTTCATGAGCCTTAAAAATGAGACTAAACAGTAAGCAGGTATATAACCGCAAATGATGCAAAGCTTCTTCCGAACGATTGAACTTTGGAATATATTTTCTCGATGGATAATCTATTGTGTTACAATGTCTACCTCCCATAAGACAAATGTGGATACGTTAGCCGCCTAGTAGTGGTATATACACAAAGATGAAAAGGAAAACATACTAATTAGTGGACAAACGGTCGCATTCAACCCATAGAAACTAATATAAAGTAAAGGCGAAGTCGTTCAATGTTTATTTCTATGAATGGAAGTCTAAAAAGGCCGCCTTGATCTCGAGTAGTTAGCACGTCGTAAAACATATGATTCCCAACTTATCTTCCGTTAGGCTACCGCCGCCGACTGGATTCAAACACTAAAGTAAGACGTACTTAAGGCTCAACGCGAACGCCCGGGCGCGGCGAACACTTGATCGACGGCTCGCTTTGATCTTTTAAAAGCTCTATTAACGTTCTATTTGACCAGAGACGTGCTAATTGCTACATCTCATCATCTTAATGGCACATGCATATACAATACACCGGTACATACGAACGGAACAGAAAGTGAAAAAAGAACAATGCAAACCATACCTTGATGGTGCTTTCGGGTAAGTTCAACTGGGCGGCCAATTCACATCTTCTCGGCCTCGAAACGTAGTTCTCCTTAAAGAATTCCTTCTCTAGCCTCGCCAGTTGGTCCCTGGTGAACGCCGTCCGATAGCGCCTGATATTTGGATCGTTTTGCATCGAAGTAGGGGTTGAATTCAGTTTCGTCTCCGTCGTTGGACTGTTGCAATCTAATTAGGAAAGAAGAAAAGGTACATGTTTAGTTGTTTTAGTTGTTTTTAAGTGGTCAATTAGTCTGGGAAGTAAATGAGAAGGAAGCTGTATCTTAAAATGCGGTAAAGATAAGGTTACCTAGGAGTGTAGGGGTTGTACCGTCTTTAACGTTTGGAGTACACAAGTGGTTGCATATGTTAAATTGTATTTAGGGCTTGTATTCTCTTTTAGATATGGCCAACACTTGATTTTACGGAAGTCTTTTTAAATTGAGTTGGCGACACACTTCCTCCCTCATTTTTCTAAATTTACTCAATTCCTAGATGTAAATCCGTTAATTCTTTATAACAAAAATTCAGAAATTGTGGTATTTCATTGTATTTAATGGGAGCAATTTGTAAATTTGTTTTTGCTATACAACTTGTTTAGTAAAAATGGGACAGCGCAATATCTGATCACTGCTAGGTGGGTAATTCTATGAGAAATAAGCCTAATTTTATGAAAATCCAATTGAAAACTGCTTTAGGCTTATAAAAGCATAAAAATAGAATTTCAAAGTTTTGTGTTTCAGCCGTTATTTGGAAATTCGTCCTCTAAAGGACTACAATAGGGGACGGAAGGTATTATGAGAGTTCCACCGATTTTTGTTAAAAACATGGAAATTGATAGTCAAGCTTTTGGTTAGAAATAAAAAAGTACTATTTTAGGGTTTTTGGAGGACACTTGTGAGAAATGTTAAAACCACAAAAATTATTTAGTACCTTGACATTCAGTTGATTGCTGCACTTATGTTCTCCTGGAGTACGTTTACATTAAAAAGTAAATAATTTACATCAACTACTTTATTCACTTCACTATTACTTCAGCCTTACGGTTAAAAAAGCTTTACCGATTATATATAACTACTTTATTAAGGGATATATTGTGGTAACGTCCGTTACATTAACATATAAAAAGAAAACTAGTAAAAATAAAGCTAACTTATGTCTGTTTTAAGCTATTATAGTTAATTTAACTAATATTTTTGGGTGGAAACTGGCGCAATGGATGTTACTGCAGTGGATCCAGTTTGTTGAATATTTTGTATTTTAAATCCCCTTAACTTTATTGAAGGGATACTGTTTGCTCTAGACATAAGAATGGCTTCTACAAAAGAAAAAAAATGAGAACCCCAACAAATGGCAAGCTTATCTTAATGAAGATAAGCAGTGTGCCAAAAGAAAACGTGCCCATAAAAATCAGATGCAATTATTTAATTATTTCTTAAGTTAAAGAACGGAGCAGCATTACTTCAACAGGGAACATACAAGCGTTCACAAAGTTTTGGAAAGGCTCTTCAGAAAGTAAAACGCGCTCTCCTTAACAAATCTGAACATGCAGCTGCTGCGATGAGAAGATTATTTAAGATATTTTGTTGCAGCCTTTTGGCATAATTCACAATTACTAGTCGTCTAAAAAAATCTACTTTGAGTGAAAGAAACTAATTTCCAAAGAAGGTGGGGTATAAACTTCTGGTGTAGAATATTGGGAAACCAATTGATCGGTCCACATTTTTTAATGACGACTTAACAGGACCGCAATACATGGGTTTTCTAATATATCAGCTTTCTTTTTTACTTGAGAATGTTAATTTAGATCTGCGGCAGGTGATATATCTTCAACAAGGAGGCGCCCCTACTTATTGAACAGGATATTTCTGAGGCAATGGAGAGATACTAATGGTTCCCATAAATTGGTCCTTCAAACTATTCTCTTTGGGGACATTTAAAAAGTGTTGTTTACGATATACCTTTCAAAAACACAGAAGAATTAAAGAGCTTATGCCAGTACAGTACGAGAAATTTTACAAATCGTAGAATTGATTAGGGGTTTGAGCATTTAATTTAATTTAATTTCGCTTTAACTTTGAGGTATTTTGTTTTCATATTTGTCTTTGAGGGTAATTTTCGTTCGTCTTTTAAGTTATATTTAATTTTTTTTAATAAATTAATCATTGTTATTATCTCTACAGAATGCAATTTATTATTATCTTTGTATATTTTTATAAAAGGCATTATTTTACTTTGCTCGCAAAGTACAGCAGATAAGTTGGTAGCAACTAAAGAGGAAGTTCTCAGAAATATGTAGCAAACTCTAAAAATCGAAGAAAAAGTGGGGTGTTCAAAAATGTTAATGGATCAATATAAAAAGCCTTTAATTTACCATTGGATACAGACCGTTTAAAATGCAAAGGACTGTATTATGAAAACTGGGGTAGTTCGTTGCCCTATCAATTGTTTTTCTTCCGCAAAAATATAACACTCGGAAGATATGCAATTTATGGATAAGATTAATTTGAGTGAATGAACAATCGCAGGCGTGCAGGTTCAAGTACGAGACGATTGACTTTTTGTTGCAAAATGGTGCACTTTGTTCCTAAGTAGTAACCCACTGCAAAGCATATTTTACGAACGTATTCTTCCGACACAGTAGGCCTTGCTTTTGGGCAGACTGGAATTTTACTGAAACATTTTGAATTCCACCAGTTGGAAGTTTAATAAAAATTATCAGATCAAGATTGATCTGTAATGTTTTGAAAGTTCATTACTTAACCAAGGAAGCAAGTCTAAGTAAACTCATAAGCATGAAACACTGGTATCTCTTGGTCGTGGCCATTCAGAGGTTGTAGGTAGGTACCTCAAACAGGACGTATAAGGAGAGCTACTACTCTAAAAAAGAACTAGAGAAGCAGCTATACTTGTTTTCTGTGTTACTTTGACAAACGTGTTGTCTTCTTTAGCGCAGTTCTAGTCGCAGTACTTCGCTGTGACTAGAGAAGTCGGAGATGCTTTCTAAAGATAAATAAAGGAGAAGGATCCCTATATATGATGGAAACATACTCCTAAAATAAAAATTAAGGACACAGAGCTTGTTGATAGGAGAGCTTTAGTTTTATTTGATGTAAGTTCACTAGTTTTGTTGTGTTCACATGTTCAAATGAATAGTGAACAATTACCATATTAGTTCAATTTCTTTAGCAAGACTTTACATGAAAGAAACTGAAGGAGCCTCAATAGATAATCTCATCTCCTTTTATAGCTAATTTCTTTATGGGCAAATGCGAAACTGACGTTAAGAACACTTTTGTATATTTTCCATGGATGTGGATTATATATTCTGATTTATATTCTGAAGATATAGATTGTAATATTATTGTTATTATTCCAGCTCTCGTTTTCTCGTTACAGTCAACTCGCTTTTCCAAAACATTCCCAGAGATACGAATTCAAAATTAATTACAAAGCGTCAATGTATTTCAAAATGAAGTTAACATAGTATAAGAAAACTGAGAAAATGTTTGCAATATTAAAATGGATAAGCCTTGCGAAATTCATTTATTACCGAAACGGATTATATCCTTTAGCATTTCGCTATTGCCTTTAGTTTCGCCGGGATGATTAGGTAAACATCCCAGAAATGTTTCCGCATTTTATGATGTCTTCGAAGAATCTAGTAAAGTGATTTTGGAGTTTGCTTCTTTCTTAATTGCAGCCATTAAGGTTATAATCTTTGTCGGCAAACTTAAGAAGGAGCGTTGTTGGTCCTTAGGAGCCATAGCACAAGCGTCTATTACTTAAAAGGAGGTGACATGATAACGATTTTGTCTTCCAAGAAACCAAATGCATTTAGAATTATATTTTAAATCCTATAATTGAGATAAGTTCGAGACCATTCGAGCTTTTCTTCTAACGAAAATGCCGTTAATTCGAGAGTGAAAACAAAGATAAAAAGAAGTAGTATATAAGTAATTTCAATTACTTCTTAATTATTTTTAAGATCAATTATAGAAATTTAGAAACAAAAGTTAATAAATGATAAAAAATTATGTTTCGAAAATCTTTGTCAATTCCAAGGAACACTTGAATTTTCCATAATCGAGATTAGCACAGATTATCTCTGATACCTTATTTAATATATAGAATAGAAGTGCATTAAGAATAATTTCAATAATTTGGGTAATTGCTTAATTGTTATCTAATTTTACGAATTATTTTAGGATTGAGCTGGAGCATATGAGAGTAGGCGAAGAAATACACAAATAACGTGTATTTTGGTTATAAGTAAATTATTCTGGGTTACACCGTAACCGTAGAATAATCTTCTGGGCATTTAGAAAAAGTCTCGTTTTAAAATCTTTAGAAATCTTCTAAAGAAGTTGACAGCAAGGTGTATAGGAAGTAACACGACAATACGCGCAAGCTCATTCTTAACTAGGTACTATAGCTCAAGAAAAGCGATCAGAGGAACAAGAAAACCTATTTAGTTACTTCTGGTAAATGAGTTGATAAAATGCTAATGAAGAAAATGAGGCTTCTGAACAGAACCCATTCATAATGTTTCCAAAAAATAAGGAGCTGCGGTGAACGTAAATTTTCACCTTAGAATGGTGGTAGTAATTATTAGTGCAAACAGATATCAATAAGCAGTTTCCAAATTGGCAGATTGATTCACCATTTCGGGTAGAAGACCAAAAATAATTTTGTTTCTTATTTATTTATTTTAATGATAGACATGTCGTACCTAAGAATAATCTGCTTCATTCAAAAAAAATCGCAAAATTGCTCAAGTTAAAACATCGATTGTAGGTACTCTGTTTTTTCCATTCAATTACATCAGTACTTATCAATTCTTGCCGAAACTCGAGTATTTCAAATTCTAGAATCAACTAGCTTTTTGTAGATCTTGTATCTACGTAAAGTTGTGCATCCCACAACAGTTGAAATAATGCGGTGGTATAATTTTTCCGACGGGCGGTATATAATTTACCAAAATCTATAGTAATCCCCATAAAGTCAGGTTCAAATTGCAAAATAAAAAATACGAAGTGATGTTTGGTTATTTAAAAAGGGGGTTTTCGAAATTGTCAAAATCCAAAAAATTTATTTTTCGGAAACTAAGTAAGATTTCATTGAGATTTCTTTATAGAGCATTAATTTTAACTATCCGGATAACCTGAAGGCTAGAAAAAATTGATCATTTTTGAAAGGTTTTCAAAATTTCACTCACCAAGACTTAATTTTAAAATTAATCAAAAGTAATATTTTCGCTTTTGATACAGGCTGTTTTTCAGAAGCAATATTTATTAATGTTAATTAATTTTCTAAAAACTCCATGAATTAATTTCATAAAAATTTTGAGTTGCTCAAATTAGTTGTTTTTTTCTCTATTCATTTTACATGTTCAAATTGCCTATTTTAAAAATTATTTTCTGTTTCAAAAATTCTTTTTCTACTTCCTTATTCAAAGGAAAGGAGGGCATCTTTAAAGTTTGCCTTATTTTTATATAATTTTTTAAAAATATACTTAAAATAAGAAAAATTGCTAGCTATAGGACTATTATCATTAAGATATTTAAATTTTCCAAGAAACAAAATTTTTTTTTGATGCAGACCTTTTTGGTAGTCACTGTATAGTTTTTACATTCCCAAAAATCCTAGTTTTTTGAAGGTATAAAAAAGAATGCGTTAGACAAAAGAAGATGTTTATTCTATGAATACTCAAATTCTAGAAATATGGGAAAAGTAATGCAATAAATTCTTTTGCAAAATAATAACGAAGGAAACATATCTGAAGAATTTATACATTGGGCTAATTAACTTACCTTTAATACATTGCGTGGTATTAGGTGATTGCGGCGGACTCGGCTGAGCATGATGGAGATTGAAATGAGGTGGTATCACGTCCAAAACCACAGACGAGCTCTTTGCTGATTCTTGTTGATGATACATCTCAACAGTTTTAACGCATTAAAGCAACAATTAACGCACAAAAACACACTTATTTAATTCGCACCAATGCTGTCCTTCTATAATCCTTAAAAATTTAAAAACTACAAGTTTTTAACATTCCCTCGAATTCAAACTTGATTGATATCGAGTTCACCACGCCAAATAGCGAAAATTGTACGATAGTGTTGATGATAACATAGCTTACAACTTCGCAACGGCGATACCAATTGCCTGTTCGGGTGATAATGCCCCGTCGTCAAGTTAGTACGCTTACTTTTAATGAACAGGACAGGATTAGTGGTGGGGAGCGCCGGGAAAAAGCTGCTATTGGTTGCGGTTCGACGATCGGTGATTGGTCGTTCCGCCCGGTTTGACTTCCGTATTACCGGTTTAGAGGCGAGATTCCCTCGGACCAGTCCTTATGGACCCTAAGTAGATGTCGGATACCATTAAACGGATATATGGGCCGTTCGGCAACTTAATAAAAGAATTCCGTTGCCCTATCTCCGGCGTACGAAGCTTATTCCGTATTGATTATATTTTTATGGTTCAATAAAGATGTTTTAGTAGCTTAATTTTATGCGCTTAAAAAAGCAGAAGGTGTAGTAGCTGTTAGAAATTACTCTATTAGGTAGGTGTACACTTACAACATATTTAGCTAACATTTTATAGCGTTGTTTGAAATAGTAATTTGTTTTATTTCCGTTTATTTTGCATTGATGATAGCTTCGATTTGGTCTAATTAAATATGATTTTTGTCGCACAAAATAATATCTCTTCCCTTCATAGTTGCATATCGATACCATCTTCTAGAAGCGTTTCGGTCATTCTCGGATGGGCGCATTCTATATCAATTACAATACAGACAATGACCGAAGACCTAATAATATTGCGGTCGTCCAAAGGGAAGGACATTAATTTATTGGGACAGTATATAGCCAAATTACAAAAAAAATCGACAAAACCATTATCAACATCAATTGAGACTATATATATCTTTAGGACATTACACCCTGCCCTCAATTAACTTCTCATTTAGAGTAGCTTATGATTCCTATATAAATTTGGTAGCAATGTGAAATATTGTCCTTTTTAAGAAAAATTTACATTTTTTATTATTATTTAATTAATTGTGCAGTGACAATTTTATATGATTTAATCGCCGTTGATAACAATATGCAATTTAGTTCACATCTATCTGGTTTAGAAAAAATAAGAGCTGAGTATACGCACGCTTGAAATTATGTCATCGTGTCCAGATTATATAATAATAAGTGCAAACATGTAAAAAAAAAGATCCAAGCAGCACGTTTAAACACGCAGATTAATTACGCAAAAAACGACATACAGAGGATATAATCTGCGTGATGGTGGTTTTAGAGTAAGAATCGTACTTGGAGTGAAATTATAGCTTTGAAATACACTACCGTTCATATATTTGGTGACGACTAAGAAAAACTCCGAAAAATAAGCAAAATTGAAATATTGACAATTGATTGTGTTTTATATGAAAGAGTATACATTTCTATATGCATGAACATAATTTACAACAGTATTCTCTTCTATCCCATCAAATTTATAACGCATTTATATTCTACCGCAGCCTCAGGCAAAATTCCTCTTAATCCCTTTTATGGGGTTATAAACGTAAACTTGAAGATATTGTCGAATATTTCCACAAAGGAATAATGTGAGATTCATAGAACACTTACTACAACAAACAAAGCAGATATCGTCTTGTATTTAAAATAAAATCGATCTTGATAGTAGTTTAGGTTAAATTTAACTATTGTAATAAACGGGTGGTGCTGAAATGGCAAAACGAAAAGAAATTTCCATCGAAACGCGTTCTGCTATTATTACTTTACGTAATGAAGGATACTCAATGGCAGTTATTGCGAAAAAATTAAAAATATCGAAAAATGGTGTATTTACAACATTAAAACGGGTGGCGGAAACGGGTTCTTTGGCTGATAAGAAACGTTCTGGACGCAAAAAGAAGACAACAGCTGCTGAGGATCAGTTCATGGTTCTTGTTACAAAAAGAAACAGATTCCTAATGGCTCCGGAAATAACGCAGAAAGTTAATGTTTCACGAAGAAATCCTATTTCGCATTCGACCGTGAAACGAAGATTAATTGCGGCAGGCTTAAAGGGACGAGTAGCTGCCAGAAAACCGCTTTTGGAAGTTCAAAATAAAAGAAAAAGATTGGAGTGGGCACAAGAACACAGACACTGGACATTCGAACAGTGGTGCAACGTGCCGTGGACAGATGAGTCCAAATTTGAAACATTTGGCTTCAAACGGAGGACGTTTGTTAGGCAACAGGTTGGTGAAAGAGTTAGTGAACAGTGTATTCTACCTACAGTGAAGCACGGTGGAGGTAACGTAATGGTTTGGGGCTATTTTGCGGGAGCTGTAGGTGATTTAGTAAGAATACAGGGAATACTTCGTAAAGAGGGCTATCTCAAAATATTACAAGAGAATGCTGTACCAAGTGGGGAACGATTACGAGGTCGGAACTTTACGTTTCAAAAGGATAACGACCCTAAGCATTCTTCTCGTATATGCAGAAATTATTTAGCATCTCTGGAAGAAGATCGTTTAAAAAGAATGATTTGGCCACCTCAGTCTCCTGCCCTGTCGCCTATCGAATTAATATGGGATGAACTGGACAGAAGGATTCGCCAAAAAGGAGTGACTAGTTCACAAGATTTATGGAGAAAGCTCCAGCAAGCATGGACCGAGATCCCAGCAACATTTTTGAAATCTTTAATTCTAAGAATGCCACGAATATGTACCGCAGTAATTAAGTCAAAGGGTGGACATATAGACGAAAAATCCGTTTAGACCTAATTATAATTAGTACAACGTTTCTTTTTGGAATATTTTTAGTTTTGTATAGTATACTCAATGTACAAAAGCAAATTAAATTACAAATAACTTTTTGTTTTTATTCGAATTAAAAAAAAACTGTAGTTTTTAATCGTCCCCAAATATATGAACGGTAGTGCTTGTACTTCAAACAAGCAAATAGTATTCTTATATTCATTTTGCTTGTTTTAAAGGTACATATTGTTGCAATAAAGCCGTCCTAACTTTGAATTGAATATATTCAATACTTTCTGGAACGGTGTTAAATTACTTCACGTACATAAGTATTTCGTACACTTGATTCGAGCAGCATTGTTTCCATTTAAGGATATATCTTGAGTATAAGCTAATTTTAAATGAAATATACTAATGTCTTCTGTTTGAATATAACAGCTTCAAAATAATTGAATGAATTGAGCATTTGAAGTTGAGTATATATTAATATGCTTCACCTAAGAATACATTTTCATGTCTAGTAATTTTAATTTCATGCGTTGAAATTAAATTTACTACTTTAATCTTTCAAGAATTTCTTTAAACTCACAAAGCCATGTGCGTATGTTCCCGCCTTGGTATACAGCGGATATCGAAAAACTACTACACCTGCAAGATTATTGCCTCAGAAAATGGAAGAGAAATATGGTTGCATGTCAAGCAACATTAAAGAACTTACAAAGACATCGTTGATGCCCTCGCTGAAGTTTTCTCGAATTACTTCCGTTTCCTATCATCGGTTGTCTTCGCTTTCAGCAACACACCAAATTGTGTTTCACTTAAAGAATTTTCTGAGCGAGAAGTGTTTTGTAGCAAGACTTTTACATGTGGTCATGATGGTATACCTAGTTTCTTTGTAAAGGATTGTGCAAGAGTATTGTGTGAGCCGTTAACAGCTATCTTCAATTTGATTATAAGAACTTGCTTGTTTCCCGAAACATGGAAAATTAGTAGAGTCACGCCTGTTTTTAAAAAAAGGGATAAAGCTAACGGACATAATTATCGACCAATTAATGTGGTTTCCAATTTCTCCAAAGTATTTGAGAGTACGTTGTCTAATCAACTGATCAACAAATGTAAACATCAATTTTCTCTCCAATAGCATGGCTTTCTTAGTTGCTAATCTACTATAACTAATCTAGTAGAAATTACACAATATATAAGTGAAGCTATTGACGCTAGGAACCAAGTTGACGTAATTTACACCGATTTTACGAAAGCTTACGACTCTATAGATCACTCCATACTTATATCTAAATTGGATGCATCTGGTACTTTTTTGCAGCTTATATCTTCGTATCTAACTAATAGATCATGCTACGTTTCCTACAACAAATTCAATTCGAGGCATTGCACATCGTCTTCTGGCATAGCATAGCGTTGGGCTATGAGATCCTGCAAACAATTTACTAATTCCACAGCTTTGAAGTCTCTATATTATGCTTCTGTTAGAAATAAATTGGAATACGCTAGCTCCACACTATCTGTACCTGCAGCTTTCCGTGGAACATGTGCACAGACGATTTTTAAAGTATCCGTCATTTAAGTTGGATGGTTCATACCCGGAGAAAAATATAGATTACGGCAGTCCCTTGGATCGTCTTTCGTTGGATTCACTTGGTAGCAGCAAAGAAAAAAAAAAAGCGCCAAATTTATATTACATCTGATAAAGTCGATTCTCCGTCTTTGCTAGCTCAGAAAAAAGAAGAAATTTTGTAGTGCCAGCACATTTAACGCGGTCTTTCGATATTTCTAACACCCAAGGCAAGAACCAACACGTTGTTGAAGGCTCCGCTGTACCATATGGCTAGTAATTGTACTAAACTTTATCGGGATCCATTTCTCTCATAACATGTTACTATCTTTGTATTTCACTTTCCTTCCATTGTCTCAATGTTTACGTTATTATTATTTTTTATATACCTATATTTACTTGTCCTGTAAATGGAATTTAACCATCTGTTGGACAATAAAGATTATTATTATTATTATTGTTGTTGTTATTTTTATTATTAAAAGCCAGCTGAATCGTTACTTACAAAATTGTTCAATAACCTCTTTTCCTTATTAGTTAGTTTTTCTAACCTGTTCTACAAACATTTTACTTTTTGTGATTTGATTTCGGATTAGATTTCCATTTTGAATTTCCCGTTTGTTTAAATTTTCATTATTTTGTAATTTATGTAAATTGCAGAACTGCCACCCATAATTATTTCTTCCATTTGATCAATTACTTTAACAGGATTATACAGATTTCGCATTTACTTATGTTAACCACAGAGTGTCCCACCGGGAACTGCATGTATCGATATATGAAAAACTATACGCTAGGAACTTGTGAAAACTTTCCAGTGCACTGAAGCCGACATGTGCTATTGAACCAAAATATTTGTAATAATCTAGTCCTTTAGCAACTTTGTTATTTTAAAATGAACATCTTGTATATTATTACATTTTTGAATCGCTGATTTAAAGTTTGATAAAATTACTATCTCGCTACTTCTAACCATATTTGAAATATTTAATTTTTTTTTTACTTTTTGACAAATTGACGAGTGCATGTGAACTTTTATAACTGTGAAAGTGTTTAAATTCGAAAATTGGAATTTTATAGAACCGTTGACCGTGTATGGTGGTATTAGAATCCGAATAAATTTTCGAAAATATTATACAGCGTGTCCGATAATTCCGCCAATATACTGAGAGTAAGAATGCAGCTTACGTAGATTTTTTAAAATATTATTCAACTTTTGCATATGTAGGTCAGTCATAACCATTGGGAAACGATTCAGAATTGATAAAATGTCACTTAGTTTTCAATTATAGACAATGCCGGCACGTTTAAATTATACCAACGAAGATTATTCAATTTTACGGAGAATGCAATAAAGTGGTATCAAAAGCGTGCCATATCTTTGTTGCTCGGCATCCACAAAAAATAAAATCAACACTAAACGCAGTTAAATGAATAATATAGAATTTGAAAAACTTCGAATCGGTCAAGGCAAAAATTCAAAAACAGTTCTCAGGAATTTATTTTAATACGGTATCAAAAGCACGAATTATTTTTGTACAACATTATCTGGACAAATGAAGACGAATTTACAAGAAATGGACCCCCAACTAAGTACAATTCTTATTACTGGAGCAATTCAAATCGCCACGTGTTTAGAACGTTTCATTAATAATGGATTGTTATCTAATGATCATGATTAATTTGGATATTTCCAAAGTAAGACGACATTTTAAAAGTTACTACGTACTCCTTTTTTGGAACAAAATTGTTACAATACACATTTTCCTGAATATCTCGAAAGTATCAATTTTAGATGCGTGATCATCGAATCAATATAATACTTTTTGTCTTTTTGTAAGAACCATTTGATAAGAAAGAGAAAAATAGGTAGTTGTATTAAAAAAAAAAAAGTTTTCAGTTTTTCTATTTGAAAGTTTAAGCGTAATTATCGGATATGCTGTATTATATTTTCGTTCTGCAAAATTTCAACTTTCCAAACACTTTTACAGTTCTAAATGTTCACCCATCTCTCAAGAATTAAAAAAAAAGCCAAATATTTCGAATATGGTTAAAATTAACTTCATCAAACAAATCTTAAAATTAAATTAGGAATTCAAAAATGTAATTATATACCTATTAACAATTAAATTAAACATTTAAAATAACAAAGTTGGCAGCTATTTCCGGTATGACCGGGAATGTTAGATTATTACAAGTATTTTAGTTCGATAGTACACGTCGGCTTTAGTGTACGGCCAAGTTTTCAAAAATTTCCAGTGTATAATCTATCGATGCAGTTCTCGATGAGTCAGCCTGTACAGTGCTGATTAGTATTGCAATAAATTGCTTTGGTTACGTGATGGTTGGAACAAAACTATTTCCATATCTAATTATTAAACAAACAAGGGGATTCTACCTGTTAAATGATTTTTTTGCGTATCTAAATAGTTTTATTGGATGCAATTAGTTTTAAATTTGCCGATGATGTAATTAGTAAATTTAAATAATCCTTTATTTAATGTTTCTTTCACCTTCAAGTTTATCGTGCTTATTAAATTTAATGAGCGTCCTGAAGATACACTGTCTACCTGCACTGGTCTTAAATTAGAGAATTTATTCAAATACTATTAACCCAATATAAGCGACCGTTCGTGACTTTTTGACAAGGTGGGGGCGATTATGAAAAAATCCGATAAAAAATTATTTTTAGCTTACAATATATGTATCTAAATATAATTGCCATCCGACGCCAATTTGCTACATATGTAGCTTCAGACTTGAAGTTTCTATGCTGTAAATAACAAGCATAGAATCTAAACTTTTATTTTGGATTGTATTTGAAGTTCCTTTAAAAACACCAACATTATTCAAATGTTTTCCAAGCGTCAAATTCAAATCAGCAGAATTCTCTAAATATACCTCGATTTTCCACTGCCATCAAGAGCCTGTTAATTTAAGATATACACTGCTTAAATGTACTTGTAAGACAACAGAAACAAGGATTATTCGAACTGGCGATGAAGCTAATGATTCAATTGGAGTTTCTACCGATTTCTAAAAGGCATCGGCAACTCACCGTGCCAGAGACGAAAATCAACTGCCTGAAGAAGCCCCATATGATTGCGGGCGAAACGTCGAGTTTTCGTTTAACTATGATCCAGTCCAAACGCGGAACACGTTTAGGTTTAGCTGAAGATCTGATGATCCAGACGCAGCATTATAGAACGATACACGCGGAAAACAATATAATAAACTCTTCTCATCCATATACCCATTGATTTTTTCACAAATGTCCATATCGTCTGAACGTTCTATTTTCAGCTCTTCTTTCTGTTATTTGTCCCAATTTTGCTTGAGGTTGTGGCCTACCTACGTCTTTAATTTTGTTTTTTTCGGAAGAAGTGGCCCTCCTCTGGAAGGATTAAATTATATATACATTATAATTTTGGTCAGTTTTAAAGTTTAAAAAAAGGCAGGAAAATTCTATACTAAACAACAACACTGCATCCCATAACCATAAAAAAGACTGGCGCGAAAATAACCTGTTGTACGTTGCATCAATTAGGTATGAGGGATAATTCATTTTGTAATATTTACCGTGGAATAAGTTGGAAACTGCAGGATATTAAAGCTTAATATAAATTTGAATGATTTTCTTGAGAATTAAAAATAATATTTTGCAATACTGGAACCCTGCTCTAGAGAAGAAACCCCACAATGCCCAGTTCCAGTAATAACCGATGTTAAAGTTAGTGAGTCAATAATTTTGGACACATTGTATAAATATACTAATGGATTTTAATAATTCAATAAATAAACAGGAACTGTCACAATCTGATATGATGATTAATGATATAAGAAAATACCGATTTTGTGAAACAATTTTAACACAACTAATGCAGTGCGTAAAAATTCATATTTTTAGACTTATTTACCTTAACATCTTGCCTTAAAGAGATTATAAAAGAGAACCTTTTTGCACAATGACTTTTACGAGACGAGAGCAAAAGTATAGGTAAAACCTGCTTGTAAAACATTATTGGCAAAATAGTTGATGGTATTTCAAAGGTTTGCGGGTGTGTATAATATACAATAAATTTGTAAAAGGGTCATTTTTACCCCTACGTTGGTTATAAAGTTAAATAAGATCATGCAACCCTTGTAAAAAAGAGGTACCTAACTTGATTAATATAAGAAACTCTTACGAATCGGCTTTAGAATGCTCTTGTAGAATGAGGATTTTTATTATTTAAGGATTTATTACAAGCACCCTCTGGCCCTTGTAAAACGTATTTGCGAATCAAATGTTCATAGGAGTACATTTAAATTTACATGTTTAGAAAAAAAACATAATCAATGAAATAAAGAGAACTAAAATGCAAAGAACATGACGGAAGTTGATATATAAAAATTCAACTTAAATATTTAGTTCTAATTTTGTTTATTACATTATAAGAGGGACAGATCCTACAGTGTTGTCGTAGTTTGTCTATGTTCGCAGTGAAACAGATTTTACAACTGAAAAAGAATATTTTGTTTCCTAAGACACCCAATGAAAATATTTTTTGTTTTTCTACGCTAAGAAGGTAAATTTCTTACCCTAATAAAAACTATTTTTAAGCGAATATGCACGAGTTCTAAATTTAGAATTAATGCCTACATTTATAGCAGGAAAGGTGGAGGCGACGTTCATAAAGGAAGAGGCTTCATTTGATTCAATGCGTTTCTACAGCAATTTACGTAGTATCTAGTTACTCTAGTTAATCAGGAGGCTGACACACACAGAAAAAAAAATCGTATGAAGATAATTGTAACAACGTTGCAGGAATGATTTTATATTGAAAACCACGTAGTTTTGGGAATGTGCGTCGTGATTTACATTAAAATATTGGAGCAACTTTATTGTAGTCATAAATGCCTTAAAACTAGCAAAAATTTACAAAAGGTAGTCTTATTCCTAATTCCGTATTGGTCAAATCATCACCTCCAAAACTAGGGTCTTTATAGTATCGCATCATGTTACGCCGTATCGCTGAGGTTGTATATTCGTCGTTGTAATTTTCACATTAAAATAAATAATAGAAAAATGAGTGCTTTTGTAATTGATCTCTACTGACGATTTAATTATCCTAAGCCTACACTCCCCGACAAAAACCTAGACGCGGTAAGATGTTTTAAGGGTTACAACATTTCTTTGCGAAACTAGCAAGATATCTAATTAAGTTTTTATTCATAAAAGTAAAATAAACTTAAAAATACCTCCTCCGGTAATATATGAACTAAATAATAAATTATTACTCCAATGTTTAAACAATTTCTGCGACAAAAATTTAGACGCTCTGTTGCAAATGTAAAACAAAAATCAACAAATGAGTGATCTGTAATGCGTAGATCCTCCATTGTTCTTAATCACTTCCAGTAGTCTGTTATTAATAGATTTATATAAATTTAACAAATAATTTTGAGGGATATTCTGCCATTCAGTCACTATTGAAGTTTCCAGTTCCTGTACCGTGAAATATTGACGGCCTCCGCCATAAACGCGACGTGCCAATTCACCCCGCATGTTTTCAATAATGTTTAAGTCTGGTGACCGTGCCGGCCACTGTAAAGTTTTAACCTTTTTCTCTTTAAACCATTCAGTAATGGTTTTGGCTTTATGAATTGGCGCGTTATCTTGCTGAAAAACAAAATTGCGTCCGGCCCATTGGTTTCCAAAACGTAGAAGATTGTCACGCAATAAGTCTTTATACGTCACAGATGTCATTTTGTTTGTGCAAAACACTATCTCACTTTTATCGCGGAATTCAATCGCTGCCCATATCATCACAGATCCACCCTCTAATTGTCTGGTCATTTTCATTTTTGGTTCCTTTCTCAGATCATGATAATAATGCGAGTACCCATCCGGTCCGTCCAAATTAAAACGTTTCTCATCGGAAAATATAACTTTTTCCATTGTTTCTTCCAGGATGTGTGTTCTTCAGCAAATCTCAACCTCGCTTCTTTGTGTTTCGCCGAAAGTGGCGGTTTTCTCAACATTTTCTTCCGTGATATTACCGGTGATGTCTTTAAAATCCTTTGAACATTACGCACGTGCGTTTGTACCCCCGCCTGTTCTGCAATAACTCTCACCGACGCAGAAAAATTGGATGCACACCGCAATATCATGCGTTTGTCCCGTTGACTTACAGCTTTCGGTCGCCCCTGGCCTTTTGATTTGCCGTAATATTCCGGATCTTTTAGGAAATTTCTAACGGAATGATCGCTTCTTCGTAACCGACGAGCAATTTCCTTCTTACTAACACCATCCTGGTGCCAGCCTAGAACTTTACCCCTTTCTATCAAGGATAATTGCTTTTTCTACCCATATTGCAAACACTTTGTAAAATATAATTTCTCGTGGTGAAATGTGAACACTTTATCAGCACAACCGCTGCATATAAAGAGAAGTATCAAATTAAAACATTTTTGTTTATGTTAATGTAATAAATGGATGGGGTCTAAATTTTTGTCGCATTTAAAATTCCTATTTTGATCTGGGAAAATCTCAATTACCCCTCATAAAGCAATAAATACCCAGAAATATCTATAAATGGACTATTTACATAAGTATAAGTAATCCTCATTTACATTTTATATAATGTCTATAAACTTTGTTTCGTAAATAAAAACGATGCCGCGTCTATGTTTTTGTCGCATAGTGTACCTAAATGCATGAACTAAATGTTTCTGCTCTTAGACTAGACTCAGATAATATTGGTTATTTATCAACAGATATCGCTATTCTTATTTAATGAATGATCTGTTTATATAGTCAAATTATTTTTCATCATGAATGCCACTGGTAAGGTGGCAAAGCTATTGATGTTGGGATCTGAGTTCAGAGCTTCAGTTCAGAGCTTTGGGGTTTTCAAGACTTCACGTAGTTTACTTTACTTCTCCATATAATTTGAAGAGTGAACACCCACAAGTACAGGCGAAAGCTGTTGGAGATCCGAAAACATGGAATAATTGTTATTTCATTTACCGTGCGTGCAATTATAATAATTATAAGGACATTACATACTTTGTGGTAGCTGTTAATATAGAATGTTGTCAATTGTTCAAATAATTGTTGCAACTTGTGTAACCCAATGTAGTAACGGCCTGAATTTGTTATGTTAAGCACTTCAAAGCAAACTTGTTTCCTACGATATTGCTTCAGTAACGTTCTTCGCATCACGTACCTTATAACTAAAGTTCGCTTATAAGTAATAAGTAAAGTTCTCTACTTTCCGTGTGTTTCACGAAATTAGTAGACACTAGACAGACTCGTGTTTTGTCGATTCTCACGGAAACCAGAATAAACACAAGTCTGTCTAGTTTCTCCTAATTTCGTGAAGCGCAACTCGTTTCTGCAGGCTTATTTGTAACTATTTGTACTGGCATTCGTTACAATTGTGGAAGTATATACTTATGCAAGTATTGTAGTGTTAAAAATTACAGTTTTATTTGAGTTAGGAAGTGTGAAGTTACTTTTGCGCCAGCCTATATTAATTATATATCGTAATGAGACTCTTTCTATTAAAATTAAATTATTACTCAAGGAGAACATTTCAATAGTATGAAATATTTTAAAGTGTGGATATATGTACTTATTTTTTTTTGCAAAGAGAATCTTTAATGTTCAAGAGATTTTTGATTTAAAATTGATATTTTTTTTTTACCAAATTTAATTTAACAATAATTATTCAATTCAACCATTAACTACTACATCAAAGATTTCTTCACAGCAACTACCTTAATCTAATCCTAATTCGTCACCAAGATCATCCTCTTCAGGAACAATGTAAAACCCAAAACCCAATTTCAAGCTCTCAGATCACTTTCCTATTAAAGACCACAATCATCTGAAAGCCCCTTGCGTCTACCAGTTTTTATTTTCATGCGGTGGTGTGTACATCGGTAAAATAAAACGATCGGCCAGCACTCGTGCGGCTGAGCACGACCGTTGTACACGGTTGTTGGGAATAACCGGGTCCACGCTGGCTGAGCATAGACTGGAAACTGGCAAGCAGAAAAATTCGTGCATTTATAGAAAAATTCAAACATCCTGCAACGGTGCCTTCTAACAACCGCCACGGTTCATTGATCCATATCTTTTCCGCTCCACTGACCCGAAACCTGCGCTACATAAACCCCTCCGAAACGAATAGTTGCTAATCAATGTACAGTAACTGCACCGAAGATATCCCATAAAAGTATGTAGGGAACGTCGACGAAATCTGCAACAACGCGGTTTCGAAAATCCAGAATACAATGTTATTGACGACCGTGGAGCCCCAACATTTTTCTCTGTGTATAATTATAAAACGAGGAATTGAAGACGTAGTTTTTATGCAGAATGAGGTTGTTTTTTAAGGTCGAGTTATAAGCAGATTCATGGCCACTAAGAGCGTTTGATCTGAATCCGGCGGATTTTTGGCTTACAGTTTATTACAAAAAATACGACCAAGAACGCTGGAAGATTTAAAAAGACAGCATTATGGAGCAAATTGTTGCAGTTCAACTATGATGCGGTACATAACTTGAAGTGAAGATTGGTATTTGCTACAATTACAGAAGTAATTCCAAAATTTTTTCTCTGAGCGTAGTGCATGCCATGTACAAAAATAATGTGAAAACGTAAACATGTTGAGGTACCTAATATAAACTGTATATTATATTAAGAGCAATAGTTATAGAAACACATCATTTGTATACTTAAAAATAAGCCTGTATTGATTATTAATATTTATCTACACTAAGCACTTGATGTTCTAGATGGACTTCTATTCGAAGTTCTAGAGTAGCTAGAATATGATGTTATGTCGTCCGTACTACTATAATAGTAAGGACTATCGATGACTTCCACCGATCGTTTCTTTTTGGATGTTGAACCGCACGATTTTTTCTTAGGTTGCTCCTTTATTGCAACCTTAATAGTAGGCGGGGGTTTCTCTTTTGTATCGCCTCTACTAAGACATGACCTTCGCGACTTTGTACTCGTCGGTTCCTCATTCTTCAATGTCGCGGTATCACCTTCGGAATTGCCTTTCTTAGGCGATTTGGATTTCCCGCATCTTGGTGAATGCGAGCACTTACGTTTCTTACGCGGGGATTTCGCCACCTTTCGCCGTGGCGATCTGGCCCGGTTCCTTTTCGGGAATATCTTTCGTAACCACCCCCATTTGCTGCGTTTTCTTTTCTTTCCGCGCATCTTCTTTGTTGGAGCGTTTAGGTCGTCCATGCTGGTGCCTCTTGTTACGTCGGTTTGGGCTTCGTCGTCGCGATGCGCGCATGTCAGTATGCCGCATCTGTTAGCCTTGATCCATTCCTTACTTCCTTCTTTAAGAGGCGGAGGAGTACTTTTACGCTTTTCATACGAATAATACGGACAACATATTCTCTTGAGAAGTAGTAAAAAGATTACCGTTGGATATGAGAAGAAGAATAGGACGTTGGTACAAAATTCAGCCACGATTGGGATATTTCTAACTTTCTGTTTCGTGTCTGGATGGATCGGCCAACCTGTTTCATCGTACACAACGTGTCGACCGGAAAGGGCCCTGTCGTAATATCGACTCATCGGTTTCGGTAAGTCTAATATCACGTTCAGACCCCACATTCCAACCGGTAAGCAGCACAACCCTATTAGCGCCTTAGTTAACCCTAATATGAAAAACGTGAAGATTATGAAGAGTACTATAAATAATACCAGCATATAAATGTCGGTATCAAGATTGAAATGACTCGCGTAATTGATTATTGGCATACCACCTTTGAACCCTGCAGCGTGATAATGATCGACCTTCATTGGTACACATTTTAAACCTGTAGAAGAACCGATACAAGCACATAAACAATGCCAAGTGCATATACAACGATCGGACTTTTGTATTTTGATCCGCCTTAAGGCTACGAGTTCATCTTCAGCGTTTAATGCTTCTACCGAACAATGGAATATATCGACCTCAATCGAGGCACGAAACGTTAATTTAAAGATGTGCTGGTGTTGCGGAGGTATGATGACGAGCTCTGATTGCATGTCATTAAATTTATCTTTCAATTCCAGAGGGCAATCGCATATTGTAACTTTAAATCTGCTGGAGAGCAATCCGGAATTGCTCACTTTTATGATAATGACGGTATTAGTCGTGCAGGTGCTGTCGATGTACACCTCCGTGATGACAGCGGCTGATGTTGGCCTTAGAACAGCGTTAAAGTCTGCGTTTATCTCAATATCGACCATACTGACGTATCGCCCGTAATAATTAAGAGATAGAAACTTCTCATGGCTGGTATCATTTTTCTTAATCGGATTTTTAGCAAGGTGCCCGTGATGCTTGAGAAAGAAGCATCCTTTCTTACCATTCCTCTCCAAGGTCTTATCGTAATGCCACAGATGAAATGGTTGGTGATGTAAACAGCTACCTCTTGGCATCGAGCACCTGTTAGATTGTTTATAGAATGCTTCGAATCCAACTCCAGCAACGTTACATTTATCCCCAGAAAGCACTATCTTCTCAACAGGAACTAACAGAAATTCGGGAGGACCACTTCTTCCTTCCGGATATTTTGGCAATTCCGAAACGTCGACCCCCTCCGGAATTAGCAACCGCAGCTTGTTCCAATCCAAGCAAAAGTCTTCATCATCAAAAACCGAGGTGAACGACATCGCGACCGTGGGCACTTCGTCCCTGAAATAAGGATTGAAAGGTCCTAATCTAATCTTTTTTCCTTTCGTTAAATCTTTCCACTTCACAACACCAGCAGGGGTATCGTACTTTTCAAATATTTGAAAGATCGCTTCTTGATCTACAACCGGTTTGTCCATCTTGTAAACACCATACCAGACAGGGGAAAATTTTAAGCAATGAGTACTTTCGTGGTAAGTTTGAGGATCGACGTGAGATGGGGTGTATCTGTCAGCGCAATTTTGACCACCCCTTCGCTGAACACCGCTGGATTGAACTTGTCGTTTGCCAAGTGAAACCCTCTCGAGAAATTCCGAAGAATCCAACGAAATATTCTTCGATTTCCTTTTATTAATCTTAATAGCTTCATCCACGATTTTATCTCCGCTTCTTCTTTTGACCTCAGAGTTTGGATATTGGTAAATGTTGTTCAATTTATGGGCAGCACTCCTATGTAATAGTTTATGCATGGATGGCTTTTCGCCTGTTTCCTTTAACAAGTTTTTCATTTTGTTGCTTTCAATCTGGGATGGATTCTTGAAGTTTTGATTTTGAATCAGATTCCCGGCGTCTTTTGTTTTCTGTCTTGTTATCTTGGTTTCTTGCTTTTTATCTGCTAGATTAGACCTTAAATTTAAACGGGTTGGATTGGCCATTTTATCTACCAGTTGATCTTCGTAATCATCGTTCATAGATTGGATCTTGTAGTTGCTTTCTTCTGTGGGATACTTTTTCCCTTTTTCGATGGTAGGTTTATCCTCTTCACTGGAATACTTATTTTCATCGTTGGTATGTCTTGTACTTTTACCTATTTGTTCCTTAAGTTTTCTGCCGTCCGGTTTTATATACTGGGTTCTTGGATCTACGTAGTACACGTTTACATTGTCCATGTTTCTTTTACTCGTTCCTTTCTTTTCGGTCTGTTCTTGTTTCTTTACTTTATCGTTGCCTTCTTTCGTCTTATTTTTCTTTGGGGTGGTTCGGTCTTGTGTGGTAATCTTGGTTCGCGGGCATTGCACTGCGTCAAAAAGATAAGCCGGGTCGCTGTATCCAATAACTGAATTTGAATCTTCCGGTGGTTGTCTTTCAGCGTTCTTCTCGGCGTCACAAGAACAACAAAATCCGGTGCTATATGGTATTATATTTCCGTGGTGCGTTACCAATCCGCAAGTCGGCTTTTTGCAATCCGTACAACATCCTGTATAGTTCCCATCGTGCTTGTTATAAACCTGCTCCTTAGCTTGGGAATTGACGAAATCTACGAATCTCAAGCCATACGCTTGGCTTATTTGTTCCTGTCTCATCTTTATGACGTACGGATTCAATAGCCTCACCGTTTTATCCGATAGAGGGTCATACACGTGATCGATTACTATAAATTGAGGCTGGACGTTCGTTTCGCCCGAGTTCTTCATTTTTATGGTCAAAATCAACTTCTTCACGCATTTGGTTACCTGAGATTGGACTAAAGGTTCGTCCTCGTCGAAACCCTGGAATTTTTGAATGTTCACTGCGTTCTGGTCGTTTAAAGTCTTTTTGATGTTTCTATTTATCTTGGACATACCTTGGGGATCGACGCATCTCGCGATCACTGCCCTAATCTCTACGTTAGATGGCGCGGGATGGTGACTCCTGCAACAGCGCATCTTTTTCGCGCAACACTCCGATTTGCGTTCCTCTTGATTAAGTTGCTCCTCCAATTGCGGACTGACATCTTCGTAGTTGCTTTTACATTTTGCACCGGTTAAAATTGTGATTAAAATATAGACAAATATAATTTTTGGCAAAACTGTCATAGTGACAGTTTCATCATTGTTGATTTGGACTATTGCCTGTCATGCCTGTGCTCGAAGATGTAATTTTGACATTGTGATTGTTTCTTTTGAATTAATATTTGAAATAAGGGGCTATCCGTTTGTAGCATGTTTATAGGATAGAGAAAGAAAGACGACTTAGGATTCAAGCTAATACAGATACATGTAAATATTGAATACCACTGTAGCACTACAAGTTCTTATTTTATTTTGTGCGTTCAGCCATTGTATACTGGGTCTTTCACGAAAGAAATTTTATTTTGCATGGAACTCTGAAATTTTGGAATAGGTAGTTATAGCATCGGAACTATTAACTTAAAATATTTCGCCTACGAAACACTTTCGGTTAAACCGGAAGTGATTACCATACTCATACTCATATTTTAAATACTTTTTATCAGTTGAATCGATTGTACTCGTCGCATGTAAATAATTTGTGTCGTTTAAGCTAATAAAAAGTATTAAAATAAGAAAGTTGGTGATCACTTGCGGATCATCTGAAGGTGTTTCGTAAGCTAAAATATTTTAAATTAATTGCTCCAATGTTAATAATTATTCGGACAGGAAAAAAAAAATAGAAAACGTCTCACTTTAATTCTTCATTAATAAGCCGAATTTTCGGTCATTAATGCAGCTTTCGCCAGGACTTTTTTATGAACAACGGTGGAATAATTACACAAAAGCAATGATATAAATTCGTTATTAGAATTTAGAAATTTTTGCACGCATTGAAACCGTTCTTCCACGCTGAAGTTGAACATGGTTTTTGTGAGAGTTGACATCGTCATGATGAAGGATGATCCGACATTGTCGATTGTTTCTCGTCAATGACTTCTTGAAACAAATTATCATATACCATTCGATATAAACCTGTCTTCAAACACCCAAAGATTGAAGTGTTTAGTGGACGAACAGCTTTTGTTGGATTTGGCTCATTTGGCATCACCCAAACAGTTGATAGTTGCTTAGTTTCTGGCTCGTATGACTATATTTTGTTCTTCTGTCGAATATCTTTTCTTATATCGCTTGACTCGAGCTTTTTTTTTGTGTTTGGGTCAAACCATGCGGGATCCTCTTCACACCTAAATGTTCACGCAAAATCGAATCGACTGCAGTCCTAAGGATGCCTCTATCTCGCAGCAAGTCACATGTCTATCATTTGCTTGCGACATCGATGTGTTTTGGAATATCAATTGATTTTGGTCGACTTTCACCATTGGCGAAAACACGATCACGATCAGTTGTAAAGAATTATTTCTAACGGTGCTGGAAACGTGATCACGACGAAACTCTAAACCAGTTATAAACAGTTTTTTTCTGACGGTGCTTCATCATCAAGTGTTGAACGAAGCGATTTGAGGCATTGTTATTGTGCTAAGCCTTTGTTAAAATCGGAAAAAAATTGTTCGACAAAAACCTTCACAAAATTGTTTCAATAATAACAAACGCCAAAACTTACGAAAATAATATCAAATTTCAATAGCACCATCTAGTGGTCGTAAAAACTTGAGACACTACCCTCGCATTTATCGATACACTGAGTGGTTAGAATTTCTTTTTTTTAAACCGAAAGCCATTGTCTTCGCCAAGAAACATGGGATTATATAGGATAGCGTCTTCCGACATCATCTTAAAAAATATGAACAAACGAAATAAGTGCCCCACTTGCCATTCTGTGTGATCTTAACAAACCTTTTGATTGTTATATGAATACAGAATACTAGGCGTGAATACACTCATACTTAGAGGGACGTATACAATTTGACTTCATTAAGCATTTTTCAAACAACAGACTTAAAAAAAAGTCCAGTTGCGTGTCCGTCTCCCATGGTGTTCCTCGGGGATCTATTTTGGATTCCATGCTTTCCAATTTACAATTTATATCATTTTAAATTATTTTTTACTCTTTACATGCAATTGTTGCAAATAAATTATGCGGGAATGATAAAAGATTAATTTTCGACTATTTCACAGCGTACTCAAAATATTACTTGTAACATGTTGGTACTAAACGATTGCAGCAGTTACACTCTGTTTTTAGGTTCTTAGGAAGAAATAATTTATGTTTATTATCCTGAAGTTTAATCTCGGTTTCATCTGGAGTTCTTCTTTGGCGAATTATTAGAGCCGTTACTGGCGGAAAGTTGGGATTCATGTAAACCTATTTTTATCTCACATAATTTTTTAATAATAATCTCTATTTATTAACGCATCAGTTGGATGTTTATTCTAAGCGTTTCTAATATTTATGCAGAAAGCTTTATAAAAAAATGTCATCTTATTTTAAGGGAAGGAATAATTTTAAACAAGCATTTAAGAAATTTCTAATTAGAAATTGTTACTACACCATCGAAGAATTTTGCCTTTAATCCATATTGTATTAGTCGTTCCTACTCATATTATTCATTATGGGTTTGTATATTTCCGACTGTCAATTTATGGCTTTTATTTCTTTTTTATTTAAGTTTTTCTTATTTTTAGGTTTGGATTTGTTTCTTTATAGAAGCTTTCAGTTCAATTTTTCTTTTGTTTTCTATTTTGCCTGATTCTATTGTCTATAGACACCTTGAATCAATAATTTATTGAAAAAGAATCCTCAGTCATAAATATGAATATAGTGCATGAGTCTTCCGAAATTTATTTGTACGTTGGAACGTATTGGTACGTTGATTTTGGTGGAGGCGCCGACATTTTCCGAAAAAAAGGGGGTTATGGTATATGAAATTTGTTTTTATTCTTATAAAGTTAAATACTACCTTATTTTTTTGCGAAGAAAACGATAAGATCATATTTTCACGATTCTTTTAATGCCTTTTATATTATTTCTTCCCCTGCATATATGGAATCCTAAATTGTTTCGGTGTGAAAGCGGCTTGTTTATCGACCGGTTTTCCACCATTACAGACGTTCAGTAGCTCCGCTTCAGTGTGCACGGAAAGCAATGAAAACCGAAATAAACGTTTGCCAGCTTTGGGGAAATCGGCGTGCCTTGAAATGATACCAGACGCCGTTTTAACCTCGTCGACTAACGAATGAACGAAGTCGATTCGCTCTACAGGAACCCTCCACAATCGGAGCTAACCCCTCAGGCGCGAGATCGGAGACTGGTGTGTGTATATGTGTAGGTTTCGACGTGTTGTTAAGGAAAGCTGAGCGAATGTTTCAGGGAAAATTGGGATTGCTAATTATAAATTAATTTGTTCTATGAGTGAAGGATTTTATAAAATATTAAAATTCATTATTTTGGCGTTAAATGAAGTATTTTGTTTTAAAAAAAAAGAGTTAAATGCACTATTGAACTATTGAAGATCGTAAATTATTTCGAAGTTGTGGAGTATTTCTATTTTTTTTTAAGTACGTAAATTTTCTATAACGTGTCGCAAAAGCAAAAACTCTTGTATTATGGATTTATGAAATAAAATATCCTTTATAACAGTTTTGACTTACTTTAAAATGCAGAAATAATGCTAGAATTTTCATAATCCATACTATCGATTTTTGAAAAAAAGATTCCATAAGTATCTCGATAAGATTATAAAACGTCTCTCTGAATATCCCGTAGACTTTGAGGTAATACTTGGGGAATGTTCCCCAAGGGAATGTATGATGGGACAAAAGTATACTTGGACGGCTAGCAAGCGATGAAGCAGTATGGGCAATGTACTTTCGTACAAGTTCACTGCGTATCGTCCAAGTTTGCTTTTGTGCCATCATACATACATTATCTGGCGGAAAAAGCCTTCTAGCTTACGACGAGAGCTAAATTTGCAGAGAATCGGCAGCTAGGCGACCACTGGTGCGTACCACACCTGGATTAGCTTTTGAAATTCATTTTTTTCTTTTACAGAACGTGGCCTACGCTAGGACAGAAATTCAGAAATTGACAACATATTTCGTCACTAACCCTTTGAAAAATCAAACAAATGTTGTTGCAACCGCGATACACCAACGTGAAACAAGCACGGTAACAATTTGGCAACGAAAATCGTTGCATTTAAATGTCTAAAATCGCAGTTGTCTATATCCTGCCTGATTACGTTTTACTACGCGGAGGTTAATAAATTTTCATAAAAATCTCTTCGCACATTTGATACAGTTAGGGAGCTGGTGGTGGCAGTAATTTTTAAATGATTTTATCATTCGGAAGAAGTAAAAAAAGAACTGAGTAAAATAAATGACACGAGCATTAATATGTTGCTGCAATATCTAATGAGAGCTCATGAAACACGTTAAAAAATTAGTGCCGTAAACAATATAATCGTGCCTGCTTTCTTGTTGTATTAAATTAGCCTAAATCCAAAGATAAGTTAATGCAAGCGGCAAACGTTGTTTCTGCTGTATTTAAGATTATTTTTTCGTTATTATGATATAAGAAAAATTAATTTATCGTTAGGTAGATTGCGTTAATTATTAAAATAATAAAAAATAAAATAATGATAGCAAGGATTGTGGCGTAGTATGGTAAACAACACAAAAGTATCGGCAACACACAAGTTTAATTAATTAATCTGGGATGGACGTTTCGAGGATACGGATGCTGAGGTTGCCGATACTTTTGTGTTGTTTCTTAAACAAAAATAAATATTAAATCATTTGTTTGTATCTGTCTTTAAGCCTAATGGTTTATAATAATAATAATTACAAAAGGCATAACAATAAAAAAATTTAGATAATTTCAATTATGATTTTTGGAAGTCAGGCGTTTTGTAATTCACTATACAAAGAATATCCTGATATAGCAAATGTACGGATTAAAAGGTGTTATCTGCAAAAATTTTACAAAAAGTTCAAGATAGACCTTATGCCATAAACATTTAAAAAACGCTTGGTATGCTCAAAATGCGTTAAATGTTCTAAAAGCTTCGAGAGAGTAATAAAGTAAGGAAATTTATTGCTTGAGAATTGATTTGGTTTTTTTTGGAAATCTATCCTCTCAAGCGCTGTAATAGAGAATGAAGGAACACGGAAATTGTTATTGACATGATATGAACTCCCAAACGAACTTCCCCTATTTAGTACCCTTAAAGGCAAAATTTCCAAAAATTATTGCCTACCTATACACAAAAGGAACCTACTGTCCAAACTTCGTGTTTGTAATTTCAATTGCGTTAATGTATTAGTCATGCAGGGTTTCTTTCTTGGTGATGAACATTTTAATATTTTTATAATTTCAAATGAAGAATATACCATGTATGAAACAATAGATAGTGAAAATGAAAGTGAGAGACAAAATGAGAATTTATAATAAATAAATAACGTAATAAATTTAAAATCGGAGCATTTGTTTTTAGAATTATATCTTTCTTAATCAGGAACTTCCATGTCTGCCTCTTTTTTAATTTTTTTTCTAGACTCTGTTGAAAATAAAAATGGCAAGAAAGTTGAAATGCGTTATGCGAAATGAGTTATTTTTTTTTGTTCATGTTTGTAATTATTATCATAAAAAATCTGGACGTCTGTCTTAGATACATTTGCGACCTGCCAAACTTGTCGATAATTTTAAGTTCTGATGTTTCAATCTTGGATTTAACTATCAGATGTAGTTGTAACCAACATAAAAAATACGGAATCTCAAACTTATCCGGCGACAGTCATCCACTAATCTGATAACAGCAGCGATAACCTAAAACGACATACTACGTTGTTCATTTCAATAATAACAAGATAGAACAAGATCATCTGGCGACAATGGAAATAAATAACCGTAACGCCGGCTAATCCTACCAGCCTAACAGATTTATAATGATCTCAATATGTTGACTTTAATTATACGTCCCAACGAAACGGGATAAAGTCCAGTCCGTATATGCGATAATGGTTGTTTATAAAAAGCTCCCGGACGAGATGACAAAGCCCTTAACCCTACGAGGCTTTAGTAAGTTCATCACGCGCGCAGGGGATCGCCCGTCTAATGGGACATGAGGGAATAAACCCCAATAAACTTGTAAAGCCCACGGTGGTGCGCAATTCGGCGCTAAACGAGAGCCAAAAAAAAACGCGAAAATTGAAAAAGAAGCCGTTCACGTACAGACTACGGTAACAATTTGTTGCCCTACTTCACCCTTCTCGCTAAGCCTCTAAGGGTATTTAATTGATACAGAGTATATTATATGTACTATCATAGCACGTTAGATATTGATTGCTCTATATTTTGTGTAATCGTTATTAGTATTGAGCATCCATAATTGAGTTACATCGCTAGGCTTTTCCAGAGTTTTAATCCATAAATATAAGATACAAGCTTACCGTAAGTAGAGGAGCTTTATGATTCTAGAAAGAAGAAACCCAACAAGGGCTCTTTGTTAGAATAGATCTATTAAGGTCATCAAAATGAACAGAAGTCGGTTGAAGACAAGCTTTGTATTGGGAGGCCATCAATCTTTACGACCGAAAATATTGCGTGGGGCAAATCAAATACGAAGATCACACTGCTACTGAAAGCATGGGATAATATGGGTTTATAACATTGGGGCAGATAGTTAATGCTACATTCCACGTACATATATAGCATGAAAAGAGCGATAGCTAACACCACAAAAGTGATATTTTGACAGGAAACTGCACTATGGCGATGCTCCCATCCACAAGAGTTTCTAGCAGCAAATTTTTGGCCCATGTTGGCTTTTGGTTTTTTTGGCGGTGAGTATTTCTCGATAGTAAGTAATGCACAAGCACATGCTGTTAATGCTTTACCAGCGGCGCTTTTCGAAATGGGAAGACCAAGTATGTTTGTGCCGACGAAAAGGCCTTTAACTTTGTAATTAGAGTCGAAATAGACAAACATCATTTGTAAGTGAACTCTGGGTGAATTTCAGGCCTTTTTCTTGTGGGCAACGTAACGATAATAGCGTTTAAATCTCAATGCCTTACTGCAATTTTAAATCGAAACTGAAAACGTGCATTTTGAGTCAGCCATGTTGTTGAAGCATGTTATTTAAATTTGTATTGTAAATATCGATAAAGCAAGAATTGGACATCGTACATCGCTCGCAACTGTACACAAATTGACCTCAAAACTGATCATCAATCATATAGTCGCTGATAGCGGATGTTTTCTTCAGTTGGCTCTACGTTTCTGATTATGTGTTTCGTAAAAGAAAAGGAGTGCACACATTAAGATATAAGCGAATGTAGTTTGATAAGCTGAAAGCGTTATGGTTTGTGTAATATCGCTTTTTTCTACGGACAAATGCCGCGTATCACCAAGCAGGCTGCATTTGAGAAATACCGATGCGCTCATTTCTTAGCGACATGTAATCTGTACTTGTTCGCAGCTTGTTAGCTTTAAAGCGATAATGTTGCATACTGTACGATTCAAAAAGTTGAAGCTCATTTGAAGGGGTTGCGGAAGGAGAAATTTCTACGCGTTTAAGTAAGTAATGGTATCGAAGTGGATTACGTAATATTAGTTAAAAGTAATTGTTACAATGAGTTAATTATCTTTTTATTCAAATTAAGAACAACCGTTTTAAATCAAATATGGTTGCGGAAGTGTAGCAAAACAATCGACTGTAACATAGCCCGTTCAGTATCAGATTTCATCTTAATAAAACATCTATTCTTGAAGCAAAAATGGCAGAATCGTTGGAGTCATGTATCAAGATTTTGCTACTCTACGGTTGCTAGACTCAGTTTCCAGCTCACCTCCATAAGATCGAAATTCTTGGTCCACCTTCTTGTATATGCGAAATTCAATGCCTGTATATCGGTAGATTTCTTCAATCAAGCTTCTTACGATCCTCCAGTTCAAGCCATCCAATCCACAACCTAATTTTGGTATTCTGGTCTTATTGATCCCCAGCTCCAACAGCTTTCCTCTTAAGCTTATGAGGCTGTCCCATATGGAATGATAAGTTGGCTTTCCCATTGAAGTCTCTTTGGTCACCAAATAGAACAAATATCGTTCATTTCCCGATAGGTACAGCGCCTTGCCGACCTCAGGATACTGACTTTGGAGATCTTCAACTCCTCCAAACTTCTTCTTGAATAAGCTGGCTATACCCTTTTCCATTCTTAGGTCCTGGGCAACACAATGCGCTAACGCGCAACCTTCAGGAGCCAAAAACAGATCCTCTTGAATCTCCATCGTCGCACCGTGACGCACTTTATGACCATTTTCGTGCTTATCTATGAATTCCTCATATGTAAGTTTTTCTTCGGGACATTCTGCTTCGGACATTCTGCTCACCCTACTCACGATTATTTCCAAGAAACGGAGCTAGTCGATTAAAATGGACCACTCTTAGCTTACCATTTGGTTTCCTTTTGATGCGGTAGACAACGTCGTTAATTCGCTTTACCACTTCGCAACGCCCGTCCCACGATCGTTGCAGTTTAGGTGAGAACGCTCGACGTCGCTGAGGGTTGAACAGCCAGACCAGGTCCCCAGGCTGATATCCGCCTTCACTCGCTGTGATGTCGTAATGTTCCTTCATTCGGTCACTTGCTTTATGGATGTTCGTCCTCACTCGATCGTGAATTCCATCCATTCATTTTCGCAAGTTCGATACGTAGTCATTTCCAACAACTTCTTCGTTCGGTTCCCACATGGGAGCGTGGGTTCGAACCCCACAACTGACACCAATTGTAACGTTTTTCTGCGTTTAAAAACGTTGTCGGGGCTCAAAGACAAACAACTCAGGCAATATACTCAATATAAAATGGATTTATTCTACACTTAACGTCTGTCAACATTCAAAATAAAAAAATCATTGTCAAACTTAAACATAGCAAACTAGATAAATTAAATCCAACACTATTTACAAACTACCGTACGTAACAATATTATTATAGAATATTTGGTGAGAGCCGTGTTTCCTAGATGCATCATCTTGAATAATTCTCGAGGTGAAAATTGAAACTTTGCATAAACAAAGTAAACCGGAAAAGATACAGTAAATAATTCACAAAACTATTTCAGTACAACCGGAATAAATAATTCCACGTATCAAATCCTGAAAACCTTGTTACGTATACATGGACGGCGTGACAATTGTTCTCGGAGTCCTACTTTTATTCAAATCAATTCCTTTACTTCGAAGCTAAACAACCCGAATCAGATCGCAAGAGAAAGACGTCTAAACTCAATAGTATGTTTACAGGAACCTAAACGGTTGGTAATTTGCCACCGCAATTAAATACGTTAGAAAAAAGACGACGTAAAAACATCCGACAGAAAAGCTTACCGACGCGAGTTCAAATTTATTAGTTTTTAATTAGATTTATTACTCCCGCACTAGCAAAGAGGAAGTGGGATATACAATGCCGATCATAAGTTTCAGACAGATGATGAATATCATTACGGGCTATGTTACTTATGTGTTCAATTCTTTGGCTGCTGACTGTCAATTACTCATAACTACCTTTGTAAAAATTGTTTATATTTCTGCAGGTGCCATAGTGTTCATGTGCACGCCAACTCGAGTCCAAGAAGTGAGAGTTGGTTTGGAATTGTACACAGTTTTTGTCGCTACTTTCTAGATGGCTGTCGTGTATCTCCGAGTGTTAGATGGCGCTAAATGTTTTGAGGAGTAGTGATATAAGGCGATAGAAAAAAGCGGTCTAAGGTAAGGAAGCACCCGGAGCAACACTGATGACGACGTGTATGCAGAAACATGCCCTCTCTTCTCATTGCCTTTACCGCGAAGCATTATTTTGTCTACTATTTCTAGGCGTTAATAATAATAGTAATGTTTGATATCGATTCTGCTACTCAGTAAGTGTTTATATTGTTTATTTTGTCATAAAGGGCAATACTTGCTGCAGTAATTTCATTGGTACTTTGTAGAATAGTTTATTTTCAATAATTTGATTTCTATACAACCAACATTATTTCGTTTAACCCGATGTTACATATTCCTACGAAGAATTGCAATCACCATCCTTGATTTTCACTGTTTTCTTAACCATTAGGATCCCATGATTCTTTTGACATTCCCACCTTACGTTCTCAAGTGAATCGGCCAACGATTGAAGTAAATTGTACATTTCTGTGATAAATCTTTTATCATTCATATGGGATAAATTAGCCCTTGTGCAAAAGCCCGTCGACCGATTTTAACATCTTAGAAAGATAATTGCGTATTTGCTTATATTTTTATTGTTGGAAACCTTCTTTGTACTTTTCGAGCGAGTGTCATTTTGTAAATCGCACATGTGCTGCTACAGTGTCATAAGTAGAAAAACATTGATTTGGAGAAATTCTGGATTAAAAATCAAAGCAACAACTAAGTACTGCGTCTTTGTTTTTTTTTTTTTGGTACAGACTGCTCATAACCAGGTAATATCATTAGACCAACAACTAATTTACTTTATTTTCAATCAGTTAGCACAATTATCTCAAATTTCACCTTTTTGGACTTATGACAATGTCGCAGCCCATGCGCGAAATATTTCTCTTCTAATTCCGTAATTTACTTCGTTGTGAATATATTGTTGAGATAATGAAAAATATTTAATCCCTAATCTTCATTTCTCTAATTGCGTTCTTTTTTTTATGAAGCTTTGGTTTTGGATATTTCCTATTTTTGGATGTTGGTTTTGGATTCTGGAATCTGTATCCGAATCCCATTTCTATATCTGTCTTCCGGTTCTGGATTTTTGTCTCAATAACATCCAAAGTTGGTTAGAAGCTGCAAACTCTTACCTACCTACTTGAAGAACTTCAATCTGTACTTACAATCTGTGTAATAAAATAAGAATAAGGTATATTGATTTTCTTAACTAGATATTAAATATACTCGCGCTATCTTTTTAATTTAATTTAATTCACGTAACTAGATCTTTTCATAAATTTAAGGTAAGTTTTCCTTCACATGATTTGCACGGCGGTATTAATAAATTTAATGTTTACCACGTTTATTACCGACACCCTGTGCAATGCACTCAAGCTCAAATAAAGTTAATTCTACTATTTTTGCATTTTACTTTGTTTACGCGTAATGTGCCTTAATAATAATTTTCTTTTCTATAAAAACCTTAGCGTATGAGATTACATAGCGCTGGGATTCATTTTGGGGAAATAATAGAGAATAATGTACATTGTACTTGGGTTTGTTTTGGTTGACTAATTAGATTCAGATTAACATTGAGATATCCTGAAATCTAGAAGAATATAGAATTATATGGACAGAATTTATTCAGCCTTCCTAGGAACTTAAGCCTTTCAGTCGACGCAGGTGCAGTGGTAGCACTTTTGGCGGGTCTCTGCAAATGTCTAGCATCGCGCCCTTCCCTCCCATTTATAACGTCTAAATTAAAATAAAATAGGAAATTTGGCATGTTTTTGTGCCTTTTTTATTAAAATAATAAAAATAAAAATAAATATTAAAATGTTACCCTTCATGTTTGGGCGTTAGCAAGTTAATTGACAATTTTTTCATTATTTATTTGATCGCAAATATTATTGATAGGCCAAATTCGCAACAAAAACAATATATGCGACTAGATTTTTGCGAATAAACTAACCAATTTCAAAGCACATTTTCTAAATTTAGCATTTGACGATAACAATATGTATCGCTAAATTTTCTACGTCTCTTAGATTATCAATTATATCTGTGTTCTCTGCCGGTCCACTTTCTGTCCGTATTTTCCATTAATATCATGCGACAAACAACACCCCACCTTAGACCTAGAAGAAGGAATGGCTGATATATCGGCCCAATACGCTCACGTGTGCAAAATTCCGCGAACCCAAAGGATCAAAATAATACTTAGAATTCTCAATTCTCATACGACGCACCTACATAAACTGGAGCCACCAATGGGATTAAGCTAAATGTTTACCCGGTTTACCGCCTAGCGCCGCTACTGAGGCTACGTAATAAACAGAGTGACCCAGTGTATTCTGCTAGTATCATTATTGTCGACTTATTGGCTATTTACGCGTGGAATAGGAATTTATTTGAGGTGGCTCGTTTCAATTGAAATTGCCTGTATAATGATTAAAGTTCGCCACTTTCCGTGCGCTACATGAAATTAACAGAGACTAGACAGACCCGTGTTTTGTCGATTCTCGGGGAAGCCAGCAGGCAACACAAGCCCATTCTCGTAAGACGAATAAACACGAGTCTGTCTAGTCTCTGCTAACTTCGTGAAGCTGTACTCTTTTCTGCAGGCTTAGATCCAAGGCACATCTTTACTTGGAGTTGGATAGCCTTTGATAAGTGTTTCTTTAATAACAAAACAGAGTGCACGCTTAATTATTTTCATAATTTGATGCTGGGCCGAGCGTCTTTACCATTGCCTAGCTGTCTGCTAATGGACATTAGAGAGCGTTACAACACAAATTACAAATAAACATTCCAAAATTAATCGTGTAGAGGCATGTTATTATAATTGTTACATATATTACTAACTTTGGGACAAAATAGAAAGCTCTGGGAATCAGGTATTGACGTATTTAAGTAATCCTTCAATAACATTAAGTATTACGTAATAGCTAATTTTTGATAGGTTCTAAAATCAATGGAAAATTTATCGGAATTCACATCAATAGAAGATACAAAGCGATGATATTTTAAATAATTTATATAGACTAGAAACACATAAGATTATAATATATAATATCAATAATAACTAAATCCTTGGGCACTTCGTGCTTTTTTGGGCAGTTTCTCAAATCATCTTTCATTGTCGAAATGTCCTGCTGTAATTTTCAGCGTGTACGTTGGCGTTTTCTTTTGAACATAGATGGTTACCACTCCACTGGTATTATTTGACAAAATAGTCTTGAATTTATGAGCAGAGGTATATGCATGTAGTATGTATACTGTTAATGCCACAGCACGTAACATATGTCTTTCGGCGGGTATTTATAGCGTAAAAAAGCGGTTCCGTTGATATTTCAAACGCTTAATAGTGCATAAGTTGAAACCGAATGGTAGGAAATTAAACTATTAGAGCGAGATTATTTTTAAAGTATTTAAGTGCTGTCCTAGCACCAAGTGCGTTGCCGTAAGAGCAATACTGCTTCTATACGCATAATATGCCCTCAAATCGTTTTAGTTTTTGTGTATGCGTTAGTTTTTTGTCAAGGTGTTTTCTTCGGTAGCATACACATCCGTCCAAAATTAATAACAGGTTGATAAATGAAAAAATTCGGGTGCCTTAAACATGTTTTCAAGGAAACATAATTCATTTAGTAAGTGATGTTATTTATTTTTCATTCACCGGCCATGTGTTATTGTTACACCTGCACCCGTGGACAGTTTCATCCTTAATATTCGTCAAAAGGAAAATCTCACTCTGAAAGTTGCGTGGGGGGAAGGTTGCCGGTTGCGTTGTAGAAATAAGAATGCTTTTACGTTTCGAAATTTATTTATTCCATTTTCAACATTTTTTTTCTTTTTCCCTCTTTTCCCTCTTTTCCTACTTAAATTATTTGCCCTTCCATGTTATAGATAATTATTTATTATTATTTATCGCTTTCTATAATAATTACATTATTTCAACGTAATTTAAAATTTATACTTTATCAATTAAGGTGTACAACAAAAAAAAATAAACAAGTTGAGCTGTAAGTAGGTAAAGGAGAAAAAGAAAAAAAAAATTTGATAATGGAATAAGCAAACTCTGAAACGTAAAAGCCTTCTTATTTAAACAACACAACCGGTAGAACCCAAAAAAATGAATTTTAAACCGTTTAAAAAGGAAAAATCGGTATTTTTAAATTGTTTGGTTGCGATATACCGTGAGTTCGGCTTCCAACTGCTCAAGAGCCCAATTGGCGAAACATCGGAGCAAACGATGATCATGATTAGCTTCGAATGTTGAGGAATTTGAACTTGAGCCTTCAGGTGGAGTGGTCGTCTGAGAATGGCCGAGTTCTTAAGAACGACGTGGAATAGAGACGTCCGGATCATCTCTTACACTGTGACTTACAGTAGCAATATTGACCTTCGATCGAAGTGGATGATACACCAGTGTAGACTTATCTGTAACTTGCGAACCAATTTGCCCAAACTTTTGAATTAAGCGCAACGCCCGAAATATTCGGCGAACCGAGCATGCATTTTGATGATAAATAGGGTAATTTCTAAGCGCTGTTGAATCGCTAATCTGCCCATATTAACTTGAAACAATGCGCTGAAATTATTTGTTATCAATTTTGACCTTTACATTCCGAAGCAATCTTGTTTCTGGCGTTGGTTCCACAGTTGAACCGACTCAGAACCGTTTAAACCAGTCGTATTTGCAAATATTGCAGACTGCTATGATATACAGCAATAGCATGATTTGCATTGGTTGCAACTATTTTGAATGGTTCAGTATCGGTTCAAATATGGTAGAAAAATAAATATATTATTTCATCGCTAAAATAATATAATATCATCAAATGTTGCTTCAACTTTCCAAGCATAAAAGTACGTTAAATCCGCCTTTAAAGCCAAAAGTGACGATGTAAAGACACTGCTACCAAAGTTACATGAAATGGATGAAATTATTTCGGCCGGATGATGGATGATATGTTCCAATACCTACAACCGGACAAATAAAACAACCACCAAAATTGAAATAAACTTCAAAAATGAAGAAAACGTTTGACACGTAACGAGCCACACTCACATCGTCACCAACCCGCGATACATAAGATTGATTGCGGCTTATACATTTTGCACGTCATCGTATACATTGCCCAGGCCCTTTATTTTTTATTGACAAATTATATGTCAATTTAAAACAGTCTAAACACACCGAGGGGGAGCACGGCTTCCTAATAGGCCCACTCGAACTAGGGGGAGAGAGATCCTCCGTGATTTTATCTGCTTTATTTACGGGGATGTTTTCGAATGCGTACGCGTTTATTATGACTTTATAGCGGCGGCTGTTTTTAGCCCGTTTTTGTCGTTTAGCTAAATTGGATTTTTATTTGTACGGGTGGGTATCTATACGTAGCGATTTAAGCAACGTATTGAGAACCTAAAAGAGGGTAATCCCCTTAGTTTCCTTACTCATCATCTTCTTTGTATTGTACGTTATGAACTATGTGTACTAGGACAGCAATATTTTAATTGCATTATTACAAATCGTGGACGAAACAAGAAAAACTTGTAACTCCTATCATGTGTAGGAGGAATTTGAAAAAAATGGCATTGAGAGGTATTATTAACATATCGCGAAAATTTAGCCATTAGTTACATTTTTACAACTTACAAATTTTGTAATGGTCACATGGTAAAAATGCAAAATGTTACTGGAATGGAGTACAGGCTTAAAAGGGTTGCTTTTCAATTGAAATATTATTGATTTTAGCATGAGTAACGCGCCAAACAAAAGTTAACATTAGGTAAAGCTCATGCTTGGATTAAAACCTCAATGTGATCATAAAAATAACGTAATCGAGAGGGTCACAAGCTTCAAATTACGTTTGGCAAAACTTGACAATTCAAATTACATTTTTTTAAGGCACGTTTACTAGAGACGATCATTGTAAGCTATTTTCGTAATGGACAAAAGCAACAGAATGGGAAATAGCCTTATTCTATACTATGTATGGATGAATTCAGCGTCTTCAGTCTTCACATTTTGCAGTATCACACTGAAACTGGTGCAGTAAGTCGAAAACCGTAGTGGTAGACTTAAGAAAATAACTGGTAGAAGTATGATGGATGCGAGGAGACATATGGATTAATCACCTAAAACGTAAATTATAAAGCTTTCGCAGGAAATATATAATATCATAGTACTTCTTAGAAAAGATCTCGAAAATGCCCATATAAAACTCGTGTTGTGCAAGAACTCAAACTCACTGATCAGGTGATCTGCAATACTGCAGTTGGTCTAAAAATCACGTGAATGATGATAATATTCTTGATTCATTAACAAACAATCCATCCGTATATCGCCATGATACAGAAACCATTGCAATCTGAAAATGTTGGTGTTTGGATAGGAGCTTCATGGAGGAGAATTATTGTTGCACTGGTCTCCTGACCTAGCTATTTTAGATTATTTTATTTTTCCACGCGAAAAAAATACTTCAAAAAAATACTACAAAATATTTGTACCACGGTAACGCCTCAACACTCCGTCAACGCGATACCATAAGTGAGGATTGGTATTGAAACCGAAGAGGATCACTCTGGACGTTTGCTATAATTGTTCGCTAAATTCTTTTTTCACTTTTACTGGGATATATTTTTGTATTCGGCTAGTATCATTATTATCGACTTATTGGCTATTTACGCGTTGAATAGGAATTTATTTGAGGTGGCTCGTTCCAATTGAAATGCCCTGTATAATGACTAAAGTTCGGCACTTTCCGTGCACTTCACGAAATTAGCAGAGACTAGACAGACTCGTGTTCTGTTGACTCTCGGGGTCTGTCTAGTCTCTGCTAATTCTGTGAAGCGCACGGAAAGTGGCGAACTTTAATCAGTACTATCAAACATTTTGATATGGTTTAAGGTATATTTAAGCAAACTGTAATTGTCAGATGCAACTGTAGGCAACATAAAAATAATTCAAAGAAAACATGACCTCCCGATTATATTTTTTCTTGCGATTATTATGGTGTCAATAGAACTAATGCACAAAACTATTTTCTTTATTCAGGATGCACTTATCAAAACATATATATTAAAAATATGGAAGAAATGGTTGAAAAATCTGGAACTACGAAGGCAAGATGTCTAGAAGTAAAGTATAAAATTTTCTATTTTTAAAAGCGAATAGATCCTTGAAAAGCCCTTTTTTTCCTTCTTAATATGATTACAATAGATGAAAATGTAAAACAATTATAGTGCAAAAGACAAGGGACTTAAATTCACACGAGCATAAATTAAATCATTTAATTTTATTGGGCTATTGGATTTTAAGAAAATAAATTGCCTTTTTGTATTATTAGATTCAATATCACTTAATTTTGTTAATTAATTTTTCAGTAAAAAAAATGTAATTGTCCTTTTTTTTTCTCTTTTCAGTACGGCCTGAAGATGTGTCTTTTACACGAAACTAATTGTAAGATAGCGGACCAACTTGTTTCTCATATCCTGAAACATATTAATTTTAGAAACACATTTGATCCTTACAGGGAACAGTTTAATTAAATTTTTCGATTACACCACACCGTTTTTAACTTTAATGCTATACAATTATTATTTTCGTTCAACCATTACTATTTTATTAAAATGACTTTTCTTTTTAAACTTACGATTGATTTTGTTATTTCAACACATTTCTTTCTCTCAGTGTGGAGTTATCAGAATCCGTATTTAACAATACTTAGAAGTCGCCAATGTCCCTTGAGGTGGTTTTTGCTCGGTAAGGTTACGTTGAAACATGTTTTACAACTGTAACTACAACAGTTCAATTATTTTTGCTTCTACAAATTTTGCCGTACTGCATAAATACGGCAGCTTCCAACATTTTTGAATGACGTACCTCTAAATTTTCAACAAAATATGGCACAGGCACCCACTTTACACGAATTTTACGGGATTACATGCACAATACCGTTCCTAATCATTGGATTGTAGGGGTGGTCCAATACATCTCGATCTCCGTTCAAGCAATAGCCGTTCAAGCGTGCTGAAGCACGTTTAGCTGCTGCCGGAAGATAATTCGAACGAAATGTGTTGAATGTGATAAATTTTCAGCTGTCTAATATATTTAAAATGTTAACCTTTTTAATTCATTTTAGTTTTTGATGTTGGTCATCCCCATAGTCCGTGTCTACGAATTTCGTGACACCCGGTATCTCCGGCGCCAGGTACCTAAAATGTGCGTCTCTCTGCTACTAAAGTTCGCCACTTTCCGTGCGTTTCACAGGCGTCGGTGTAGGAGTAGTCGTTCGGGTGTGTGATTCGCAAATTTATGCTTTGCATATTAGACTATGTGATGGAGTGGGGACGCGAGACGCCCTTGATACCGATGTAAGTATAGAAGTGGAGTATGTACAAACCATTTCCGATATACACCTGTTTTGTTATTATTGTGCTTTGCACTTCCCACGTGGTCTGACAATGGTTTGCTTGATCCCCTTATCGACGACATTTTATTACGTATAACGTATATGCAGCACTTCGCTATGCTCGCCTGCATTCCAACCTGCCGCTGAACGCGTTACTACTGCTAGAAGATCGCTTGCGCATATATTATGAATCACACACCCGAACTACCACTTCCATACCGACGCCTCTGAAGCGCACGGGAAGTGACGAACTTTACATATTACTATTGTCAACAAAATAACAAGAATTTCTACAATTATTTAACAATATTAATGCCTCAAAGGGACCAAAGTATGGTTTGTCCACTTGTATTGTAACCCTTTCACTTTTGATTTTTGGCACATATTATTTTCTATAGCAAGAGGTCGTCTTCTGATGGAAACCTTTTTCACTATAATTTAAACGCACATCGTTAAATAAGTTCATACGTCGTATTTAAGCGTATTTCAAGTGGCGCTTTTTATCTAAATATTAGTAGAAGTCATATAGTACCGCACTTGAATCTGTTTTGGTAGCGCTACTAGACACACACATCTACGCGCTCGTTTTATGTCCTCATAATATAATGTAAAAGCAGCCCAATTCTCGCTCGTTTTAAGTATCGTAATAAATATGTGTTTATTTGATGGTTTTATTGCGATAATTTGATCATTAGACTTATGAAACAGATGGAAAAAACGATGTTTTAACGTTGATCTGTTTTTCGTTTCAAGACGTGACAACAGCTTAATGCTTTTCTTTTAAGTACGCTGGTAGGAGTAAATGGAAAAAATACTATCCTGTAATTGAGCTATAATGCATCGGTGGCTTTTTGGCGCATATGTGCTTCCTTTCTTTGGGATCGGAATACTGTTTAAGGTTAATGGATGCATTAAATTGTTTCCGGTTATGTGTACAGTACAAAGGTTTTAACGCAAAAATTGTCATTTATAAAATGTCCAGGAGTTTGCAAAATTTAAAGCTATTATTACGCAAACAGGTGAACTTGGCTCAGAAAAATAATAACCGAAGTTCAAAGCGTTCTATACATGAACACAATTATACAGCGTGGAAGGAAAGTAACGAATAAATTCATTATCTTTGTTAATATTTTTTTTTGAAAAAATTTGAAAAGGGTATAGCGATTAGTATCAAAGTTCGAATATTAGAATAAAAAAAAACAAATTTATTGACCACAAAAAAATGTAACAATAAAATTAATCATGAAAATAAGCACAGATCACTATACTAGATGTTCAAAATGACGATCCTGCACCATTTGACAGTACCCAAGGCGGTCATAAAATCCATTTCCTACATTTTGAAGAGTCTGGGGTGATTCATTCCTTAAGATCTTGTAAATTATCTGGTCGATTTTTATACACTTTATTTTTTAAGTACACCCACAGAAAGAAGTCTAAAGGCGCCAAATCGAGAGACCTAGCAATTCCATCGGATCTCTTCTTCCAATCCATCTTTCTGGAAGTACTTGGTCCGACTAGCGTCGAACACTATTTGCATAATGAGGCGGAGCGCCATCATGTTGTAGCCAAACGCTATTGTTTGCTAATGCAGGCATCAGTTGCTTACATTGTAATCCAAAGAAATGTTTCTGCTAGTTGAATGTGGATTATTTTCAATTTTTAAAAGCACGTCAAGTTGTCCATCTTCATTTAATACCGCCGGACGGAAAAATCTGACACACTTCTTGATGTGATCTTGTATATACAACGGGGTCCTCCGCTGTAATTAGATTAAATAAATGCACGTAGCTCGCGTCCTGATGTAAACATGTTATAGTATTGCAGTTTTTTTTTAATTCCCACGTATTTAACGGAAAAATTCAACGTTTCATTAACGCTGGAAGTAGACTACGTAAGCTACTTTCTTCTTAGATGTGTAACCAACACCATACTTCTTCTTCTCTTTTTGTAAGAGCAATTTGATAAGAAAGAGAAAAATTTGAAAGCATGAACGTAATTGTCGGACACGTTGTATTAAATTTTTGAAAAATTTATTCGGCTTCTAATACTGCCCTATACGATTAACAGTTCTGCAAAATTTCAAAGTTAAAAAATTCTCGCGGAGTCCTCATGGAGTTTCTGGTTGTATGAGCTATTGCCCCATCTTGTTGGAATAACAGACTATCTTTTAGTAATCTCACAAACGTTTATAACATTATTTTCGTCCTTAAAAAAAGACCCACGACACCAAATACCAAAAACCACACCAAACAACAACTCTTGGGATTTTGAAGATTTTTTGCAAACAATTCGCCATCCAAGTGAAAATTTGCTTCGCCGGGCATTAATAAATTAATTTAATTGTATTGAGATAGATGCCTCCTCGATAAAATGTAATCCCAAAACATACTGAACTTGTTCTACGAAACAAAAAATAATTGTATGCTTCGTTTAGAATTAAATCTCATTTCAAAATGGGCAGTCTAATATGGGGCAACCTGTATATACTATTGAACGCTTAAAAAATATTTTATTCTCCAAGGCAAAAAAAAAATGTAGCTTGCAGGATTGAAGAAAAAAAGATTATGATTTAAGTTTTTCTTGTATTGCGTCTATCCTACCTTTCCTTGCCCATCTTAAGCGGGACACCGGTGTGTATAATTAGTTGCTTAAATAAATTAACAATACCTGCGAGTTATAAATATACCAGAAAAAGTTTTTTTCAAAAATAAAATTAAAGTTTTTATAAATGAAAGATCGTAGGAAAGTCATATATGATGCAATGCAGAATTTTGTTTTCATCTTGGTGCAGTGTAAACCGAGCTTCAGGAATACCTAGATTATACTCAATAATTAAACAATTATGCAACGTTTACTCGTCTCAAGGGAATAGAGTGAAAATTGCCTTGGGCTGCGCAATAACAGCAGCTTATTCCCTTATGATATTAATAACGTGTAACAAAGGTCCCTGCAATATTCCGGAATTCCGGAACAATAAAAAGCTTATTTTGGAACCTCCCTGCCATCTCTTGGACGATGGCGGAAGTTAATTTTAGTGATTGCATATTCTTTCTTATTCCCTCTACATTCTCCGTACTTAATTATTTGTTTATTAGGAAAATTATTTCTTGAGCAATAAGAATTTATAGGTAAAAGTTTTAATTACTTAAGATAAAAGAAAAATTAAGAAAGAAATAAGAATAAAAAATGCTTCCACCGTGACAATGTTTCGCACATTGCCGTGACCAGGATTCGAACCTGGGTTACTACGGCCACAACGTAGGGTCCTAACCACTAGACGATCACGGCTATTTGGAGCACATGTTATAGTGATCGAAAGTTAGAATTATATACTAGTTTTCAGCTAGTGATAAAAAATATATTTCTCAATTTTAACAAAAATTAAAATCGTAATTATTAGCTTGAAAGTATCTTATCAAACTCGTTCGAATATGTAGTTTTGGGTCAAATAAAGACAAGGATACGTAAGAAAATAAAATCACTAAGGTTGATCCTCTGCTATTAACTTTAATACCACACATTCATAAATGCTGAAAGAAAAAAATTATATGTTAATAAACAACATATTAACATTTTACATTAATTTATATCGCGGGTTTTTAAGTATTTATAAAAAGATAAAATGAACTATGAATTTTTTAAAATTTTAGATGTATAGCTTCTTTGTAATAAATAATTAATCCCTTTTATGCACCATAATTTATCCTGTAAACCTTATCTGAGATAATCCTTTAATTTTTGTTATGCTGGTCATTTAAAATTAAAATATTCACCATTATACAACCTTCAGAAAGTGACATCTTTTGATAGAAAGATACTTAAGCAGAAGAAGTCGTGGAAATTAAGACTTCTGCAGACTCGCTGACGTGTTCAGGGCGACGTCCTGTTTGTGAAACGTAATAAGTGAGGCTGAATTGTCGCAAATCTTAGTACCATCTATTATCAAGTCGCCTAAGTCAGAACATCTCTACAGATGTCTATATACTGGATCTCCTATTACAATACATAGATGTCACTCGTCAGAGTCAGACTAAATAATTTTGCAATAGAATTGATGTTTTATTATTATTATTATATTATGCATTTACATTTACGAACGTGTAATGTTCTTAGTAAGGAACAATAGGCGTTTTTCCAGCTGCGAGGCTGATCCTGACTACAATACGTGGAATCGAAACCTAAACTACATTTTCCCAGTTTAGTGACCATCCCTCACTGAAAAAGATCTCCACTATTCTTGCTTAAAACTTTATAATAAATTGCCCGCATTGTTAAGAAGAAGGCTCTTTATATATTTAGTTACCCTAGAACCTCACTCGCTAAACGAGTACTAACTCTTGTAGGTTGCAGTTAAACGTCTTTTTCGTGATTTAATCGTTCAATAAGAAAAACAATGTATTTTCTGTAGATTTTTATTTATTTTTCAATGTAATTTCCATTTAACTTTACACACGTTTCCAAGCGTTTCTTCACCTATTTTAAGCCCTCCAAAAAGTAAGGTTTCGGAAGGTCCTCAAAATAGGCATCTGTTTAGGCGATGACTTCCTCGTTCGACGTGAACCATTGTCCGCCGAGCCATTTTTTTTTTTTTGAAATAAAAAGTCACCGGGGGCCAAACCCGGTGGCTACATTCGAACTTTAATTCCATAATTTTGGTCATCGAAACTGCGCGGGTATGCTCCTGAGCATTGCTGTGATGGAAGAGGAAATTTTTCTCTTTCAAAAGAGGACGTTTTTTTTTTCGCTCAACCGGTCCAATAATGACGCATAATACTTTCCAGTTATCGTTTCTCCTTTTTCCAAATAATCGGTGTACATGATTCCGCGTGCATCCCAAAAAACCAAGACCATCACCTTGCTGGTCGATTTCACTATCTTCGTCTTCTTCGGAGCCCATTCTCTTTCAAAACCCCACTATTTTGACTGTTCCTTTGTCTCCGGAACGTAGTAGTGTATCCATGTTTCGTCCATAGTTATGTATCGACGGAAGAACTCACCAGGATTACGACGAAAAGAGTCGACCACACGATTGCATTTATTCTCCACTGAGAGCAAACGCAGCACCAATTTTGCCGAGATTTTTTCAAACCCAGTTTTTCCTGCAAAATTAAAACAATGTACCGGTATCGGTATGTCTGCGGCTTCAATTATTTCGCGTACTTTGATTCGTGGATCATTCGAAACCATATCGTGGATTTTGTCAATCATTTCGGAGATAGTCACTTCCACTGGACGTCTAAAACGATGTTCATTTTTTGTGGATGTACGGCCACGTTTAAACTCATTTACCTAGGAGCAGATGAGCCATGAACTTCATCCAACTCAGCTTTGATCTCTTCTGGTGTTAAGCCTTTTAAATATAAGTTTTTAATCACCGCTCTGAACTTACTTTTTTCCATTTTTCTACATAAACTCCTTGAACTACCCTCGTATCATGTTTGTATATAGCTTGGAATAAATCTATCCATCTATTTAAAAATAAAACTACAACACTCTAGGTAAGCATGATTTATTTAACAATTATAAATTATAAACATTCTATAATCTTCATTAAATTTCCTTTTTGTTTTTTTTATTCCGCATTATCAAATTTACTTTCTCCGGAAAAGGATACACACATAGGTTCTTATTGTTACTCATGATATGCTCGATATGATGATCCGTTGCGACTAGAAAACTAGAATATGTGAGTGGATATGAGGGGATGAGGTACTAAACACGACTTTCTCCACAATTTGGTCTTCAGAAGTCCCTTGTTAGATAAATACATATATGCATGTATGTATATTATGTATTATATTGACACTCATCTCCTATAAGTTTATTATTACTTCAATTTAAAAAACGAGAGGACTTATTGTTTTTTAAATTCGATTAGAAACTTCACAAGCTCGAATTTGACTTGTTAGTTTGTGATTATTTATTTGGTAAGAGTTTTGGGTATTAAAAACAGTACACAACCCAAGTGAGGTCGTCAAATCTAATAGTTAGTATTATATTAGGTATGCGGGTTTATATTTCTTGTGCAGCACCAATCCATATGCACATTTGAGAGAATGTGTTGATTGTGCGATCTACAAATGTTACTTTAGATTAAGGGTTAATTACTTATTCTTGCTAGCAATGTGCGAATTTTAATCCCATTCATGGTGAGGTACATTCAAATTAGATTTGTTCCTAATTCGATTCTTAAGTTCTATAGGACAGAGGCGGGTCAGATGAAATGGTTGGTTCTATATGGCCATTTAATAGCATTTGGAGTTATTTTCCTAAATTAGCAATGTTCCCAGTTTTCTACTTAGGATGCTAATAGCAAATTATCACAATAAGAATAAAGGTAAGTACATTTATTAGGTTCGTTTTTAACACATAATGATTTCTTAAATCTATGTTCAGGTAGTGTTTAAGTTTGCCATGCTTAAGACCAAGTATTTCCGATTTATTTGAGAATTGACAATCGGGCAATTTGGCGTACTATGCCCAATCACTGTTATGATGTAAAATTAAATTGATATCGATTGACTTTACTTTTTTTAAGAAGGTCTATACTTATCACAGGAAAACTGATCGTGGTGCCTGGAAGGAAGAAGACATGAGAAAAGCATTGAAAGCTGTCGAGAGTAAGAAAATAGGATGGCTGAATGCTACACTACCCGACAAAAACATAGACGCGGTATCGTTTCTATTTACGAAACAAAGTTTATAGACATTATATAAAATGTAAATGAGGGTTATTAATACTTGTTATGTAAATAGTCCATTTATAGATATTCTGGGTATTTATTGCTTTACGAGGGGTAATTGAGATTTTCCCAGATCAAAATAGGAATTTTAAATGCGACAAAAATTTAGACCCTGCGCATTTATTACATTAATATAAGCAAAAATGTTTTAATTTGATGCTTCTCTTTATATGCAGCGGTTGTGCTGGTAAAGTGTACACATTTCACCGCGAGGAATTATATTTTATAAAGTGTTTGCAATATGGGTAGAAAAAAGCAATTATCCTTAATAGAAAGGGGTAAAGTTCTAGCCTGGCACCAGGATGGTGCAAGGATGCAAGAAGGAAATTGCTCGTCAGTTACGAAGAAGCGATCATTCCGTTAGAAATTTCCTAAAAGATCCGGAAAATTACGGCAAACCAAAAGGCCAGGAGCGACCGAAAGCTGTAAGTGAGCGGGATAAACGCATGATATTGTGGTGTGCATCCAATTCTTTTGTGTCGGCGAAAATTATTGCAGAATAGGCGGGGGTACAAACGCACGTGCGTAATGTTCAAAGGATTTTAAAGGCGTCATCGGTAATATCACGGAAGAAAATGTTGAGAAAACCGCCACTTTCGGCGAAACATAAAGAAGCGGGGTTGAGATTTGCTGAAGAACACGTATCCTGGAAGAAACAATGGGAAAAAGTTAGATTTTCCGATGAGAACCGTTTTAATTTGGACGGACCGGATGGGTACTCGCATTATTATCATGAACTGAGAAAGGAACCAAAAGTGAAAATAACCGGACAATTAGGGGTGGATCTGTGATGATATGGGCAGCGATTGGATTCAGCGATAAAGTGAGATAGTGTTTTGCGCAAACAAAATGACATCTGTGACGTATAAAGGCTTATTGCGTGACAATCTTCTACGTTTTGGAAACCAATGGGCCGGACGCAATTTTGTTTTTCAGCAAGATAACGCGCCAATTCATAAAGCAAAAACCATTACTGCATGGTTTAAAGAGAAAAAGATTAAAACTTTACAGTGGCCGGCACGGTCACCAGACTTAAACATTATTGAAAACATGTGGGGTGAATTGGCACGTCGCGTTTATGGCGGAGGCCGTCAATATTTCACGGTACAGGAACTGAAAACTTCAATAGTGACTGAATGGCAGAATATCCCTCAAATTTATGCGTTAAATTTATATAAATCTATTAATAACAGGCTATTGGAAGTGATTAAGAACAATGGAGGATCTACGCATTGCTGATCACTCGTTTGTTTATTTTTGTTTTACATTTGCAACAGAGCGTCTAAATTTTTGTCGCAGAAATTGTTTAAACATTGGAGTAATAATTTATTATTTAGTTCATATATTACTGGAGGAGATATTTTTAAGTTTATTTTACTTTTATGAATAAAAACTTAATTAGATATCTTGCTAGTTTCGCAAAGAAATGTTATAACCCTTGAAACCCGTAAAACATCTTATCGCGTCTAAGTTTTTGTTGGGGAGTGTAAGTACATTGCGACGTCATGCTTTAAGTTCAAAGTCGCCACCGGTCTCAAGAAGCATCTGGGAAGGCATGAATCAGTTTTAAATACTGAATTTGAAGATGCCATAGTGATATATTAGAAATGGAATTCAGGTTTTTTGATTTGACCACAAAGGACGTTCGCACCCTTGATTTTAAAATAGTCGAAAAAATTAAACCGCCAATTTAATCGAGGAAAGAAAATGACAGGTAAAGGCTAGCTGCATCCTTTCAGACAAAGACACCCAGAAATATCATTATGTTTATTGGAAGCGACCTCAATTGATCGTTTTGGAACGTTTAATAAACCCGAGAGATTTTAAAAATCTGGGCGAATATATCACTAAATATGAAATTGACACTACAATGATACGAAACAGCTTTAACAACCATGCCAAAATACTTCGAAAGTATTTGCTCGTAAAAAAAGTAGGAGGCGTTATCAGTGCAGAGGGAGGACTTCATTCAACTGCTGTGGTATGCACGAGTGCTGTTATATTTTTATTCCGCCTGCTCATATCATATCATTATATTTCTCAGGAAAAAGTATAATCCGAATCTATACGACGACGCACCGTTAGGCAGTCTTCAGCAGTTTAACGAATCAGGACATACGTTTCTTAAATGGATGAAAAATTTGCTTTTCACGATAGACTAACTTCAGGAAAGAAAGTTCTTTTAATACTAGACGGTCATGCAAATAATTGATTTCTAGCAGCACTAGAATTCGCGAAGAAATCGTCCATCGTTCTATTTTGCTTGCCAGCGCACTCTATGCATAGACTTCAGCTTTTAGATGTGGCTTCTTTAGACCATTACAATAAAGCTGTTACAATAGTAGAAATATCTTTCGGGTGATGTCGCGTAGTTAATATTTTACTTGACGTTTCACTGACCATGCTGTCAGCTTCTTCAGAAGACTGACCCAGTCTTTAGAAATCTTCTGAAGAAGCTGACAGCATGGTCAGCGAAGCAAGTAAAATATTAACTACGCGACATCACCCGAAAGACATTTATACTATAGATTACTGTCGTGAAAGCCTACACTCAACTAAAGCTGTTACAAATTGGATTAAACCCCCGTAGAATAGTTACTATAAATCAAACTGCCGTTCTTTTTAATGAAGCATATGAAAAGGCTGCTATTCTGGTGACCGCTGTAAGCGATTATCGCGTAACTGGAATATCCACCTTAAATGCTGAAATTTTTCCAGATTAGACGTTCTTATTCAGCTATAACAGAGATTCTTTTATCTGCTAACAAGGCTCCTCCCAGGATAAATACGACCAGCATTAACGTGCTCGAGTAATGGGTTTGCTCAACGAGAAGTTGTTGAAAATTTTCGAAGGCAACAAGTGATCAAATTTTAAATGAAAGGTCACCAATGTCTGTAAGTCTAAAATCTAAATATCATGAAATTTTGACCGAGACACCACACATAGAAAGTATTAAGGAGACAGAAATAGAAAAAAAGAAGTAAGCGAATTAGACAACACAAAATCCAGGTTAAGAAGTTAAGTTAAGCAGTTAATCGAACATTCCTTTGACAGCGACTAAGAATTCAATGAAGCATAGGTTCCTTCACATTGTGCAGTATGAGTTTGTATCTCCTCTTCAAGTATTCTTTTGTTTTAATCAAAGTCTAACTATCTCGTCTTACCCGCCTCTCCCTTTAGACTTAAATGTTGTATTCGTATGATGCTGATTGGAGTTAGGATGATAACTCATTTGTTTCACTACTTATTTCAAAAATTAAGAGGTAATAAAATAAATAATATCACAGTTTACTAATGGCTTGATGCGACTCAAAAAGAATTACAAGAGGACCTTGCTGTTGTCCTGTATCCGCATTGATAAAATAGCGGCTAGGAACGCTAGACCCATCGTGATGATTGCTGGAAACAGTAATATTGTGTGGACCATGGAATTGAAGATTGGGATGGCACAAAGGGACGCTAGATGGTATAGACATCGCATTATTCCGTGAGCCGAACATCTGAAACGAAAAAATAGCGGTGGAATAGTAAAATTTCAAGTACACAAGTAAATACCTTAGATAACAGGGATATCCTTCGATAACAACGATAGTTATCACATTCAATGTGCATATCAGGAAAACTTTGATGATTGCTTCCACAACTAAGACGGATGCAAAACTTGATAGGAAAAATATTCCAATACCAGTCAGACTAGTCAGAAGTAAAAGCATCAGGATTACTGGTGGTCTAGTTGTTGCTTCCAACATGAATCCAATTACCAAAAGCGCTGGTAGCATAGGACCAGCCCAAGCTATGGTTTCCTGGTAAAGATCTTCCACGAAGATGTTGTAATCGAAATCAATGGTACACCCGGAAATTAAAGCAACGAACGTGTTATTTATCATGTTACAATTAATGAAATGATGTTCCGTTAGATCAGTGTCAAAGAATCTAAAATAAAGACAATAAATTTTTCGGCACTCCTTTTTATATATAAATGAAGACCTACCGACTATCTTTAATGGTTGAATTCTCAAAATACGTTATGGACGATTTAATATCGGAGAATTCGGCGTCTTCAAAAAGACAATTGACGAACTCTACGTGGTTAAATTCAATGTGCTTGAAGGTGACGTTGATAAAGTAGCTATCTCTATATTGGACGTTCTCGATGGTTGCATTGAAGACGGTTCCAGTGTAGTTAACATCCGAAATGTGCCGCTTGAGCTGATTGAAATGAGCGTTGTTGAGTTCTTTGATCATGGAAGCTGAAAATGTGGAGATCCCCATGTACAAGAAACCTAATAGCAGATGTAGTGTTCCCAATAAGATAGTGGTTCGATAGTTTGAAGGTGACAACATACGTTGAAAGACTTCACGGAACTGTAATGATCATCACATTTGCTATAGATATGAAGAAGTGAAGACATGGATAATATTCACACTTACAGAATCTATTCCGATGGTAATAACATTCCTCGATGTACTCCTTGGTTTTTCTCTAAATGCATTTCTTCCTGGTAATTCTAATTCTGTCAATCCGTATTGTGTCCTTGATCTGTTGATTTTGTGGAGTTTTTGGTAGACCTCTAAAGCTTCAACTTCCCTGGAAGCTTCCAAAAGATACCTAGGCGATTCTGATGTCCATATCAAGCCGATCATGCAAGTTACGATAGGAAGATTATTGACCATTAGGATCTTATGCCAGGAACTCCAATGCTCCTGATTGTCCGAAACGATATCGGCTCCATCTGTCGGTAGAATTAGATGTGCTAGGATTGAAGTTAGGAGCGCCCCGAATGGCCAGAAGGAATGTAAGAGCCCGGCATATCTAGTTCTTGTCGCTCTTGGGCAAGTTTCCGCCAAATAACTAAAGGATAACGGTACTGCCCCGGCTATTCCCAATCCTGAACAAAATCTGAAGAAGAAATTTTGAAATTGACGGTTTTCGAAGTGTTTTTTATCGTACCTAGCTGTCATAAAAGTACCATAAGTTGGCATAACCGCAGCCATCGATAAAAATATTGCGGCAACAGCTAGAGCACTTGCCAGCGATCTTTTCCTTCCGAGCTTATCACCTAGGATGCCCCAAACAAAGGATCCAGCCGCCATTGCCAAAAGTGTTATCGAAACTGTGAATTGAACACAATAGGCGTAAGCGATTAAAACATTAAATATGAAAAATTAAACGCACCTAACCATCCTTTTCTGTGGTCATCGATACATAATTGAAGCTCCGCTGTTGGTAGGATATACCCCAAAATCGTCAGTTCGGAACAATCTGCTGCTAGAGCTAATCCCAGAATAAGAGAAAGAATCAATTGGGCTTTGCCGGTTGCTGCTTGCGAAAGAGCGTCTTCGTGAAACCCAACTAAAGCCTCACCATTATTAGGAGCTGGTGCATTTACAGCAATTCCGTTCGATACTGGAAAAAAAGCTTTATTTGAGATTTCATTGACGATTTCTATGCTTTGGTAAAGTATTACGGTTTTGCAAGACCATCTCGTCAACAGAAGTCTTTTACAAACGTGGTAATTCACGATTAAACGTTGTTTTCACAAATCCCTAACATGTCACGTTCTGCTATTGTTAAAGTTAACATTTAGTAGCAAATAATGATATCAGAGATTATAATTTATCTCTATATCTACATTTAAAAGGTTATTAATATACAACACCGAAACATGTTTATTGTGAGATTATTTTTATCTCTAAATTAACGATTTAATTCTGCAACATAGAAACAAGCGGTTATTAAATTTCAAGTGATCTGAATGCGTTCAATTGATTGTCTAATTGCAAAGCTAGTAGCATAACTTTGCGATATGCTTAATTTCCCAGATTTTACAACAAAAATTGAATTTGGTATAGGTCAAAACATCCCAAATGTTTTCTGCTGAAAGACCGTGATGAAATGCCAAATTTTAGTACTAAAAAACCAAGGATATCTCATTTGAATGTTGGTCAAATCTATTTTGTAAGATCCACGAACTTACCTCTAGGTTCCACGCTACCATTCTGCGAAGAGGTTTCTAACGCTGGTACCAAACACGCTGATTCCTCGCACATTTTTCAGTTGATGACAGTTGTTCTTCTCAGCTTGATTCTGCTAAAGCATGGTACCTGAGTCATAAGTCGTAAAGTGCACAAAATAACTCTGGATAGTAGATTTCAAAACATAAAAATTAAAGACTTAACAGAAATTAGCAAGAACAATTTTTATATGCAGGTCAAAGATAAATATGCGTATTTTGCTGAAATAGAATCAAATGCAAGCACCTCTTCCTATATCTTACACTGTTCCCAATTTTAATTTTTTGAATAATTCGATTTAGATTTTACATGCGATTTTTTCATTTTTACTCATGTCGTTATAAAATAATACAAACGAACTGGAATTTCATGCATAATTATACGTACACATACTATTTTATATTTAGCGAATAACTTACCCATAAAGATCTTAACAAACAACTAAATCGGAATTAATGTTATGTATGCGAACAACTTGATACCTGAAACCGGCTACTGGGTTTCGCTATCGATTTTCAGACAAAGAAGAACAGCAAAATCAATATTCTCTTTGTTATAATGCAACATGCAACTACAGTGTCCACATTTTAGATTAATTATTCCCTTTGATGAAGCGTATAATCTATTCTTCCTATGTATGCGAACGTTATAATTAGCAGTTTGAAAGGAAGCAAGTTTTGCTTTTAAAAAGGTTTTACGAATATGATTAATTGAGTTGTTTTTAGGCCTCTACTTTGTGTGATTTGAATGGAAAATAATTTTTATGACCTGTAATTAAAGCCAGATTGTAGTAGCGAGATGTAAAATGAAAAGTATCCTATTCTTGAATTCAAAATTCAAGAATAGTATTTTTAAGAGCGCTTTTGAACAGCGCCTTGAGCGTAAGATGAATTAAACGTGCATATCAGTTAAGCTTTTGTAATATAGATGACCTACGGTGCTTCTTTCTGCTTTTTTAACCCAAGTTAAGTGTATATGTATCCTTTCCTAGTTATTTGACTATTATATTGTATTGTATATAATTTAAATATATAATATAGACCTTTTTCAAATCCTTTTCGCTAGTTCTTGAAACAATACCGAAACAGTACCATCTATTCAAAAGATCATGAACTATAATCGACTATTCCTGTCTAGTAAATATATAGAAAAATGTAATTCAACAACGTAGTCTTTTGTTTTTTTTTTATAAAATTTTAAAATACCTAGCATTAATTTTTTTCATTATTGGGACACCTCTATATTTATTTGCATATTATTTCAATATTTTCAAATCACATAGTACAACCTCTATAGTTTATGTTCCCTCTAAATTTATAGGAAAAATTGTTTATTTTATATAATTTTTTTTCCGGCACATGCTTCATAATACGTATTTTAAATTTGAAATTTTTATAATAATGTAGGATTCTGTAGAGGCTCTGTGGTGTTTCACTATTTATTGCGAGGTGGCACTCAACGTAGCTCATTGCTTTTATCGCACGTAAAAGCGCCTTAAATAATATTAAATTATCCCAATTGTGTGGAGGTTTCCGGTTCAACAACACTACGCTCACTAATTGCAACACTGAAATCTGTATTTTCTCCCACTTAATCTTTTTCACTAAAATAACAAATTTTACTTTCCTTAAACAGAACACATCAGAAAATGCCTAGAAATTTTTTTTTTTTTTGTTTCTACTTTCCTTACATTTTTTGGTATTTGGTAAAGAAACCAAGCTTCTTCTTCTCGAATTTATTTCATTTTGCAACGTTTCGTCGTGCTACTTTTGTCGATATTCTTTTTACTCTCTTTCATTTTACTTTTGAAATGCTGTTATGTTACTCTCTCTTGTTACAATTTAATTGCAGCCAAGTTCCAACTCTTTTATGTCTAAATAATAAGATTTGTCGACCTTTGCAAAATAGGCTTTTGCTTCGACAATGACCTCTCTATTTGACGTGAACAGCTTTCTACCAAGCCATTTTTTTAAGTTTGGAAAAAGAAAGAAGTCACGGAGGGGAAATTTAGCGAATATGGTCGAGTTGTACCGTACCTAGATTAGTTTTGCTGCAGTATTTGTTGGTGAGAGGGATGGGGTGTTATCATAATGGTAGAAAACTTTTTCCTTGTCTAGGTGGGGCGTTCTTCTCTTTAGTTCAGCGTCGAATCAGTCCACCAAATCAGGATGCGATTGTTCTTTCTTTCTTCAAATAATCAATTAAGATTATCACTGATGAAATCGTCTTCGCCTTCTTTTGTAACCCAGAGAAACTCATTTTGGAGACTTACCTTTGGTTTCTGACGTGTAGTAATGTATCTACAGTCACATAATGCCGTGAAATTTATTCGCATAACATGTCGAAACATTGCTTTGACGTTATCGCGCGATTTTTGATCGATCGCCTGCAAATGTGGCACCCATCTCGCGGAGCCAGCCCCAAAGAGAGCAGCCGGTTTTTCTGATATACGAACGTCCAGTGGCGTACGTAGTATAGCAGCAAATTGGAGAAATAAAAAAAAATCGTATCGACCGAAGATCAAATTTTATCAAATACAGATGCTAGACATAAAATTCGCATTTATACGTCGTCCTACCACTAAAATACAGTCGTCTTGCGGAGGGTCTAAGGGATAGTTTACCTAAAATCCTTACACAAAAAAAACATATCTGGGGCCGTCCAAGACATATCACATACAGATTCGGTATATAGAAAACATACTTATATACGATTCAACCACCAGAGCAGTGGTTTACGTTCTCCAATTTACTTCTGACAAAAGAAGTAAATTGGAGCTAGCGTTGTATGGTATCCACACTTCTGTGTAACGTGCAGAGACGATTTTTTAAATATCTGTCATTTAAGTGTGATGGTGCATACTCGGGGCTGATCCACAATAAAGTTGATTCTCCGTCTTAGCCAGCTCGGATAAATTTTGTATCTAATACGGTTTCTCGATATTTCTTAACCCATAAAGCAAGAGCCAACACGTTGTTAGATGCTTCTTCGTGCTACATGGCTAGTAATTGCAATAAACTTTTTTGCGGATCCATTTTTCTCAAATCTCAAATGGAATTAATCTCTTGGACAATAAAGATTATCATTATTAAAAAGATCAGAATACAATTCGACTAAATCACACATTAAGTATGACAATACTTCAATTAGCCTTAATAACTCTCCCAAACGTTTCCTCAAAATAAGAGATATTTTACGTTTATTACAGCTTAACAAATGTTTGTTAGAGCTTCTCTTTACATGCCCAAACCCTTTCTTATATTAACAGCAACCAAGCACGATCTAAATATAAACTAAACAGGAACATATTCGCAAGCTAAAATAGGGTCTTAGCGCAAACGATATGTACGGTACATTCCATCCAACATCTAATACACATACACAGATACTACAGCATAGTAGGAGAGTAACTCTATTGCGCTTACAGTAATATACACCTAGACGAGGAGGAATAATGGAGCGTTTAGCATTCAGATCGGTGCTCGGGCGTTATAGCCGTAATTAACATTGTGGTTTACTGGTAATCAGTCTCGGGCCCGTTGCTTCGGCATATCCTTATTCTCGAGGGCGTCCTATTTTGCCGTGCCGAGCGAGAGACTAATATATAGTAGTTATACGGCGGTCCCTGCGCCTGTGATTCCTCCTACCTCGAAGCCTCCATCAGCCCGGCAAAACTACAGTAGTATAGAGCTACTATACGATAGGTATGGTAAAACGTAATGCAGTTAGTAGAATGCTGAGTGGTAATTATTAATGGGCAACTAGAACGTTGAACAGCTCATCTCCTGCCGTTTTGTATCATCCTATCGTTTTATTGGGGATGAATTAACTTTAGAATGGTTGGAACTTTAGAAGTCTTGACGAAAGATACCAAATGATAACTTGGCAGGTGCAGATTAATTGCAGATGTTTTTTTTTTTATATATATAATTGGCTGATCCATATGGAAAATTGAAAAAAAAGAGAATAAGGGAATTCTAACCATTCGGCACAGTCTGAATAAATTTAGGGGATTAATTAAATTGTATTCAAACCTCCTTAAAAAAGTGCTCTTGTAGACCTTGGACAGTTACAAACATCGGCTTCGGCTCGGTTTATAATATTTGCCCGCGATACCAAATGATGTTTGGAAAACAAGTCTGACCTGCGTACTTTTGAAAAATTTTTATTCTCTTTGAAAATAGTGCAACTCAACTTTCTACACCTCAGCACAAGCTATGCATTTATCAATTTTAACGCCTTTAACATTGTAGCTCTTAATGTGGTACCTTACATCGCTTTTATTTTGTTTTTGCCAGAGCAGGAACTCTGGCTTGGATGTCGATTCCAGATTCCAGATATCAAAACAAAGTTTTCCATACACTCATCTAAGTATTTCGGCTGTTGGTTCGGGTGTTCTTATCGTCTTCTATTTTGTTTCTCCTCCTCTTTTCCGCCGTCTTTGTCCAAGTTTCTTACTTCAAATTCCTTTTTACTTTGTTGAGTTTCTGACAAGTCTCCTACCATATATCGGTCATGAGGAAGCCTTTTTTTATAATATACAATAACACAACACGGTGTACCTATTAAAAATATATTAAAACTATCCAATCAATAAGTGCAGGCTTTAAAAATTTTGCTTGAGCAGATGACCTCTCAAACAGCCACGTCCTGTTAATAATAATGTTGTTGCCCTGAGTTGAGTCCCAGTTAATACATGTATGTCAGTAGTTACATGTTTAGAGGGTCTTCTCATCATTTACTTGCTGTTTCTCTGTCCAGCTGCATAACTGCTGTTGTTTTGTACTTCTTTCGTTAATTGCACCAAACCACGCACTGTTGTACCTAGGCTCGCATGGGAACCTGTAAAATTCATTCTAGAACCTTTTATATAACGGGTCTGTAATTTCATTAGCTGCTATATTCTTATGCCCTGGTGTCCGCACCAACGTAACTTTTAATGTTTGAACAGGGCCATTAAAAGAACGCAAATCATCTTCCAAACACAAGTTTACATATCCTTCTGATCAGAATACTGTGTATGTTGTCTACCAGGTGTGTCGGTAATTCTTTCCCGGTTTTTTCGCTAAAGAAAACACGTTACTTAGAATGGATAGTTAAAATTTATTTATTCAAAGTATTGGCCATTTGATTCTATACATTTTGTCCATCTCTCAGGCAATTTATGAATGCCATTCCAAAAGAACAGTTCCTCCTTTGAGCTAAATCATTCATCGAGCCATTTTTTAACTTTTTCGAAATCGGCGAAGTGCTGCTCTGCAAGCGCGTGCCCCATCGATGCGAAAAGGTGGTAGTCGGATGGAGCCAGGTCTGGAGAGTACGGCGGGTGCGATAAAACTTCCCATCCAAGTGATTTCAACATTTCTTTGACTGGTTTTGCTGTATGAGACGGCGCGTTGTCATGTTGCAAAATCACTTTATCATGTCTTTCAGCGTATTGTGGACGTTTTTCGATCAATGCACAGTTCAAATTGATCATTTGTTGTCGGTAGCGATCACTATTAACTGTTTCTCCCGGTTTCAACAGTTCATAATATACGACACCAATCTGGTCCCACCAGACACAGAGCATGGTCTTGCGACCAAAGCGATTTGGCCTTGCAGTCGATGGGCCAGCTTCGCCAGGTGATAACCATGATTTTTTTCGCTTGGGATTTTCGAAATAAATCCATTTTTCATCACCCGTTACTATTCGATGCAGAAATGACTTCCTTTTATACCTTTGAAGCAGAATTTCACTAACGATTTTTCGATTTTCCATTTGTCTGTCATTCAATTCATGTGGCACCCATCTCCCCATCTTTTGGATCTTTCCCATAGCTTGTAATCGTTCACAAATTGCTACTCGGCCCACATTCAACTTTTCTGCTAATTGTTTTTGAGTTTGTGTTGAGTCTTCATCCAATAGCTCCTGCAATTCCGCGTCTTCAAACGTTTTCGGCCTACCAGGACGTTCTTTATCTTGAACGTTGAAATCACCACATTTGAATTGTCGAAACCACGTTTCACATGTTCTTATGGTTGGAGCATGCTCACCGTAAGTCTCTACTAGCAAACGATGACTTTCAGCGGCTTTTTTCTTTTGATGAAACAAGAAAAGTAATGCGTGCCGCAAATGCACGTTTTCAGGCACAAAACTCGACATTTTCAAAAAATTATAAATCTATAACGCTGTTATTTTGGCGGAACGTAACTTGTGTAGTTTTAAGGTTAATGTCAGTAGAATAAAATTACATATGTATCAAATCATAACATTTCATACTTATGGCCAGTGACATCTGCCGGAAAAACCGGAAAGGAATTACCGACACACCTGGTATATGACGCAAAATAATTTGCATCCCGGACTTCCTTCATAGATCCCAACAAAAGAGCTAGTACCCTTTCTTGACCTGTTTCTTTATCAAGTATGCTGGCATGCCACGAACTACCCAACATTTTTCAATCTGTTTGCTTCCATTTTTGCCTCCTCTATGATCTGTGTATTAAGAAAGGGCGGCTTCCATCGCCGCCATTGGAGAGCTTTCACTTCAATTAAAATAGAAGCAATAACAGCATAGATATCTTCGGTACCATTCAAGATTGATAGAAACTGACTTCTTACTAATCCAAGGACGTTACTTTCTTTTCCTAAAGCTTTTGGTAAAACTTTCCCAAAGATTTCATAGCTGCTACGTTGTACTTCTTAAATGGTTTAACCGAAAAAAAAATGTAGCGCTTCTACTAGGGAAGTACTAATTGTATACTGTACAATGGAGATGAATTTTTAATCTAAACGAGAACCCTCCTGTAACATAATATATCGTCCAATCCGCCTCCGGTAATATACCTGCCTACATTAAATTAGAACGTAGTCTCAAGATATGGCTGCGTTGGGAGCCACTTCGAGCTAAATGTGTCATCTCTCATAATTGTGTTCCTGGATTGTTTCATTAGTGACATCGTTAAACTAACGACTCTTGGAGTCTTGCCCTTGTCGCAGGAAATTATATCCACGAGTTCTTAAGCGGGTAACTTTATGTGGCCGCGCAACGTTCCTCCTCCTTCGCACTGTGTTCCATCTCGCTTGCCAATATGGAGCTTAAGCTTCGGTCGGTAGGAGACGACGAAATTCCCGATAGGATTCGACGTTTACGGCAAGATTGATCGTCGCAATTTCCAGTAAGAGGCGATATTCTATTATTGCCAACGGACGAGTTTTAAATGAAACGAGTAAAGATATTTAGTTTTTTTTTTTTTTTTTGAAAATTTAGTATCTTTTTGCTAAAATTTAATTTAGACGCGATAAAAATATTATAAGAACTATACGAATAAAGTAACATGATTAGGGGTCACCTAGTTTAATTATCAGCAATAATGATATGTGTTGATAGAAAAAGCCAGATTCTAGAGGAATGAAGAATTTTGTCTTCTCGGCCTAAAAGTGGCCTTCTTCCTTGGTTTCCAACCTGGGATCGCGTTCACATCCCTACGGGACATTTTATTGACGTCACTTGCTGCTGCTAATATTGGTGCTGTTGGTATTGCTGCTGCTGCTGCTACTGCATATTGACCGCGGACTAGTCAATCTGGAAGCGTTTATATAGGCTCGTTTTGAGTCAATGGAACGTAAATGTTTTAGATAAATGAAGCGTGGTGGTTGCCATCTTTGATGCACGTTACTTAGGAAAACCACATCTCGTAGACTGGCCCTTGGTTTCTGTTGTTCTAAACATGCACAAACTTTGTTTGGAAGTCATCGCGTGATTCTGTTTTGGTAATCAGCAGGATATCATGAACTTTGTTGGATATATCGTCCGTAGTTACCTCACTGGGATGACCTGCCCGCTCCTCATCAAAGGCGGATATTCCGCCACGTGTAAATTAAACCAGGATTTGATGGTAGTCATCTGCATCCAATTTCTCCTTGATTTCTGCGCACGTTTTCCCATCCAAGAAATAGTCCAAAAAGAAATCACTGATCGGTATTGTCCTTTTTGGATGATTCAACAAATACATAAATTTGCTCACTTGGAACGGTCTTCAAAACAATAGCACTCGATGAATCTCTCCGAAATTTCAACATTCGCCGACTAAAGAATAAAATTGAATCTAAACTAGATACTTCTTTCATTTCTTACGTATGTTGGTCGAAATTTACGTAAGTCGAACTTCCGTACAGGGGGTGGGGGGCTGAGTACAACACATGGTACTTATTTTTTGGACTTTTAAGAAACGGTTTGTATTCGGATACATTTTTCCAAATCTGGAAGGGTATTTCTCTTGTTATGAACGTCTTTCTTCCTGCTTCTATTTCTGTGTGCTTTTCTTCGTCGGTATCACGTGTTGCCTCCAATTCTATTTATATCTAAGTTCGTCATTCGATAGTAATTCGGAATGTGATCCTATTAATTCTTCGATATCTGCTAGATAGATGGTTTACATCTATTTCCAATTGTCTTGTAAGTTCTAAAATTTCTTCGTCCACTTCCGTTTCAAATGCTTGATCTCCAAGATCTTGCAGCCGAGGAACGATTTGTGGGCCACTTTTTCCATATACTCCGCATTGCCGTTTCAGTGACGTAATAATGCCGTCTACATCTAAAACAAAGTAACGCTTAAACCAGTCTTCAAATTTCTTTATCCTCATCCATGTTTTTATTTATGTCGATAACAAACTGACATTGTAGATTTTGCTGTTCCTTTGAACACTCGTGGTTTTTCTGCTTACGGTTCCTCACGAGTTTCCGCCAAGTAAGAGTGTTAGTCTGTATTGAGACGGTTTATGCCCTGGGATAGATTTTTTTTCTAAAGAAATGTGTGTATGAGACGGCATCTGATGATAATTCAAACCCGTTTCGTCCATATTAAAAATGTGTGATAGTAAGTACGAACCTTGGTCGACAATTCTCATAGGGCATCGACATAGGAAAGTCTCTAGCAGATCCTTAAATTGGGAATACCATCCACTACTTGCAGTAAATGATTGCGTTTCTTCAGGAAATTTCCCTTAAAAGTCTTCAAATGAGCTGTTTGCTTTTGTTTATATTACCAGGAGATTCAAAGGATCATGTTTTTCGATATGGTCGTCCATTCATATTGCCAATAATTTTTCCATTTACGTTATCGCAGCTTCCCGCTTTTTAGTCCCTTAAAAATGGTTGCTTCTTTTACAAGCTTTTTATACGATCAGCATCTTCTACTATTGTATTCACGGTTGACACGGCAAATCCCAGATTACGCGCTATGAATGACACTTTCATATTTTTTTATTATCTGTAACTTCGATTTCAAATCAATTGCAGAACGTTTACGCCGTGATTCTTGTTTTTTTTTTTGGCGAGAGTAAGTTTGCGAAACAGCATTGCTAATCTTAAACTAATGATAGCAACCAATATAACGTATGCGTTTGACACACGACAAAATTCTTTGCGTAAGTACAATTTACTATTCACAGTCATTAATGCAGATTCTGACCCAAAACACCATTTGTCTCAGAGGTTTGCTTGTTTGAACATCATAGGTGCGATGCTTACGTGTCTCCCGACATGATCCCGATGCAATACAATTTTGATCAGCCTTATAAGAATCATTGAAAGCCGTACTGAGTAGACATCCGAGCAGCTTCAAAGTGAAAAAGGTACCTTGGCATGGTATACGGCCGGCTCAAGAATAGAAGGTGTTGGAATAGGTATAGGCATTAGTGGGCCTAACTACCAGTTTAAAATGTCTACAGGTCTCTACACCAACATATTTCAAGCAGACATCTCTGCTTTGAACTTGTGCGTCATAAAGAATCTCGAGATAGGGGTACGAGGCGAAATCGTAACTATATTTAGTCGGTTCTAAAGGCTATCAAAGCCTACTCATACGAATCTGAACAATTTAAGGCAATTGGGATACAAAAACCACGTTGGTTTGCGATGGATCCCAAGCCATCAAGAGATCGAAGGCAATGCTAAGGCAGAGATGCTGGCTTGAGAAACAGCGAATATGCCCTTCATTGGTCCTAACCCCTTCTGTGGCCTATAAAAGACCCACATAAAACAAGTAATTAAAATATAGGAGGGCAATCAAAAGATTTCGTACTGGGAAAATGTTCCACGACAAAAACAGGCGAAAGCATCCATATCAGGCTCGCCTAAGACAGTGCCTAAAATAGTGCTATTGTTAAGTAAATGGAACTTTAGAATACTGGTGGGATTTCTGACAGGTCATGCAGTCCTAAAATATCACCTATTTAATCTAGGTAAAGCTGAAATCTGTCGTCTATGCCAAGAAGATTTTGGGACGGCGGAACATATTCTATGTATGTATGTAAATGTGTTGCCATCAGTCACACTTGACAACAACATTTCAGTAAACCATTTCTGACATCTACTGAACTGAACGATGAAGATCCTAAAGTAATATTAAGGTTTATTAAGAGCCTCTATCTACTCTACCACATATAAGGGCATTTTGTTACAATAGATCTATTAAGGTCGCAGTGACTAAAGGCATTTGTGCCATTGCCCAATGATACTAACGCTAAGTAATACCATCTCTCTCCAAACACGGGTTACTCTCGTACATATTATCATACAAGTTACCACTGGATCACTTGGAAATTTTCTGTAATTCGCAGCAGAGGCGGCTTTAATGATAATGCTTCTTCATAACGGTTTCAAGATGCGTATACAAGAAATTGGTAATACCTGAAACAAGTATTTTCTTTCTTTAATATTCAACCGTAACTATTAATGTAGAAGAATTGAAGATAGAAAACATTTAAGAACATTTTATTTGGGTAGAAGATTGTAAATATCTACATAATGTTGTGGAATAGGTATATAAATGGTTTCGTTTGTAAAAAGCTGCTTAATTACATCATTTGCAAATATTCTGTAACTCCTAATAAAAGTAAAATATTTTCTTCCTTTACAAATCTATAAATAGAGAGAATCTAATATATCCATCCAAAGATGTTTTGCAACTACGTAATCTAGCTGAAGGCCCTCTCAGACATTGCGATAATTATCCATACGCATCCCTTTCTAGCATCTATTACCTCATGCGTACGGCGATGTTGCCTATCTAAGTTAAACGATATGTAGTTTATGGGGTTACCCGATAGGAAAATCCACATGAAAGATTGTGTCCGGCCCTGTATATCACTACAATTTTTAGCAATATTCGCCATACTTTTCAAAATTAAATACTGAAAATCTCCTCTCCACAAGAGGATTACGTAATACGCTGATCTGACTATAAAAATATCGCAAGAATAAAATAAAAAATAACAGCCGCTGCGACTGGGTAACTCGAAAACATATTACCCGATCCTGCAACGACCGGACTACAAGCTCCATTCGCGTCCGAAAGCGGCGCAATGAAAACGAAAAAATCCAAACAAATTAGCCGTTAGCAAACATAAAAGCGACATAAAACCGGACGGGAAAAACTGCATAAAATCATTAATCTAGAAGTAACTCGAGCAAGATGGCGTCGTAAAAACTGCTGATTGTTCATTTAAGTTTAATTAGTAGGCTGTGAAATCTTCTTTATGTCCTTTCGGAACGGCGAGTCTATCCCGAAGTGGCGACTTTCCCTACGTCACCGTTTCGGGGGTTCGCTATAAAGGGAAAAGCTAACGCGTTCTGTTCTTTTCTATTGGGGGTCCTGGGGAGGGTAGGAAATGAGTTCGCTCTTTTAATTAGCGCCAGTTCTAACCGGTATATTGGTCGAAACTTATTTCCTTTGATATCGCGCTGCGGAGATATTGCCGAGCGGTTGAAATTAAATTGATTGGGAATCACGGCCGCTCAGGATACAATTAGTTCGATGGGATGATGAGAGGTTTGTTTAAGATTGAATATTAAGGGATTGGGGATGAAATGGATAAATGGGTTTTATTTAGAAAGAAATTTTTGAATCTAGTCTTTTTGATGGTTGATGCAAATAGCTACATTGTGTTCATATCTTAAAGGAAGCACGGGGCTTGATGTGATGTTTCGAAAATCTCTCTTGATCTTGTTTAAAAAGACGTCTAATACCGAAATTCGAAAGAAACAGTCTTTTGAAGAAGCAAATCTTTGTTAGATCTTCTTGGCTTATTCATCAGAAAATCAATTTTTTCAGCCTTCGTTTCAGCATTTACAAATAATTCCTCGTATCGCATGTATTTTCCCGGAGCCCTTTTTAAACCTAGGTTTTTTTGTTGAAGTAGTTTACCCGCGTAAAATACTGCCGTAAGAATATACTTGATTTATAGCATGTAAAGCAACAATAACCTGTGTCCCCTTTTTTTACAGCAGAACTTAATTGGTGTGCAGCATTAGCAGAATCTATAATATCTGACGATTCAGAAATCCTGTCTAAAGCCAAATCAATGTAATCATACAACAAAGATGATTTACGATTAATTTGAACAAAATTAGTTTTAAAATAAAGCCTGTGCTATTTAAGTCTTTTTATAAGAGTGATTCTCTTTATCGTAAACTTTAGCAAAACGTAGAAAAATAACAAAAAAAGATAAAATTTTCAGGAAAATCTTCAAGAAAGTAAATTTCTGGTGACAAAATGAGAAGGTCGTAACTGTAACTGCTACTAGCGAACGATACCTGTAAATGTTTTATGCAGGATGGAGCAGCCCCGCACATTTACCGACCAGTTAAAGACTTGCTAATTACTGTTTTTCAAGATCGTGTTATAAGCGCAGATATTTCGAAAATTCATGGCCTCTAAGATCACTTTATCTGAACCCATCCGATATATACCTTTTGGTTAGATTAGATTACTACCCGAGGTGGTACTTGTCCTGTCCCACTGCGATCATTTCAGATCTGTTGTGGTTCCTCTCTCATTAGATCAATTACATTAGCTTTGCTTTCTTTGCTAGATTTATCTTCCAATCCAGCGAGCAGCGCAAAGTTTTTGTGACCGAAATGAATGTCTACTTTTTCTGATCATGTGTTTTCAGGGAATTAAGGAAATCATGTAATTCCCTAATTATGGCCAAGCTATTCTTAATTGAAGCAATCCCGTAGCAATTAGATAAGACCAAACTTAAAGACGAAAAAGCAGAAAAATGGACGTATACCACTTACGGGAATAAAGATTGAATATGCTATATTTTTTTCAATTGATTTCATAGGCTCCACTTACGATTTCCGATTATTACATCAACCTATACGATTATTAAAATATTTTATTTGGACGAGTGTTACTGTTTAACATATTAAATGTTAGGAATGGTTTTATTTTCTGTAGTTTCCCGCAATTGCAGGATTATGAGTTGATGTTCCATCTTGATGCAACCAAGCATATTCACTTGGTAGGGTCTAATGAGATTTAAATACCTTTCCGCTCTAAAATTCTCTTCAACAGGAATTGGGGCAACTATATCGTTCACGATGTGACATTTTTGGCGAAGGAATGTTAAAATTTGAGTTAGATCGGCTGTGAAGAAAGTGCAAAATCTACAACTATCAAACATAATATAACAACGGTGGAACTTCACAGCTTGAAAGAACACAAGGCAGATAGACGTCTGAAAATTCTTCAAGCAGACAAAGGAAGTATCACAGTAGTAATGGTCGTGGATACATACTTACTCCTCACTACACCTATACGTGCTACCAAATATCCAGTAATTGGGCATTCCTTCAAGACCAATAGTCATCAATCCGCCATCAATAACATACAACACTTTGTAAGCCAGATCAGAAACCTTTAACTCGCGACGAGAAGTTTATTGTTGGATCTAATATAGATGATCTGTTAAAGACGATTCTGTTAAGTAACCTTGCAAGAGACAAAGGTTATAATTTGGATTCAATGTAAACCGACCGTAATTAAATGCACCACCAAAATTTTTTTGCAAAATAATGTTTGTTAGCATCGAAAATGCTTATACTTCTTACATACATACAATTCAACAAGGGAAAAGTAAATGATAGGCTAGCGAGTCTATGTTCAGGTGTTATCCCAATAAAAGCCGGTAGCAACGGAACCTCATACACACTGAAACCGGTGGTCTTCAAAAGAAAATCTTCTCGGGATGTGATCCTTCTCGGTGCGCCTGAACCTGCTTTAGGTTGGTAATACAGTCAAATGATTACGATTAAGTTTACTCGTTTACTCTTAAACTTCCTAAAACTGCTTTCATGTAGTCAACAATCCGACCACGTTCGAAGTGTTAATTCTTCACAAAGTGCACGTTCTTTTCTGCGAGGTATCATGATTGTTTGCGAAATACTGCACGCATTTTACTTGTTTTTATACATTTAGATTACAACTATTGGATGGTAACAGATGTTCCTATAGAAACACGTGCGGAACATGCTCCTGGTTTTGGCGGGTTTCTCGGGCTTTAAATTTGAAAAAAGGAATTTTCATTTTTCAATTTTGAGACGCCGTAGCGTCCGAACGGTTGGAGCCAGGCAGTTGAGATCTCGCGCACTTAAAATCGGAATTCCGCGGATCTAACGTGGCTAATCGATGGCCCTGTGGCCGTATATGTTCCCCATAACATTTCAGCCCGCTACCTCTAACGGTTTAGGAGATATGAGCGTTTGAAGTTTTCGAGGGCAAAAAACAAAGTTCGAAATTCCGCCGATCTAACGTCGCTAATCGGTGACCATATGACTGTATATGTTTCCCATAAAATTTCAGCCCGCTACCTCTAACGGTTTAGGAGATATGAGCGTTTGAAGTTTTCGAGGGCAAAAAACAAAGTTCGGAATTCCGCCGATCTAACGTCGCTCTTGTAAATACTGGAAAGCAAAGTAGATCAGAAGCAACTAGAGTATTTACCCTAATAGAAGAAGGTTGCAGAGGGTACTTTTACTTTACATTGGCGACCGTCTTCATGACAAAAAAAGTTACTTCGGAGTACAGTACTTGAGAAATACATATCCCAGGCAGCAACATTGCATTTCAATTTATTTATGAAATTTATCCTTTTAACATGTTTGTTTGTCTGGTATGTTACTGTGCTCTCGTGTTATACACACTTTTGTTTTGTTTTGTTTATCCTTATGTACATATCCTTTTTTTACACCTACCGACACATATTTGTATGACATTTTTTCTCATTTCTTTATAACATTATAATTGTTGTTATTATAACTGCACGGAAATAATCTGCTATTATCTTGGGCTGGGCTTTTACCCTAAAAATTCCTGCTTGGGTGCGGCTATGCGTCAGTATAGTTCAGAGAAAACCCTTATCTCACGATACAGAAATTATTCTATTCTGAAAAAGTTGGTGTTTGGATAGCAGCTTCATTTCTTCTTGAAGATAACTCATTGCTACCTTTTCTAAACCAGTTAGTTGATCACTAGCTAAGCGATGGATACTTTCAACAAGACAGTGAATAGTTTCATACCCAACTGTAGAGTAACTTCGGTGATATCAATACTTAATTTTAGTAAAAAGTTAATGGAAAGCAAAAGAAATCGATCGTTTAGTTAAATAAAATTTGAATGGAAAAATACAAATTGAAAACCAAAAAAGGGAACGATCGAAAAAAAAACAGAATTGCTCAACAATAGAGCTCAACTAGGCATCAATAGTAGCGTAGCAGCACCGCTAATGCGGAACAAAACAAAACAAAACCAAAACGGAAAAAGCGTGCGCGGGGCGTAAAGTAAATGAAATTTAAACGTAATGGCGCGCCATTTGTATCCAATCCCATCTACACGTTTTCCTCTGGAATTGATCCGGTACGTATTGAATTTAAAATCAGCCTAGTCAATTCTATTGTAACAGTATCTATTAAATTCGATTCCCGGAACGACGGGCGAGATAAAAATTCACGGAAAACCGGGGAAAAAAGCGGACGAATAGAACTGCTCCGACGTCCGTCGGTCGGGTGGCGAAAAGCGGGCCAGAGAGGTAGAGGACGGGCAGGGACTAATTGGCGAGATTATACTGGGGAATGTACCCGGTTAATGGTCGTTGGGGGACATCGTCGCAGTTTTAATCTGGGACTAATTCGGCTGGCAGCGCCGTTGCGGACGGAGTACGTACTAACTGCTCTGTCGGGTTGGTTATAATTGCCGGAGCGGATGGAAAAAAGTCGACGAATAAACGAAGGTAAAACGTGAGTACGTCATTGGATGATGGTGATGATAGGGATGATGAGTACAATTGAAGACCGTAACAGGATCTAATAAAAGAGTGGAGTATATTCACGATATTTACCGAGGAGGACTTGCTCGAAATATACAAAGGAATGATTCAAAGCTCAGCCATAATGAAGGTAAAAATAAATATAAAAATATTTGTTTTTATGAGATATTTTCCACTTTGGAAAATGAAGTATCAGCCACGAGAATTTAGTTCCTTAGTTTTGGATATAGCCATAATAGCAAACAGTAGATCGGATTAAAGTGCGTAATCTTTCGTAAGCTCTCCACAATACACTTTTATCATTTTTTCTAAACTAAAGCAGTTATGCCAGACACAACTTACAGCGAAAATCTCCATTTCAAAGGCATCAACTGTTGTCTCGGTGACTGGGACCGTTGACAATGCAACCCATCCTTGATTCTGAGGAACGCAAAAAATCATTGGGGACTCGATGTTTTGCGGTTCTAAAAACTCGGTCGCCTTTTGAACTCTATGTGAGCTAGCATTATCGCAGTGGAGGATAATTCGTCGTTGTACGTTGGTTTCTCGAACTAAGACAATTACTTCTGGTAAGCAAATGGTTGTATAACAATGTACATTAACCGTTCTTCGATTTTCTAAAGGAATTGTAGCAACGTGACCCCAAATTGGGACAAAAGCTTTGATAATTTTTTTCGACACACACGAACGAAGAACTTTTGTCGACTTTTCATCATCTTGAAGCACTCACACAGTAGACTGACGTTAACATTTTCTGGTCATACGTTCGTTCTAAAAAAACACGCTAATAGGATAACTAGGCGAATGTTCGTTGGTTCACGAGAATTAGTGGAATTCTTTAGCATTATGGGTGCGTCTGGGGACTATTTTGTAAGTGTCTATCGTCCTTTGGATTATATAAATGATTATCAGCTGAGAAGTTACTGTGGAAGCTACAATAAAAGCCGTTTAAAAGTTGAAAACCAAATCTACAACAGGTACCTAGTTTTCTCGTTAAAAATGTAATGTTTTTGCCAAGCCACTTATATTCGTATTCAATCTCGCGTTACGCGCTTCCACCTATCCTAGCACCTGGAAGTTATCGCGCGTCGAAGTCTGGGAACTCATCTGACATTCGGAATAGACAGATTTCTTTAATCCTAAACTTTTCAAAAGTATTTGAACACATCGTATACAATCACATCTACGCAAGAAGGGTTTATTGGCGGCCGTTCTACGATTACAAACCTAATGAGCTTTATGGAGCATATTGTGCCTGTTATTTATAAACCTGGTAAAGGGGATGTGATCTATACGGATTTTGCGAAGGCTTTTTATCGCTTGAATCATTATGTATTGTTGCAAAAGTTGGATATCCTTGGATTGAGTTTTGGACTGTTGAAATTTTTACGGTCATACTTATGAAACAGACACTTCTTTCTATGGTACGATGGGTTTGCGTTTAATACTTATGTAGCAACTTCTGGGGTTCCGCAAGGGTCGAATTTGGGACCGCTGTTTTTCCTCGCGTATATTAATGACATTGTGACTTGCATGAATTGTAGTTCGCGGACGATCTTAAGCTATTCGCAAACATACCTTCGATTGCTGATTGTGAGATGCTACAAAGAAATGTGAATAATATCTATGAACGGAGTATTAGTAACAAATTAGATTTGAACATATCTAAATGTAGTGCGATTTCATTTACACGTAAATTATCTTCAATTACATATGGATATCTTGTGGATCCTTCAGCGCTCTCACGGCATGAAGGATTTGGGTATAGTTGATTGTGGTCTACCATTTCGTGAACATCTATTCAAAATTATATCTAGTGTGAATAGAACGTTGGGTTTCATTTTACAAGCGTGCAGTAAACTCACCGATCTCGAAACATGAATATGGAAGCATTATTTGGAATCCACACTAGCTATTGAGAACGTTCAGCGCAAGTTGCTTAAGTATCTAGCTTTCAGATCGAATGGTCTGTATCCACTTAGAGGTTCACCGTAAGAGTATTATTTGGATAGGTTTAATGTGATCTCTTTACAGTACAGGCGATCGCTCTTCGCATTACGAGTATTGCATGGGGTTACACGTAACAGAATCCAATGCTCGGATGTTCTGTGCAATTTCAACTTTTTCGTTCCGCGATCGTCAGCTCGTTATACCTCTACCTTTCAGATTCCGATAGCTAGAACCAATTTAATGCTTAGGTCTCTCGTTAATCTTCTGTGTATGTGTTATGGATTTGCATGGATTGTGACATTTTTAATTGTAGCGTAGGAGAGCTGTGTGATGCTTATCTAAGTACATAATTATCACACAATAAGTGAAATAGATGTAATTTGTCATAGAATTTAACATGTGTGATCATACATTGTTTATTTTTTTTCTTTGTCCTTAATTTGGCCTGCGGTATTGGACAATAAACTTATTATTATTCCAGAGGACTTAGTTTTAAAAGTGGCAATTGCATTAGCAGTTTCATGTATCTCTGATGACATTGAGGACGTTTACAGGGCTCAAAACCTTGATTTTGGAGCTTACCTCTATGAAAAAGAAAAATTCTATATTAGGTCATAGGAAGACATCCATAAAGAGCACAGATATAGTAAAAGCAACCTCTGCAGGAAATATTTTTGTTTGTGATGGTGTAACCCTTTATAACAAGAAACTATTGTGGTTAGCTCGCAGTAAAGCTAAAGAGGTAGGACGGAGATTCGTATGGGTAACTCGTGCTGGTAATGTTAAAGCTCGGAAAAACGAAGCCTCTATTCCAATTACATCGCGCTCTGAATCTGATATCCCGAAAATACAATAGCTTGGGGCAACTTGGCTCTTACTTCTCGCTTACAAAGTAGATTACGTGGAGCATATGAAGATAGGGAGACAATTTGGAGTCAAATGTTTCACTTCTATTTACATCAATAAACCATTATATGGTATGAGGAGTTGGAGTCATTGAAATTGTTGAAAACTAAATTTTAAATATTATTTTGATTTAATAGTATAAAAATACGTGCATTTGTGGAGGAAAAATTGAAATTGTACACACAAGCGATTCTTCCCTTAGCGGACTTCCGTTTTAGTTTACTTTGCCCATATACAACGACAAATTCTAATTCGGACTTTTTACAGCAATTTGAAAGAACTGGGGCAACTGTGTATTGTATTATTGCAAATAATGGAGATTTACTATGACAATATAGAGGTGAAGGCAATATTAATTATTGCTGTGCACTCCGCTGACAAGCGACTTCTTGCTTAGCGGATTCTTTTCGTATTTGAGTTAAACTTTGTCCACTAAAAAAACAAAATTGAAACGAATGACTTCATTTGTTTCAATTTACGGGTTATGAATTACTTATTTGGCTTTCCTTTATTTATGTAGTAAGGAGGCCTGCTTCGAGTGCAGTTCTTGCACATGGGGCAGGTTGCGTGGTGGAGCATCCTCCTGGACAGGCGGGTTCTCGCTTAGCGGATTCTTTTCGTTTTGAGTTAAACTTTGTCCA